>CM066167.1:20442500-20805000 GCA_033629205.1 Lithocarpus polystachyus
TTTAGTAAACTAACAGATTCTAATACATGTTTTTAGAAAACAAAGCTTGTGAACCAAAACTTTCAAAGCCATGAAGACAATTTTGGAAGACATTGTGGAAACTCCAAATGCCAATTCCAAATAAAATCAAAAGCTTCGCCTGGGGAGCATGTAAAAATATTCTCCCCACAAAACCAATTTGGTGCGGCGACACATAATACAGGATGTTATATGTGAAGAATGAGGAGATGAGCCGAAAACAACATTACACGTACTATGGGATGTAACTGGGACAAGAAAATTTGGAGGACACTTGGGTCTAGGTGGATGGAGCATATCCTTCATAGTGGGGATTTTGTTGATCTGGTATAGTGGTTTTTCCTTTGAGGTGATTCAACAGAGATGGAGTTGGAGCAATTCCTAACAATTTACTGGGCTATCTAGAATGCACCATGGTGGGGTGAGGTCTAGACGTGGCAATCAGGTTGCGGGTTGGGTGTCATTGCCGCCGCCGCCGGTGTGGGTTTGTGTGAGTGAGATCTCTGGCTTTGTTGGATTGTATGGTTGTGGGTTGTCTTCACTATCATTTTCATTGTGAGTATGTTGGGGTTGTGGCAGTGGTTGTGTGGATTTTAATGGGTTTGTCGTGGGTTGTTTAAGATGGTGGTGGTTGTGCTTGTGCTTGTGGCAGTGGTTTGGGTTTTGTAATGGTTCTGGAAGAGCAAGGTGGTTGGGTTTTGTGATGATAGTGGAAGCGGAAGGTGGAGGGCTTTTTTGTAATTTTTTTTTTTTTTTTTTTTTTTTTTATGGTGGTGGAAGAGGAAGTTGCTGGATTTTGTGATTTTGATGGTGGTTGACTAGTTGTTGGCGGTGGCTGGGTTGTGGTTTTTATTTTTTTGCTTTTTTGTAGTAGGTTGTGGTTGCCATAGTGGTGGTTGTGGCTGATGGAGCGGTTGTAATGGTGGTGGTTGCTGTGACTGACCATGGCTGGCTGTGGCTTTTTTTCTTTTTTCTTTTTTTTTTTCTTTTTTTTTTTAATTAAAACTAGATGTGGCTACTGTATATTGTATTGGAATGTATTATTATATTGTATTGTTTATTTTATTTTAATGTGTTGTATGTTAAAATAGAACATTTGATTTAGGGTGTATTGTAAAGTGAGTTATTAAAATAGATAAAGTAGGTTTTTGAGTTGCTAAAAGCTATATTTTTTGAGAACTTTGTTGTGAATGCTCTAACTAAAACAAAATAGCACAAAGGATAAGTATAACAAATAAAAAAGTTTCATTTCTACAAAATATCAACATTCCAAAACATAAAACAAATTTACAAATCCCTTATTCGATAAATAATTTAACAAAGAATAAAACTATATAAGAAATTACAATCTCAAAAAACTAATTTTATAATCTATTATCAATTGTGGTTGGCACTTTATTTTATACATAGTCTTTTTTATGAAAATCACATCATTGTTAAGCAACACATACTCCAAGAAATATCATAATTTATTTTCAAAAGCCGTTTATTTTGGACATGAATTTTTAAAAAATGGGCCTAAGTATTCATAATTTATTCTAATTTCATTGATACTTTGGTTTCACTCTTTTCACACTTATGAATATTTCTCATATGTTTTTAAATATATGTTTTTAACTCTACTATAACCAGGATTATCTTAATATGTACATTGTTATTTGATATTTAAATATCTTTACTTATTACAGAATGTCTCAACTATTCATCTTTCAATTTATTTGCATACAGTTATGTAAATGTCTCAATTGTTTCCTTAAAGCACACAACAAGTGATTAAACCAATATTTTCTTAATTTTTTTTACTAAATAAAAAGTTTTAAAAAAATGGTTCGAGTCTCGAGTTAACTGCAAAAAAAAAAAAAAACGGGTCAAGTCACGAGTTAACCTGTTTTTGCTTCGGGTCAAGAAAATTCGAATTTGGATGGGTATTTTCGGGTCGGGTCAGTAAATTCTAACCCGTTTTTCCATGTCTAGTGAGGTCCGTGAGGAGATTCTAAGAAGCACTCATGAGTCATTCCAGGCTACTCATAGGAACTTCCTAACAAGAGAGGAAGTTGGATACAAAATGGAGGGCACCAGCTCAAGAGTTGTACAAAGTTAATGTTGATAAGCTGTTTTCACACATTTAGCACTTTATATGGCAGAACTTTTGACTCGAAATATCTTTGGAGGTATCTTTTTCCAACTCACTAAGTGGTTATGAGATACCATTCATATATAATTTTAGTAATATGGCTTTGTTAACAAGTCTTATTTAAATAATGCACATGAATGTAAATACAGAGCCAAGGGAGGGTCCAAAAGGGTCTGGGCCCGACAACAACAACAACAACAACAACAACAAAAAAAAAAAAAAAAAAAAAAAAAGAAGGAAGAAAGAAAGGTAGTAAATAAATGTAGTGTTGTGCAAGTAAAGCTTTGGTGGTGCAACGTCAACCATTGCTTTAAAAGACACAACAGATTCTCCTCTCTCTCTCCCTCTCTCTCTGTAATTATTCTCTTCCACTTTACCGGTGTGTTCACTTCAAATAATTAGCTGAGGAAGTCCATTAAGATCCAACTAAAAAAAGGGTCTAGTGGGGAAGAGGGATCATGAGCTATATTGGGCTTTTGTACAATTACAGGCCCGGGTTTGAGTGAATCGTTCCACTACAGCCCCCGCTTGAACCTAACTAATGGGCCAAGGGAAATTCCTTTTAACTCATTATGGAGTGAAGTGAACAGCTAATGCAGCTAGATAGTAGTTATTGCAAGTCACGTTCAGTCTTATTTCTCTTTTTAAAAAAAAATTCAGAGTCTTCTTTTCGATGCTACTAATAACATGATTCCTTTTTTGGGTTTATCATTTTACTTATTAAAATATCCTCACACAAATTTTTAAACTCTAAAAAATACCTCTATCTTGTATTTAAATAGTTTTAAATCTAAAAATACAAGCTGGTTAAAAAAGTAATTTAATATATTTTTTTTAAATCCTAAGTTTTAGGTCTTTTCTTTTCTCTTCTCCAATTTGAATTACCACTTTTTATTTTAAATTCAAACTTTCAAACTTTTATTAACTTCGCGTGTAGAGAAAAATCCTAAAAATTATGAAACTATCTCAATCCTACTTTTAAACATTATAATACTAAACCCAAAATTAAAAAAATTAAAAAGTGTCTCATCGCACGAACAAAACACGTGTGATGAGGCTAGTATTATATATGTGGTTTAGATTTGTTAATTTTTGAAATCATCTGAAATACCAAAGCCCGGCTTAAATTTTTTGACAATTGTGCAACACAATATCATATCCTTTTTTTTTTTTTTTTTTGCTATACTCTTCATGATTAGTTTATAAATTGTTACAGTTTAAAAATATATCTCTAAACATATTTGGAGCCAAATTATATTTGTTTTTATGGTAGCTACATTGCATACTTTACACCTTCTCCCAACTGGCAATTTCCGCTAATCATTTTGTACTATATTTGGAAACTGATTTTTTTTTTTAGAAATTACATTTTATCACCCTAAACTATACCTCATATTACACTTTGCATCCTAAACTTTTTGAATGCATGGTTTGTACCCTTAACTATGACTAATGTTACACTCTGCATCCTGCTGTTAAGTTTACTGTTAACTTGGATGAAAATTCAAAGTTTAGGATGCAAACTGTAATAAGGAGTAGTAAAGTGTAGTTTATCTTTTGTTTTTAAAGCATTGAGAAGATGGGCAGTTAAGTTTTTTCACGTAGTGTCATATTTTTCTATTCAAGTTAATAACAAACTTAACATCAGGGTGCAAAGTGGTGTAAAAAGGATTTTAATTTAGAATACAAAAAGTGCATTTGAAAAGTTTAGGATGCAAAATGTTATATGAGCTATAATTTAAAGTAATAAAATGTAAATTTTTTTTTTTTTTTTTTTGAGATGCAAAAATGGAAACTATCATGTAAATAAGAAACGAGGTATGATCAAGAGTATTACATTAAGATCAAAGTAAAGAATTGGTCTCCTGGTCTCCATTTTTTTAATTTTTTGCTAAACTCCTGGTTTCCTTTTAATATTCTCATGCTCATTAACTTATATTCGCGTGGAGAATCGGTCTATAACCTAATGCTGAATAACGTATACTCTCATATGGTAAAACTTAAAAGTCATGTATGTAATGCTCGTTAACTTATATTCGCGTGGAGAATCGGTCTATAATCTAATGCTGAATAACGTGTACTCTCATATGGTAAAACTTAAAAGTCATGTACATTAATTTTCAGAAAGAAAAAAAAACGTAGTCATATACAATGTATGAATGTACACACATACCACTGACTTGGCTAAAGAACCTCCTCAAAAAAGCTTAAAGACTTGGCAAAAGAATTGTCAGCCAGCTTTACAGATGAGTTACATAACGTAAGTTATAGACTTTACCTCATAATCTATAAATAGTGTTGTTAGGTTCTAAGAATTAGGAACTAATGTATTAGAACTTCAATTTGTATGTTGGCAAACCATGATCAAAACAATGTTTAGTCTTGTGTTAGACTTGCTCAAAGTATGGCGTTTATGTAAAGTTGGAATCGAGTTTACTGCAGATGTAACTGTTCACTTTCTGTATAACTCGATCGATCGAAAATTAGGCTCGATCGATCGAAAATCGGGCAGATCATTTTTTTGCAGAAAATTCCAACTCAGCCCTAGTCCATTTAATGTATAGGGTTTTATGTTTTGCCCTAAGTATAAAAGGGAAAACCCTAGCCACGTTTTTAGAGTTCTGAATGCTGTGTTTGTGAATCTCATTGTGAGATCTAGAGGTGTTTGCCTTCACATACACTTAAGGTTTATAAACTTGAGATTCATGTCAAGAGTTGTGTAAATCAATACAGTTGCAGAATCAAAAGAGCATAAAGATATACAAGCAGGTGCGCTTGTGGATTGCTGAAGAATTCAAGGAAAGAAGGAGTCCGTGGATCTCGGAGCTATCATGGGGTCGTAGTAGTAAGTTTCCTACACTTGGGTAGCAATAGGATATTAGTGGTCTAAGTCTTATTGTGTAAATTTCGATTCTTTCATAGTGGATTCAGTTTACCTTGAGGATAGCTAGGTTAAATCCTCCCCAGGTTTTTTACCGGTTTGGTTTTCCTAGGTCATCAGATCTTTGTGTTATTTAATTTCCGCTGCTTTACTGTTTTTGCTTATTTGTGTTAACCTAGATTTAATTAAATTACCTAAGTTAATCACTTGGCTAATTCTCTAGGTTAATCTGTTGGGTATAAAGGGTCTAAAGGATCTTACAAGTGTTAATGTGTATAGTGTTGTGGGCTTTAGGCCCAACTAGATTACCTGTATAGCACACATTCTTGTACTACACTTTTACTTGTACTGCACTCATATGCCTCCTATATATATATATATATATATATATATATATATATATATATATATATATAGGTACTCATGTATATTTTTTGATTGAGAAATACAATACAATTATTCAGTATTTCTAACATGGTATCAGAGTCATTGCTCTGACCCTTTCTTAGCAGTATTGTCTTTATTGGTGTTACTCTATTCTCAACATCGCTTCCGCCGTCACAGCAGCTGCCGTAGCCTTTCGCCGTTGAACCTCCGACATCTTCCAGTTGTCGTCCTTGGGTTCCAGACTCGCAGCCACTGCCATTGAGGAGTTTCACACCGCGAAGACCATTGCTCTTTTTCATCCCCGCCCTCAAATATTGCTCCGATTAATTTTCTACAGGTACCACTGAGATCGTCTTGCGCCGATCTACACAATCGTGGAAACCTCGAAGCCATCAGACACTACACGTGCCCCCACGCGCCACCCACAGATTCTGCGCTCAAGGTCACACGCTCCACGCGCCGATAGGCTTCTTTACGCGCCTCCACGTGCTTGCACGCGCTAGATTTGCACGTGCTGACGTCAGCCCTAAGTGACGTCATTTGCTAACATCATCCTCCACTCACCTGCTGATGTCATCTACCACGTCAGCTGACATCATCGTTGACCAGACCGTTGACCAGCGTTGACTTTGACCAAGGGTTGACTTTGAGCGTTGACTTTTCTGTAGTGTTGACTTTTTGCAGTCCAGGTGCTCCTTACCCAGTTTTTCGCATAAATTTCATTTTTACAATCCATTTTTGCATATTTTTCTTCTAAATGAAGAATAAGGACTGGTCTTCTTCTTGTTACAATAATCTTCGCCAACAATCCAGCAAATGTTTTTGCAATTTTTGCAAACGTCTTGGCCATAATATTGAGACTTGCTATCATCGCAACAAATCAGTTGTTTCAATTTCTGCTGCTATTGTTGCTAACACTGAGAGTGTCCAACCAATGGCTCTCGTCATTGCACAATCTCAATCTTCTGGATCCACTTTCACCATTTTCAGAGATGACCTTATAAACATCATCGCTAATGTCATTCGTATGGTTGGTAATGCATCTTATTCCTCTTCTCTCTCAGCTCTATCTGGTATGTCTCCTTCCTCTTGGCTTATAGATTCTGCTTGTTGCAATCACATGACACCTCACTCGTCCTTATTTTTTGAACTTCAACCTACACCACACCCTCTTAATATTCACACAGCAAATGGCTCCACAAAGTCTGACCATAATATAGGTTCTGTTTCGACCTCCAACCTCTCATTTCTTGGGGTCTTTAATGTTCCTGACCTTTCTCACAATTTATTTTCTGTGGGACAATTAGCTGAGTTAGGTTATTGCATTATCTTTGATTATTCTGGGTGTATTATGCAGGATCTGAGGACGGGACAGGAGCTTGGGATCGGTCCCAGAGTTAGGCGTATGTTTCCCGTGGACAACCTTCGTCTTCCACTTGTTGCTCCTATTTCTGTTGCTACAGCTGTTGCAGTTTCTTCTATTCCTTCCCTTGCACTTTGACATGCCCGACTTGGTCACGCATCTTCCTCTCGGGTACAACACTTGGCTTCTAGAGGTTTGTTACGCTTAGTATCCATAGAAGATTTTGATTGTGTTTCATTTCAATTAGGAAAACAACCAGCTCTGTCTTTCAATACTAGTGAATCAGTGTCCACTGATATCTTTAACCTAATTTATTTTGATGTTTAGGGACCTTCATCTGTCTCTAGTATTGGTAGATCTCGATATTTTGTTGTCTTTATTGATGATTATTCCCGTTATAGCTAGATTTTTCATATGAAACATAGTTCTGAATTATTGCAAGTATACTCTAATTTTGCAAAAATGGTTGAAACTCAATTTTCCAAACGTATCAAAATTTTTTGATCTGATAATGCTCTTGAGTACACTTAATATGCTTTCCAAGCTATTTTGCATTCCTATAGCACTGTTCATCAGCTAACTTGTCCAGGTACCTCTCAGCAAAATGGTAGAGCCGAACAAAAACTTCATCATATTCTTGGCACTATTCGTGCTCTCATTCTCTCTGCCAAGGTTCCTGCTCCTTTTTGGGGCAAAGTTGCACTTCATGCTATTCATGCTATTAATCGCATTCCCAGTCCTGTCATCCAAAATCAAACTCCATATGAGCGCCTTTTTAGGTCATCTCCAGATTATCATCACCTTTGCTCCTTCGGTTCTGCTTGTTTCGTTCTTCTTTAGCCACATGAGCATAACAAACTTGAACCTTGATCAAGACTTTGCTGTTTTCTTGGTTATGGCGAAACTCAAAAGGGGTATTGGTGTTATGATCCTATTTCTCATCGTCTTCGTGTCTCCCGCAATGTTGTCTTTTGGGAACATCGCCTCTTTGTCGAGCTCTCTCACTTCTGTGCCTCCCTATCTTCCTCCTCTGTCTTAGATCTTTTTCCAGATAAGGCACATATTCCTTCTATAGCTGCTCCTGATCCTCCTGTAGTTGCTCCTGATTCTCATGTAGACTTCTCTGTCCAACCACCAGATATCATTGATCCCTTTCCTAGTTTACCCTTTAATGAACATGTGGAAGATGAATAGGTTAAAGACGAGTTACCCAACCCCAACCTTGAGCTTAGGTCCCCTGCTCCTGCTCTGCCTGAAGATCTTGCACAAGATAGTCCACCTCGTCACTCAACTTGGGTAAGATCCATTCCTGCACATTTACTTAACTATCATTGTTACACTGCCCTTGCTACACTGCACGAGCCTCACACCTATCGTGAAGCTTCCACTGACCCTTTATGACAGATTGCAATGAAAGAGAAACTTGATGCATTATCTAAAAACCATACTTGGAATTTGGTGACTCTCCCCCTTAGGAAATCTGTGGTTGGTTGTAAGTGGATCTACAAGATTAAGAGTCACTCTGATGGGTCCATTGAGCACTACAAAACTCGTCTTGTTGCAAAAGGCTTTACACAGGAGTATGGAATTGATTATGAAGAGACCTTTGCTCCGATTGCTCATATCTCATCTGTTCGTGTCCTCTTAGCTGTTGCTGCTGCCAGTAAATGGGCCATTTTCCAGGTGGATGTTAAAAATGCATTCCTTAATGGGGATTTAAGTGAAGAAGTTTATATGCAACCTCCTCCTAGTTTCTCTGTTGAATCAAACAAGGTTTGTCACCTTCGACGTGCACTTTATGGCCTTAAACAAGCTCCACGAGCTTGGTTTGCCAAATTCAGCTTTACCATCTCTCGCTTGGGTTACATGGCCAGCCATTATGATTTTACCTTATTTCTTCGTCGCACTGGCAAAGGCATTATTTTACTTCTCCTATATGTGAATGATATGATCATAACTAGTGATGACCTCAGTGGTATTTAAGAACTCAAGGATTTTCTCAGTCAGCAATTTGAGATGAAAGATCTTGGACATCTCAGCTACTTCTTGGGTCTTGAAATCACTCATTCTACAAATGGACTTTATATTGCTCAAGTCAAGTATGCCTCTAAACTTTTGTCTCGAGCTAGACTCACTGATAGCAAGATTGTTGACACTCCAGTTGAGCTTAATGTGCATCTGACTCTCTCAGGAGGGAAACCATTATCTAATCCCTCTCTTTACAGACGCTTGGTTGGCAGTCTAATTTATCTCACTGTCACTCGTCTAGATATTTCCTATGCTGTTCACCAGGTAAGCCAATATCTGTCTCCTCCATGATCGACTCACTATACTGTTGTTCTGTGCATTGTTCGATACTTAAAGGGCACTCTCTTCCATGGTCTTTTCTACTCTGCTCAGTCTCCTCTTATTCTCCCTGCATTTTCTGATGTTGACTAGGCAGGAGATCCCACTGATCGTAGGTCCACCACTGGTTATTGCTTTCTTCTTGGCTCTTCTCTGATTTCTTGGCGAAGCAAGAAACAAACTCATATGGCCCGCTCCAGTACTGAAGCATAATATCGTGCCCTTACTAATACCACATCTGAGCTCCTTTGGCTATGATGGCTTCTCAAAGACTTAGGTGTGTCTACATCCTCTGTTACTCCTCTTTATTGTGACAACCAGAGTGTCATTCATATTACTCACAATGATGTCTTTCATGAACGGACTAAACACATTGAGATTGATTGTCATTTTATCCGTTATCATCTTGTCCATGGTGCTCTCAAGTTGATCTCAGTCTCCTCTAAAGATCAACTTGCAGATATCTTCACCAAGTCACATCCTAAAGGATGCTTTTGTACTTTAGTTGACAACCTCAAGTTTGTCTCACATCCACCTTGAATTTGAGGGGGGCTGTTAATGTGTATAGTGTTGTGGGCTTTAGGCCCAACTATATTACTTATATAGTACACATTCTTGTACTACACTCTTACTTGTATTGCACTCATATGCCTCCTACATATATATAGGCACTCATGTATATTCTTTGATTGAGAAATACAATACAATTATTCAGTATTTCTAACAAATAGTAACCAAACTTTAACACTTTTGCAGCATTAAGTTCTACCCTAACTTTTTTTCTCCAAAAAAAAAGAAAAAGAAAAAGTTCTAGCCTAACTTCATACTTTCTCAGTTACGGCTAATAAAGCCTTTTCTCTATTTTCATTCACTCTTCTCCTTCTCCTCCTCCTCCTCCTTCCTTTCTATTCTCATGCAACTTCACAAAATTCCCATGAAAAGAAATTGTAACCCTTTGAGTTTCTCAAACATCTTCAGGGATGTCATAAGGGAGACAAGGTCAAAGGTATCCATAACCTCAAAGCCTACCTTGAAAATTTTGGTTACTTGAGCTATAGCCAGTCCAAAAATCAAACTCATACCAATGGTGATGATTTTGATGAACTCATGGAATCCGCCATTAAAACTTAACAACTAAACTACCATCTCAACGCCACTGGGACTATGGATGCCAAAACAGTATCATCAATGATGATGCCTTGTTGTGGGGTGGCAGATATCACCAATGGGATGAATTGGATGCACTCAAGCAAGAGGAAACATCACCACCACCATGGTTCTTTTTGTACCGTCTCTCACTATTCTTTCTTCCAAGGAAATACCAAGTGGTTGTTGTAAAATTGCGAAAGCTCAAATTGTCAAGATTGATTGTGAAAATATTTTAAGCTTGAGAAAGACTTCCAAACTAATCAATAGGAATGAAGAAAATTAATTTAAAAGAAAATAGATATAAAACACCAAGAATTTATGTGGTTCGGCAATAACCTACATCCACGGGCGACGACGAACAAATTTCACTATAACAAATTTGGGATAATACAAATTGGTGTAGAGGCACTCTCACAAACCCAAATCCCAAATACACCCAAATAGTTTTCTCTCACAAATACAAAACCAAAGAACCAAAAGCTCACAAATACCAAATACCAAATGCGAATTAAGCACAAACCAAATAGAGACCAAAGAGAGAGTCACAAAGCAAATCCAAAAGTTACAACGCACCAAGAGAGTGCAACGCACCAAGAGAGTGCAAATTACCAAACCGCAAAACCAAAACTAAGCGTCAACAAACCTCTCTCACTATTCCAAATTGCAACCCACAAATATCAAAAAACCAAATAAAGAGAGAGCCTTTTTCTCACACACTTGAGTAGGCTAGAATATCCAAAACCAAGAAGAACTAAACTTTTTTTCCACACACAAAAGGAGAGAATCACTCATATTCCCAAAAGAATTCCAAATCAAGTAGTAGACAAGACTTCTAATTGAACTTGATAACTTCAAATAACAGTAACCCAATAGGAATAAAATTCATTCCTTATCCAAATCCAACAAGGAGTTGAACTCCTAATTCAAGCCATATTTTACAGTGGCCAGCTTCTAAGTACAACCTCACCTATGGATTTCTCCCTAGCACCCCTGCTGAAGCCATGAAACCCGTTGCACAGGCTTTCCAAACATGGGCTGCCAACACACACTTCACTTTCTTGCGAACTCAAGATTACACAAATGCCGATTTCAAAATTAGTTTCCATAAGGGGGATCACGGAGACAGCTATCCTTTCAATGGAGCTAGTGGGAGCATCGCCCATGCTTTCTCACCAACTGATGGGAGATTCCATTATGATACATGATGATGTCGAGAATCAAACCAGTGAGCTGCACGGCCTGCGCGCACCCCGGATCGTCCTGCACAGGTAAGAAGACCCTCAAAGGGAAGTACCGGTGTGGTACCGGCCAACAACCCTCCGACGGCTAAGTTAGTTTTTGTTCACAACTCCAGAGTGCCAGAGTCGGGTCTTAGTATGCGTACCTCAATTTTGGAGGGTGTGGAAGTATTTATAGTAGTAGCAGGGGCCCTTGGCCAAGGCGTGCTGGAGAAGATATCACTTTTACCGAAAATGCCCCTGAGTAGCGTGGAGAGTAAGACTCTTGTTGGGTGACCAAGCGTGTTGGGGAAGCCATCTCTTGGGAATGGTCGCGCTACGCGAGACACCTGTCCAAGTAGTAGCGTATGCGGCAAGATTCATCTTCTTGGGGAAGCGTACGTGGCAAGACAGGCTGTGATGCCCCCATGTCCTTCCCGTCGCCCGTCGCCCCAAGCGCAGGTCGTGTAGTCAGGGTACAGTGTCCGTCGCCATGCGCCGCACCGTCACCCCTCCCGATGTGTCGGCGCCTAGTAAGAGCTTTTTATCCCCATCAGGTGCCCCCTCAGCCCATCAGTCCGCGAGCACGAAGGAGACGGACTAATGGGATGACGGTTCCAGCTCAGGCTGTCATTCAGTAATTAATGCGGGGTAATTAATGCAGGTACGTGTCGTCAGCTCAATGTCAGTGTGCCAAAAACGAGGCGTCCCCTCGCCTTCCGTGCTCTCCCTCATATATAAGCCTCTCTTATTCTCCCTCATTTTCACTTTTTATCGAAATCAAGAGATCAGAGTGCAGCTGTTCACCCAGCCAAGGAGAGAGTTTGATCCATCAACATATTCGCCCGTCGTGTCATCGCAACCGTCCGTGTCATCCTTCATCACCGAGAGTAACTGGTAAGTGTTCATTGCCTCGCTCAACTTTACCACCGTCAGTTATCTTTTTTAGGGCAGTTTGGACTTAGGGTTTTCCGTCATATATTGGTGTAGATGTCTAGCGCGTCCAGTAATCAATCGTTTGTCCGCGAGGGAGCGGGCGACGATGAGGTTAACCCGTCGGGTCCGAAGGATCCTTCGGCTTCAACAGAAGATAGCTCGTCTGCATCCTCCTCTTCGTCGAGTAGTGGTAGGACGAAGAGTAACCTTAATGACGGGGTAGGGGAGGATGAACAAATTCAGTCCGTCATAGGGAGTGATGGGATGAGGAAGTTCATCATGCTCTCACTGTGGACGGTGAACGACTATACGTCCACCATAAGAGAGTCACACTTTAAAACACTTAGGAGTAAATATCAGATACCCAGCAATGTGCCTATCCGTCTACCTCGCCCAGGAGAGAAATGTTATTATTATGGGGTCAAGGGTGTCGGGATCTACGAGCAGATGCTCAAGGCGGGGTTGAGATTCCCGTTGACCCAGTTGCACCGTCACCTCCTTCATTACCTAGGATTATCCGTCAACCAGGTCTCTCCGAATGCATGGAGGATCTTCCTCGGGGTGGAGGTCCTGTACGGATTGTATTTAAAGGGGAAGAAGAGGTTGACGGTGGAGGAGTTTTTCCACTGCTACCGTCCGGTAGAGATAGTAAAATTAAGGGGGATGTACAGCTTCGTGGCAAGGAGCCCGTTGCTGAGGTTGGTGAGTGATACTCTAGATTCCAATAGGGACTGGAAGTCTAGATATTTCTTCATGGACGGGGACGAGTGGATGGGTAGTCCTGGTGAGACCGAATTTATGCCCGTTGACACCACTTGGGGTGTTGTACCCCCGTCTGGTATGTTTTCATTCACATTCTTTCCTCTGTTGCAAATTCAGTTGGGTTCTGATCGTCCTCTTTTGCAGCCCAGAACCGTCCACAAGTTTCTATCGAGGATTGGAGCTTTTTGGAGAAGATTTTCCAAAAAAGTGAGCTGACGGAGAGGTCTTGGGCCAGAATTGTGACATTAAAGACCATTTGTTGGCATTGTGACGGGCCTGAGCCGTCCAAGGAAGCATTGAAGTACGAAACACAAGTCCGAGCACGTAAGTCCGTTCACTTAAACTTCGAGTTTTTTTTTTTTTTTTTTTTTTTTTTTTTTTTTTTTTTTTTTTTTTGCCATTAACTAATGTACCGTCTGCTTTTGCAGAGATGGACGAGGCAAGGAGGAGAGCCTTCATTAGGCAGCAGGCAGCTGCGAAAAAGAAAGAAGCTCAAGGGGTCGGGACGGACGGGCCCAAACCACCTGCCGCAAAGAGGAAGACCGACCAGGAAGGGGACCGTCGCCCAAAGAAGCCGAAGGCTACCACAGAGATGGTGGTCGGTCTCGAGGCGGAGGTGAAGAAGGTCCCCGTGAAGCACGGGAAGGGCAAGGGCCTCATGACGGGTGGCCCGACACCCGCCGTCGAGAAGCCACCAGTCCTCCTCCGTGAGGACTCAAAGTACGCGATTGAGAAGCTGTCCTCTGTACTGACGGCAGAGGACTATGAGGACATCGGGAATCATTCCACGGAGGCCATGGGGGAGACGGGCCTTTTCAACTTGGCCCAGGTAAGCAATTTTCCGTCATCATCAGTCTTTTTGAATACATGTTTATCCTCGGCGTCATGTTGACTTTGTGTTTTTGATTTCTAAGCCGTCGTCATGATGAAGGGCCTGATGGACCGTTGTGTCCGTGAGGAGACGGCCATGAGCCGTCTATAGGTGAAGACAACGGAGGTGGAGGATGAACTATTGCAATACAAGGCCTGGAAGCCGAAGATAGAGAAGAAGCTTTCATTGTCCGAACGAGAGAGGACGGAGCTGGAGAAGCAACTGGGTCTGCTGCAGAAGGTCCTGGCTGACAAGGAAGCAGAGATCTCATCCATCAGGGACGAGCTCCGTCAGGCTGGCGAGGACGCTATCAAAGAGTACCGCGATTCCGAAGCTTACCTGGCGGAGTTAGGCAGTACCTTCGCGGATGGCTTCGATGATGCCCTCCGTCAGGTGAGGGCCTTGTACCCAGAGCTCGACCTCTCCAATGTCGGCATCAATGAGGCCCAGGCTCAAACCTCCGTCCTTCCCGCCGTTTCTGAGAGTACGGAGCGACTATTCGATGATGATGCAGTCAATAAGGGCGACGGGAAGGACGATGACGGGGCAGATGCTGGCAGTCATCCTCAAGCTCAGGACGACGAAGCTGTCATGAAGATTACCGATTCTCCCGTCTAGTAACCTTATTTTTCTTTTTGTAGAGACTTCAATTGTTTGTCCGTTGTGGACGGTTGCCTTTTATGGCCTCTTAATGTGTATTTTTTTTTTTTACCGTTATGAACAATGCTACCGTTTAAGGCTTTCATTAATGCATTTTTTATTTCATGCTTATTCTTGCTCTTTTACTTTAAGCCTTCATGAATGGTTTCCCTTGTGTGCTTTTTGGGCTTTTGTGGAACCGTCGGCCCTATAGAATAGTCGTCATCTTGGCATAGTCTGCCTGATGCATTATTTGGACAACGTAGTGGATTTCGAGGCCCGTCGTCTATCGTAGGCCGTCTTCTTTTTAGACTTAGGCTTTTTGGGTTTTCCACTTAGGAAAAAATAGTGGCTTTTAAGCCGTCAACTAGGGTGCTTGACGCTTTTATGCCGTCGTCCATAGTAGGCCGTCGTCTTTTGGACTTGGGCTTTTTGGGCTTTCCACTTAGGAAAAAGTATTGGCTTTTAAGCCGTCAACTAGGGTGCTTGACGCTTTTAAGCCGTTAACTATGGTGCTTGACGCTTTTATGCCGTCGTACATAGTAAGCCGTCGTCTTTTGGACTTGGGCTTTTTAGGCTTTTTCAGCTTTCCACTTAGGAAAAAGTAGTGGCTTTTAAGCCGTCAGCTAGGGTGCTTGACGCTTTTATGCCGTCGTACATAGTAGGCCGTCGTCTTTTAGACTTAGGCTTTTGGGCTTTCCATTTAGGAAAATGTGGTGGCTTTTAAGCCGTCAGCATGGGTGCTTGACGCTTTTATGCCGTCGTACATAGTAGGCCGTCGTCTTTTAAACTTAGGCTTTTGGGCTTTCCATTTAGGAAAAAGTAGTGGCTTTTAAGCCGTCAGCTAGGGTGCTTGACGCTTTTATGCCGTCGTACATAATAGGCCGTCGTCTTTTAGACTTAGGCTTTTGGGCTTTCCATTTAGGAAAAAGTAGTGGCTTTTAAGCCGTCAGCTAGGGTGCTTGACGCTTTTATGCCGTCGTACATAGTAGGCCGTCGTCTTTTAGACTTAGGCTTTTGGGCTTTCCATTTAGGAAAACGTGGTGGCTTTTATACTTCGCAAGTTTATGATGTTCAACACTTGATAGTAAGTAGAAGAGACTTTGAATAAACTTCTGTATGCCTTGCATAATTTTTGGGAGGAGGGAAACATGCCCCTTTGAGCCCTAGGAATACATTAGAGTAGATCAATTACAGACTAGTTACAAGTAGGGGGCTGCCGTACTTTCTTACTGGTAGTACTTACGTAGGTGCTCGGCGTTCCACGGGTGGTGCAGCTTCTGCCCTTCCAGTGTTTCCAGATGGTAGGTGCCCTTCCTTTGCCATGCTGTGACTCGATAGGGCCCTTCCCAATTGGGGCCGAGCTTTCCTTGTGTTGGGTCTCTGGCGGTGCCCATGATCTTTCTCAGGACGAGGTCGCCGACCTGGAATTCCCTGTGTCTGACTCGGGAGTTGTAGTGCCTTGCCATGCGATCCTGATACCGGGCTAACCTTTGCTCCGCTGCTGCTTTGTCTTCGTCAATCAAGTCAAGCTGTAGGCACAAGGCCTCGTTGTTCCTGCCTTCATCATAGGTGTTCACCCTGTAGGTTGTGAGTCCCACTTCGGCCGGAATGACTGCCTCGCTTCCGTAGGTTAGCCTGAACGGTGTTTCTCCAGTGGGGGTCCTTGCTGTCGTTCTGTATGCCCATAATACGCTTGGCAGCTCTTCGGGCCATATCCCCTTTGCCCCCTCAAGCCGAGTCTTGAGAATCTTGAGCAAGGATCGGTTCGTTACTTCGACCTGACCGTTGGCTTGGGGGTGGGCGGGGGAAGAGTAATGATTTTTTATTCCCAGCTGCGCACAGAACTCTCGGATGGGACTGTTGTCAAACTGTTTGCCGTTGTCGGAGACTAAGACCCTGGGTATTCCAAACCTGCATATAATAGACTTCCAGACGAAGTCTCGTATGTTCTTCTCTGTGATGGTGGCCAATGCTTCAGCTTCCACCCATTTCGTGAAGTAGTCTATGCCTACCACAAGGAACTTCAGCTGTCGCGTTGCTGTTGGGAATGGGCCCATGATATCTAGTCCCCATTGAGCGAATGGCCATGGGGCCGTCATGGGGGTCAGCTCTTCGGGGGGCTGCCTGACGATGTTGCTGAACCTCTGGCACATATCGCAAGCCTTGACATAAGCCTGCGTGTCTTTTCTCATGGTCGGCCAGTAGTATCCTGCCCGGATCAGCTTATGCATCAATGACCTTGAACCCGAGTGATTTCCGCATATTCCTTCGTGGACCTCCCGCATGACATAGTTTGCTTCCTCGGGGCCTAAACACCTTAGGTAGGGGCGAGAGAAGCCCCTTTTTGTATAGGACTTCCTCCATCAGTATGAACCTTGATACTTGGATTTTCAACCTTCTGGCGGCTTCTCTTCCTTCGGGCAAGACGCCATCTTTCAGGTACGAGACCAATGGTGTGGTCCAGTTGTTCTCCGAGCCTATCTCCTGCATTTTGATAGAGTCTATTAATGGAGAAACCTGCACAAAATAGAGCACACCGTCAGTGCTACCCCCTTGCTCCGACGAGGCAGCAGTGGCAGAGGAGGTCGGCAAGTTACGAGAAGCGGGGTTCATCCGAGAAGTATACTACCCCGACTGGTTGGCCAATGTTGTGATGGTCAAGAAGGCCAGCGGGAAGTGGCGGATATGTGTGGACTTCACGGACCTGAATAAGGCATGCCCAAAAGACAGCTACCCCCTTCCTCGAGTCGACACCTTGGTAGACTCTACGGCTTGGCACCAGCTGCTGAGCTTCATGGATGCCTTTTCAGGGTATAACCAAATCCGGATGGATGAGGCAGATCAGGAAAAAACCTCGTTCGTCACCAGCCAAGGACTCTTCTGCTACAAGGTGATGCCATTCGGACTGAAGAATGCAGGTGCCACATACCAGAGGCTGATGAACAAAATGTTCGCCAACCAGATAGGGAGGAACGTTCAAGTGTACGTCGACGATATGCTGGTGAAAAGCCAGAAAAAGGAGGATCATCTAAGCGATCTCGAGGAAACATTCGGAACCCTCCATTCCTACAAGATGAAGCTCAATCCGTCGAAATGTGCATTCGAAGTGACGGCAGGCAAATTCCTCGGCTACATGGTCTCTCAAAGGGGCATCGAGGCCAACCCAGACAAGATTAGGGCAATAATGGAGATGGCACCCCCAAAGAATGTAAAAGAGGTTTAAAGTCTGAACGGGAAGGTGGCAGCCCTGAACAGATTCGTATCAAGGGCGACGGACAAGTGCCTTCCCTTCTTCCGCACATTGAAGAAAACGTTCGAGTGGACTGAAGAATGTCAGACGGCGTTCGAAGAACTGAAGGCTTATCTCTCCTCCCCTCCATTGCTGAGTCCTTCCCAGCCAGGGGAAGATCTCTACCTCTACCTAGCCGTCTCCGCAGCGGCTGTCAGCGCGGCCTTGATCAGAGAAGAGGACGGGGTCCAGAAACCCGTGTACTACGCTAGCTGGGCATTCCAAGGGGCAGAAGGAAGGTACCCGCCCATGGAGAAACTCGCCTTTGCCCTAGTCACCGCGGCTCGAAAGCTCAAGCCTTACTTCCAAGCTCATACAATAGTCGTCCTAACCGATAAGCCCTTACGACGGGTGATGCACAACCCAGAAGCCGCAGGTCGCTTGGCCCTGTGGGCAATAGAGTTGACTGAGTTTGACATTCGGTACAGCCCGCGTACCGCCATCAAAGGCCAGGCATTAGCTGATTTTATAGCTGAGTTTACCAGCGCGGAAGATGAGGGGGCAGAAGTATGTCCAGCATGGAGTGTATATATAGACGGGTCGTCAACTAGACAAGCCGGTGGCGTTAGGGTCGTGCTCCGATCCCCCGAAGGAGACCAAATCGATTGTATGATCCGACTGGACTTTCCCATCACCAATAATGAGGCGGAGTACGAAGCCTTGATAGCCGGATTGGACCTAGCCAAAGCAGCAGGCGCGGCCCGAGTAATCGTCTCCTGCGATTCCCAGGTCATCGTCAACCAAGTCAACGGAAACTACGAGTGCAGAGGTGACAGAATGAAGAAATACCTCCATCATGCAAAAAGAAGGGTAGACGAACTTAAGGCAAAGATAGTACAAGTCCCTAGAGAGGAAAACGGCCTCTCTCCGAAGCGAAAATCCGCTTCTTCTGTCTGACGGGCCGGAAGAAGGTGGCTACGTTCAGTCTATGTACCATGACTGAAGGGTCGATTCCTGGCATGTCTTCATGGCTCCAGGCGAATACATCTTGGTTGTCCTTGAGGAAAGTCACGAGCGCCTGGCGAGTCGCCGGGCTGTTGAGGGCACCGATCTTGGTGGTTCTGTCAGGCTTGGATTCGTCGAGAATTACTTCTTCGAGTTCCTCCACAGGCTCTGCCCCTGTTCTCTGCTCTATGTTCATTGTCTGTAGTTGGCTATTCATTTCCACCGTTGCGAAGTAGCATTCTCGTGCGGCCACTTGGTCTCCCCGTAACTCTCCTACCCCATGCTCTGTAGGAAACTTGACCTTCAAGGCATAGGTTGAGGTTGCAGCCTTCCAGGTGTTGAGGGTAGGCCGTCCTATAATTGCGTTGTATGCTGAGGAGCAATCAACGACTAGGAAGGTGACGTCCCTAGTGACCTGCCGAGGGTACTCCCCGACGGTAACGGGCAAAGTGATGGAGCCGAGGGGGTATACTGTTGTCCCCCTAAAACCTGTGAGCGGTGCCTTGGTAGGGACCAAGCGTTCTTTGTCGATCCTCATCTGCTGGAAAGCGGGATAGTAGAGGATATCTGCGGAGCTTCCATTGTCGATTAGGACCCGGTATGTATTATAATCTCCTATTCTGATGCTGATGACAAGGGCGTCGTCGTGCGGATGATGGAGGTGCTGGGCGTCCTCCTCTGTGAACTCCATAGTGGGGCTGTTGATTCGGGGCTTCTTCTGGATGGAGCTCGCAGCCTGAACATTCTGAACCGTCCTGAGGTGGGACTTCAGAGCCTTCTTCGTTGAACCGGTGGCCGATGTTCCGCCCACAATCATCCTTATGTTGCCTATAGGCGGTCTGGGGCGTTCATTGTCCCGGTGGGGGACCTGTTCCTGTCGAGGTGTTTCTGCCTTTTCTCTGCTGACGAACCTCTGCAGCTTCCCTTGTCTAATCAGGGCTTCAATCTGCTGCTTCAAATCGTAGCAGTCGGCGGTATCGTGACCGTGGTCTCGATGGAAGCGGCAATATTTGTCCTTGGGCCGTCTGTCCGGGTTCGATTTCAACTTTCCCGGGAACGTCAAGGATCCGTCGTCCTTAATCTGCATTAGGACGTGATCGATCGGAGCCGTCAATGGGGTGTAGCTTGTGAATTTCCTGGCAGGGGGCTTTGGGCGTCTATTGTCTCGTCCTTCTCCTGTCCGAGGCACCTTTCGTCCTTTATCTTGCCGGGTGTCCTCCTGTTTCTCCCTCTTCCTAGGAGGCTTCTCATCCCTGGCCAGTAATGCATCCTCGGCATTCATGTACTTTGTTGCCCTGTAGAACACATCCGACATTGTCTTCGGGTCATTTTTGTACAAAGAGAACAAGAATTTACCCTTCCGCAGACCATTTGTGAATGCGGCCACTTGTATCCTGTCGTCCGCTCCGTCGATCGACAGCGCTTCTCTGTTAAAACGGGCTATATAGGACCTCAGCGTCTCGTCCTCCCGCTGCTTAATGCTCATCAAGCACGCGGTAGATTTTTTGTGCCGGTGTCCACCGATGAACTGCGAGGCAAACTGAGCGCTCAGCTCCCTGAAGGTGCCGATAGAACCGGGCGCCAGTCTGCCAAACCAGGTCCTTGCAGAGCCTTTTAGCGTTGCCAGGAAGGCTCGGCACATGATCTCGTCCGGTGCACCGTGAAGATGCATCAACGTCTTGAATGACTCCAAGTGGTCGAGCGGATCCTTGGTCCCGTCGTAGCTCTCCACCTGGGGCATGCGGAATTTCGGCGGCGTAGGGAACAGTATGACAGGTGTTGTAAATGGGGAGTCTGTGCGGTGGACTAGGTCGTCGAGGTCACTGGATACCCGTCCTTTGAGGGCGTTCATCATGAAGTTCATGCGTTCCTTCATCATCTGCATTTCTGCGGCCATGCTGGACTGGGCATGTCCGTCTACCGAAGGACGGTTTGTCTCCTGTCCTTCAGGTCGGCTCAGAGCATGACTTCCCTCAGGGCCTTCGTGATTCCTCTCGTCCGCATTGCTTTCCTCCTGATTTTCTCCTTGGTTGTCACCCGTCGCATTCCTACTTAACAGCTGTTCTTCCAAGTCATTGTTGTGTTTCGTGAGGCGTTCCACCGCGGCCGCCAGGGTCTGGACCTGTCTTTCGAGGGCCGTGGTGCGTTGTTCGTTGCCTTGGTCGTTCATGGCGGTCGTCCTTGAACGCGTGAGTACCATGCAACTCTTAGTCCGAGAAACACGTGACGGAACCTGCACACTCGCGTTTCCCACAGACGGCGCCAACTGATGATGTCGAGAATCAAACCAGTGAGTTGCACGGCCTGCGCGCACCCCGGATCGTCCTGCACAGGTAAGAAGACCCTCAAAGGGAAGTACCGGTGTGGTACCGGCCAACAACCCTCCGACGGCTAAGTTAGTTTTTGTTCACAACTCCAGAGTGCCAGAGTCGGGTCTTAGTATGCGTACCTCAATTTTGGAGGGTGTGGAAGTATTTATAGTAGTAGCAGGGGCCCTTGGCCAAGGCGTGCTGGAGAAGATATCACTTTTACCGAAAATGCCCCTGAGTAGCGTGGAGAGTAAGACTCTTGTTGGGTGACCAAGCGTGTTGGGGAAGCCATCTCTTGGGAATGGTCGCGCTGCGCGAGACACCTGTCCAATTAGTAGCGTATGCGGCAAGATTCATCTTCTTGGGGAAGCGTACGTGGCAAGACAGGCTGTGATGCCCCCATGTCCTTCCCGTCGCCCGTCGCCCCAAGCGCGGGTCGTGTCGTCAGGGTACAGTGTCCGTCGCCATGCGCCGCACCGTCACCCCTCCCGATGTGTCGGCGCCTAGTAAGAGCTTTTTATCCCCATCAATACAGATGAACAATGGAGTGTCGAAGCAACTCCAGGTGTTGTTAGCTACGAGACAGTTGCCTTGCATGAAATTGGGCACCTTCTTGGGCTTGAGCATAGCTCAGTTGAAGGGGCCATCATGTGGCCTAAAGTACGTTCAGGAGTGATCCAAGGTTTGCATAGGGATGATATTGATGGCATTAAAGCCTTATATAATTTTTGAATGTGCAAGGATTTGAAATCTTCAATTTTTAGTGGTTTGAGAGAATAAGACATTTGTCATGTACTATTAAATTAAAGTGCAATGCATGCACGACACTAGGATTATTGGGCCATATATTAGGGCACTGTCATCAGGTGTGTCAAATGCCAAATATTTGGCATTTGACACACCAAACACTACCATTCAAGCCTCATGAGGTGTTCTAAGTATGTCAAAATTTTGTAACATGCTACAGTACCGTGATAACTTTGGCATAGTACGGAACCATATAACATGTGTTTATTATTTTTTTATTCATCTTTCTCTCTCATTCACTCAGACTCCCTCTCTCTTTTCTCTCATCTGGAACTTCTTCTCTCTGCCCACCATATCTTCTCTCTCACCAATCTCACCAAAGCCACCGATCTCACTGATGCCGCCGACTCACCGCCGATCTCGCTGCCATATTCATCTGGATCGTCCTTCACAACTTCCTCTTCTCTCTCATTCTCTTCCTTTCTCAGCCTCAAGCCGCTAAAACCGATCTTGCCTAACACCACCTGAAGCTAATCTCACCTAAAGCCACCTCAAGCCGCTGAAGCTGATCTCACCTGAAGACGCCTCGCCCAGAGCTGCCAATCACACCTGGAGCTGTCTCGCCTAAAGTCGTCGCTGAAGCTGATTTTGGTTGTTGTTGGTTGGTTGATTTTGGTTGGTGGTGATGGATTTGTAACAATGTTGGGCTATGGTGGTGGGTTTGTATCAGTGGTGGGCCGTGGCGGGGGTGGCTCCGTGGCAGTGAGTTGGTGGGAGTGACGGTGGAAAAACTGAATTTATATGATTGGTTTTTTTAACATTATTTTAATATTTGTATATATTATTTTAATGTATAGAATTGAAAAATAGAAGATGTGATGAACGGTAAATTGTAAAATGATGCGTTAAAAGTGATAAAGTAGGCTTTGATGTGGTAAAATGGCATTTGGTATAGCATACCTGATGGTAATGATCTTATGAAAAAGGCACTGAGATTGGTGCAAGAGACAAATTAAAGTTTTTACTTACTCACGGGAGAAATTGACGGTTGATTGTATTTTTCTTCATGTTGTAATAGTAATTCTTCATTTTTTTTTTATATTAACTACGCATTTCTTAGAACACTAAAGCTAGTGACATAACACATTTTGAAACAATTTACAACGAGGGTTACCTAGTACTGTTGCCACCTCACACACGTCCCACCAATTAACTAAGAAAACAAAAAAGCATAAATATCTTTTTTTTGTTCCTATATTTTAGGGTACTTTCAAATTGATTTCGTGTTTTCTCGTGGTTTAGTTAGTCCTCCTATTTTTTTAACTTGCAGTCACTTTAGTTCATGCCATCATTTCAATAACAAAAAAATGCCAGCTTGACTGCAAGTTTAAAAATACGAGGACCAACTTGACCACTAAGGAAGCATGGGGAACAATTTGAAAGTACCCTAATATATAGGTGGCCGTGGCAATTCGTGTTCGAGTATTGTGTCGACTCATAAGTTTTTGATTTTATAGGTCAACATTAACTTTGCATGTTTATTAAACAAGTCAAGATTTCTCAACTCTAACACAAACCATCTATTATCGACCTGTTTATTAGATTTTATCAAAAAATAAAAAATAGTATTAACCAAATTCATATGAATTATGAAAAACCAAACAAACAAATATTTTTAATATAAAATTCAGAACTAACGAGTAACTGCATCATAAATAATCATTCAAAACTAAATCATATCTTAATATCACAAATAATCAATCATAATATGTCAAAATAAATAAATCACAACAATTAATAAGTTTATATACCTAGTATTTGAAGGGTATATTGGTAAAATGTGATTTAATTAAACAGGTCAAGCGGATTCCATGTGATGGATACTAACACAACCCGTTTATTAAACGGATCAATCATGTCAACTTGAATATAACACGAATCAGGGACGGAGCTATTGTTAAAAGTGGAGGGCAGTGCCCCCCCCCCCCCCCCCCCACAAAAATTTTTTAAAAAAATTCTCATATATATATATATATATTTATGTATTAATTTTACCAATTTAGTTCAATAAAATTACACTTACCCCTCTTAATAATATTATTGGCACTATAAAAGGCCATGAAAAAAACATTTATGGATCTAACCTAAAAGAAAATTTAGCTCAACAACAAAAATCATAAATATCAAAGCTAAAGAAAATTTAACCCAATCAACCAAATTTTATCGAAAACAAATAGCCTAACCTTTCAAAATTTTAAAACAAAACTAATATGTCATTCCCAGTCAATTTTGTTCCGCTTAATCCCTATTTCATGGCCACATATCTTTCTAGCTAAGGAAAAACCAAAAAAACAAAACCAAAAGGCAAAAAAAAAAAAAAAAAAACCACATAAAAAGACAAAACGCTAAGCCTAACCAAGAGACTTAGAGGTTGAACGGCTGAACTGAAACAGTGAAGGGAGAGGCAGCAGCAGCAACAACAACATGGCAACAGCAAAGTAGCCAGCCCTGCCCCTAGCCTAGACTCACCAAATCTGGTATCTCTCTCTCTCTCTCTCTCTCTCTCATATGAGCAAGTGAGCAACGAGCAAAAAAAAGTCTCTTAAACTGTCTAAAACAAAAGAAACATGGAGAGAGAGAGAGAGAGAGAGAGAGAGAGAGTTCTTTCTCTTTTTAAGAGACTTAAACAATAACTTTTTAAAAAAAATAGTAGAAGTGACTAGTGGTGGAGTGATAACTTGATATCCACCCACGTGTAATGCTCTGTGAATTGAATTTTGTCTTTTTGTGCTTATATGAATTAAAATTTGTTTAATAGTTAATAATTAGGTTTGTCTTGTTAGTGTTTTTTTTAAAAGTAAAAGTTGAGTTTGTTTGAAACTTTAAAATTAATTGGGACTTGAGATATAATAAAGTTTAGACATGGTAAAATGGGTCAGCATTTTCTGACCCGACCCGATCCACCCGAAAAATACTTGACTCGAACTCGTTTTTTTGACTCAAAGCAAAAACAGGTTGACTAGTGACCTGACCCATGTTTTTGTGGGTCAACCCGACCCAACACGCAACCCAACCCAAACCAAACCATTTTTTTAAAATTTTTTTTAGTAAAAAAATTAATAAAATTAAGACAATATTGGTTTAATTGTTTGTTGTGAGCTTTAAGGAAACAATTGTGACATTTATATAACTGCATGCAAATTAATTGAAAGATGAATGGTTGAATATTCTATAATGAGTAAAGATTTTTAGATATCAAATAGCGAAGTACATGCCAAGATAATCTGGTTACAGTAGAGTTAAAAACATAGATTGAAAATTGTAGATATATGTGAGAAACATTCACAAGTGTGAAAATGGTGAAGCCAAAGTATCAAATTAGCAAAAATTATGAATGCTTAGACCTATTTTTTAACAATTTATGTAAAAAATAAATAACTTTTCAAAATAAATTATGATATTTCCTAGAGTGTGTGTTGCTTAACAATGATATAATATTCATAAAAGAAACCATGTATAAATAAGTAAACAATCAAACTTTAATATATATCTCAAATTGTAATTGAATGCCAACCACAATTGATAATAGATTATAAAATTAATTTTCAAGATTGTAAATTTCTTATATGTTTTTATTCTTTGTCAAATGAGTTATCCAATTAGTCATTTGTAATTTTGTTTTATATTTTGGGATGTTGATATTGTGTAGAAATAAAACTTGTGTATTTGTTTTACATATTTTTATGTTATTTTGTTTTAGATAGCAATGTTAGGATTTGTATAACTTTAAAATTATTGAATAAGTATTAATAAGTTTAACTTAGTTCATTTTTGATATAAGTGGTGAGTTCAAAGTAATGTATTTTGTATCAAGTAATTTGTTGCATGACTTTCCAAATAGCAAATACATGTTGTTTTCTTTAAAAAAAAAAAAAAAAATTCATGCGAAAAATACAGGTCAACCTGACCCAACCCACAACCCGATTGACCGAACCCGTTTTTAAGCCACTTAAAATGACCCGTTTTGACCCGCAACCCAATTGACTCAACCTAAACCCGACCCAATCCACCCATTTTGCCATATCTAATAAAGTTAGTAAATTGTATTGTGTTGTGTACATAGTGCGACGATGATTTTTTTTTTCTGTATGTGCATTTATTTCTTTGCTCACTATATATATATATATATATATATATGTATGTATATATTCTAGTTGTTCATTTATTAATATTAAATGGAAAATTTATCTAGAGTTTCATAATTAATTATTTTTTGTTATACTGTGCCCCCCTTTATACCAAGTTCTGGCTCCGTCCCTAACACGTACCCATTAAGTCTCAACCTATAATCAACTAATTTTATATCGAGTTCGCATGTCATGTCCAATTTTACCACCCCTAATATGGGGGGGGGGGGGGGGGGGGAAGCATTTTTGCCCAATAAAAAAAGCACACAAATTGGGGAAGGGGAAAAGAATAGAGTAGGAAAACTGAATGAGGAAAAAAATAGGTATGGGTTTTGATAGGAAAAGAACAAGGAGGCTCTACTTCCAATATTGGATTTTGACCGTTTATTGTTGCCCTTCTATTGCCGTGGTGAGCCCACAGTTGTGCTCGTAGCCGCTTACTTCCAACCCTGCAAAACCATTACAACTGTGGATCAACAAGTGGGTTTTCGGAAGGTCAAAACCCAATCGCCTATGCGACTTTACCTCTTCAGGAACAAACTCAGTCTCCCACTTCACTCTCGTTTTCTCGTCTCAATTTAACATTAGTTCTACTTAAGAAGTCAAATTATGGGGGATTAACTTCTATATAGCTTCCATAAAAATCTAAGTAATGTGAGTTTGAACAATTTTGTTTTGAAAGCCTACAGTTTATTTTAGAACAAAATTTGGTTCCAACATGTTTAAAACTATTTTTTTCAACTCATTACGTAGCAATTTATAAAACTATCTATGTATATTATCTACAAGTTACATGACTCATTAGAAAGGTCATGTAATTATTACTACACATAGATAATCTCTTCAATTGCTACATAATAGGTTGAAGTAAGGTAATTTAAACAATTTTAGACCCAAACGTTTTCCTATATTATATCATCTTCGAATAAGAATAAATCACCTTACCTCTTACAATGATTAAGGTATATAAAAAATTTGCTAAAAAAATGTATATAAAACATCGGTAAAACCAAATTATAGTACACGCTCACAATTAACTGCAACATAAATGTATATCTTTTTTCTTTTTTCTTTTTCTCAGTCTCCTCCTTTTTTTTTTAGAAATTTTGTTTTTTGGACATACTTTAATTGATTCACTCATAAAATGGCCACTTTTGTTGTTTTCATTGGATATTATTGGTACTTGTATGTGTCACATATTTTGTTAGATGCACATGCACAGTCGTAATCTAGTTCTACACCAACCCCAACCCCAACCCCCACACCCCCCCAAAAAAAAAAAAAAAAAAAAAAAAAAAAAGATTGAAATAAATTGATGTCCATCTCCAATTTAGTTGAAGTTTTCCACGCATAATTTTGAATTGCTTTTATGTACAAGATATGATTAGAAATGCTAAAAACCAGCTGCAAAATAGGGTTAAAAGTGAAGAAATTCTATCCTTGTGTTGTCCAAGATGTACTTCCTCTAGTAGATCTGGTAAGCATGGAAGCTCAAGTTGTGTAATACGACTTCAATATTGCCCTTTGTGCAAGATTGTTGAGAAAGGTCGAATCCAAAGGAAAATGGAGATGATTATCAAACCAAAAAATGAAATAAAATTCAAAATTATAAAATTTAATTGAAGAGAAATTATTACTGAGCTAGCTAGTGATGGAAATCGTTCTTGACTCATTGATAATGGATGAATGATTCCTAAACCTTAACAAAAAGGATTGAGCTCCGCTCATCCCTTGATCTCCACCTAACTGAGGCTAGGCTAAGAAAAATTATATTGAGGGAAATGAAAATATTTTAAAACACTGAGGTTTATGGATCCCCACGCAACACATCCATTGGAAATACTAACCATTGTATTTTATAACTCAACTAAAATTCATATGAAAAATGATCTTAGTCAGATGATTTAGCAATATGAACTCAAGAATTAATTTCCCAAAGTAGTTTTAAGAATTTGATTGATTTTAGACAAGACAAAACTAGTGAAATAATTTGTAGGGAATCCTAAGCGTTTAACATGCCTATAGTCTACACTAAATCAAATTATTATACAAAACTATAAAATTTTCTAGATAAGTTAATCAATCAAAAAGACAATAACTTAAACATTAAAATTATAAAAGTATTGTTAAGAACATATCAATAGAAGGTTGGGTTTCACCGATGGTTTTAAAAATTGGAATGGTCAAAGGACCAAAAACGGTTTGGTTCTTGGTTTTTACTGGTTTTTGCCACTTTTACTTGACCGGCTTTGAGTCTAGCACCTGGTTTCTTGGTCAATTGAACCAGCCAGTTCAAACCGGTTTTTAAAATCATGGTTTCACACCTTACCTTACAAAGACTTCTAGCAAGTCATTACACCAAAGAAAACTCCAAAAATTGAAAAGAAACTATAAGAAAACCTAATTTACATTTCAAAGCTATCACACCCTTGAATTTTGACCAAAAGAGCCTTTAAATTGACCAAGAAATCCTATTACAAGTAGAATTCCCATTTGGAAAAAATTTCTGATTTTCAAGCTTTACTTAACTAAATTTTTTTGGCCAATTAAAAGTCAAAATTTGGAATTTTAGTAAACTACAAGGTTGTATCATTTGAAGTTAGCTTTTCATTCCAACTTGAATTATCACAATGATATATGAGCTTAAAGTTATGCCTAAATTACTAAAGTATGTGCAAGCCTGATCTGAATTTGACTTGGATTTAGTACGACTTTCCTTTAATTCTTCTCATGCCCTTCTTACAAGAACCAATTCCATATTCTCCTACAAAAGACATATTCATGCATTAAATTTCATTTTTAAGAACAAAAGTAATTATTGAACATCATTTGAAAACCACCCCACATGGTTTTGTCTGGCCCCATCCTCACATGATGATGAAAATTTTCTTCCCCCATCCCCACTCCTTAGGGCCCCACGAAGCCCCACCCCACCCTATAAAACTCTACTTCTTGTTAATTTGCCCCACAGCTATTACAATTCTTTTAAATAAAATTACATATTTCATTAATAAAAATATACTTGAAATTATAAATAAATTTATCCCATCAAATCAAACTAATTTTTAGCGAAAACTTAATAATATTATCTAAGTATTTATCTAAATCTTTCTAAAATCTAATCTAGAAGTCCTTTTTTCCTACTTTCTTTTATAAAATCCTTTTTCTTTATTGTTTATAACATATATATGTGTGTGTTTTTCCTTTTTTTTTTTTTTATCATATCCTTTTTCTTTATTGTTTATAACACGTGTGTGTGTGTGTGTGTGTGTGTGTGTGTGTGTGTGTGTGTGTGGGAGGACGAGAATCCGAGAACAAAGGACAAATAAGAGGAGGCCAATATCAGAAGAACAAACCTCCAAAAGTACTAACGGCAAATCCTCGGGGCGAATATAACAACTCACCACAAGCCCAAGGAAACTATAATACCCAAGGACCCCGAGGATACTAGCACATCCTCGGGAGGGCTGAGGCCCAGTTTTGAAGACCATCAGACACCAACTGAGGAAGAAAAAGAAGAATTGTCATCAAGCAAGAAAAGGAAGAATGCAGATAATGCATCCATCACCTCCAAATTCAATGCTCTGAACCCTTAGCTGGCCGCATTAATGAGGAAATGACCCCTGAACAATGTCATCACAACTCATAACCTAGTGTAGAAACCTTCTAGTAAGACCCTGATGGGACAAGTATCAAAGGGAATGAACCCAAGCCCTCCAAATGGAAGGCCAAGATACAACTTAGGTGGCTATATAAGGTAGAGAGGCCTCTGTGAAAGGGGGATGGGAAATCTGAACAAAAAGGAAAAGAAAGAAACATCATTGTAAACTAAGAACAAGTGTAAATCTATTGTAGACACTCAATTTTGCACCCATGATTTAATCAAGGAGAACGACTTGAATGACCATCCATGTACTCCAAAAATCATGACTGCATTACATGCATCAATTTGTTCTTGTATTACATGCATCAATTTGTCTTTGCATTACATGCATTAATTCATTCATTGCGTATCATAAAAATGATCTTGAGATTCTAACGGTCATAATGATGTGTCCGATTTCCAAATCAAACCATCGAATCGAAAGATATCGCATGATCAAGTTGCACGATCAACATGCATTGTGTCTAGGTAGAGTCAACCACACATGATCAATTTAAATTAATTCTAATTGGTTAATAAATTAAAATTAATTAAATAATTTTATGATTGATTGATAATTAGTGTTTAAAATAGGGATGCATGCATAGGAATAAAGGGATGATTGGATAACAATAAAATTGTGGATAATTTGAACTTTATCAAGATTTATTTTAGTGTATTTATCTACAAGATAATTGTTCCTAAAAAAGCCTAAATTATCCAAAAAAGAGATGGAAAAAAAAAATCATGGACTAAGGATGAAAACATGTCTAGGTGCGGGGACCGAATCAAAAAACCCTAAAAGGAGAGTCCAAAACGCACCTAAACACGGAAGAACTTTCAGTGTCCAAGGGCCCATTCGGCACTTTTGGAGTGTCGAACAACACTTTAAATGGGCCAAATTTTCTCCTTTTGGGCTTTGGCCCAACGCCCTTCTGGTGACGATAAAGCACACCCTTTTCGATATTTTCGTAGAATAATAAGTCCGAATTCGCATCCTAATCATCCGTACCTATTTTTTAGAGTGTTCTGGCCTCTATAAATAGAGACCAAATCTCATAATTCAGCACCTTTTTTCGACACTCTTAGAGGCATACGATTTGAGGCTCTCAAATTGCTGATAATTGCTTATCCTCTCTGAGATTTGCTGCTTAAATTAGGGTTTTTGGGTTTCAAAGATAACTGAATAAGTTTTTTTGAACCCTAAAACATCATTTCAAGAACAAGGAGTGCTCGTGCAAGAGGTTGTTTTCAATCACCCTATTTTTTTATGCTTCTTTTTTTATGTTGATGAATGTTTTTTATCCATAACATGAATAGTTCATCATTGTTTTGTTTAAAGCATAATTTTTTTTATGTAATTGTTAAAATCTCTTTCTTGAATGTCAATAATCTGCATGTGAATGATTCTTTTTCTTAAAATAAAAAAACAGGTCTGCATCTTTATTAGATGTAGATCTGACTTTTTCTTAAAATAAAAACAGATCTCCATCTTTATTAGATGTAGATCTGAATTTTTTTTTAAATAAAAACAGATCTACATCTTTCTTAGATGTAGATCTGAGTTTTTTTTTTTTTTTCCTTGAAATAAAAATGGATCTGCATCTTTGTTAGATGCAGATCTAAATTTTTCTCAATATAAAAACTGATTTGTATCCTTCTTAGATACGAATCTAATTTTTTAATATATGCAGATTTTGAAATAATGAAAAAGATTAACATGATTGTATTTGTGTTTGTTTTATTCATGTTGCATAAATTTAAATTATGAGTGAAACTCTCTTCTTAAACAATCTTTTCCATATATTTTTTAAAAACATATAAAAAATAGATCTGATTTTTCAGTTATTAAAAAAACATTTTTTTTTTATTATCACAAAACAAATCTGATCTTTTACAAAGTTAAAACCACTTTTTTCTATATACTACAAAATAGATCTGGTATTTTGACAAATAAAAAATCAATTTTTTACCAACTAAAATAGATCTGATTATTTTCAAAAGAAGAGACTTCATTAATAAATAAATTTATGTGATTTAATCTTTGTTTAACATGTACAACATATCATTCATGGCATGCATAAAAAGATACATAGGTCATAAGAGTCTAGAAGACCAGACTCTATCTAGGTGGAATGGGTGCCTAACACCTTCTCTTTTCGTAACCTAGCCTCTGAATTTAGGTCTTTGGATAAGTAGATCTAAGCCTTGTCTTTACTTTTTATTTTGGGTAGAATGTTACACAGACAAAAAGCCATGTAATTATTTGGAAGTTTGTAACTAAGACCCAAAGCCATGTAATTTTTCAATTTTTCAAATATGTAATTTTTTATTCAATCAATGAAGAGAATAATTCAGTCATGTATTTAGTTTTTCTTTTTATTTTTCTTTTTTTGTATAAAAAATAAGCGGCGACTCTATACCACTTACCCAAAAAGATATGTGCTCTAAAAAGCACTCCAAAAATCTCTATTTTTTTGAGAGGCAACTTTCAAGGTCTCTTACATCTGTACCGCAGACTAAACCCGAGGAACGTAATACAAGCAATTCGAGATTATTGTTAATCAATTCCCCTGTCTCATACTCATTCCTAGTACTCATCCTTTCATTTCAAGCTTAACTCACTTAAACAAGGGTAACAAAGGCTGATTGGCATCCCATCTCTATAAATTAATTGTGTGAGCTAAAAAGCGAGCTTGACTTATTTTTCCCCGCCACAATATATATGTATGTGTATATATATATTTTTTTTATGAAAGAACTTTTATTTGTGAGTCATATATATATATATATATATATATATATATATATATATCTACAAACACCTGTATTTTTATTTGTGAAACTAATCTGAAACTTTTATTTTTTCTGACATATATATATATATATCTATAAAACATGCTATTATGTTGTTCCAATTTTTTCACGATAGAAAGAACTACAAATAAAATGCTATTATGCTGGGAAAGAAATACAAATAACAGCCACACACAATAACACAAACACAAACCTACAGACCTGTACCTAAAAAAAATAGAAAACATTCTATTATGTTCATGATGAAATCTATGTTGAGAAAGACATTGAATGGAATCAATGATTTAATAGTAAATAAATTTGTTTCTAATAAAGACAAAAGAAAATGTTAAAATTGGTACCTTATGTTCTGACTTTGCTAGAGAGAAAAAAGAGGCAGAAAGCCACGTTGAGTAGAATAAAATAAAACTAATGATATATTTGTTAAATAGTAAGGTTTTAGGGTATGAAAAATTTACAATTTAACCCTTATCAACGCGGGCAGGGTGGGGCGGGGATGAGGCAGAGTAGGTCTAAAAAGTGTAAACTCATCCCTGCCTTGCCCCATGGTACGGGTCTAAAATCTTGCCTCATCCCCACTCCACCACCTTTGCAGGGCAGGAAAAACTCATGCAGTGCGAAGCAAGGAGGGGCAAGTCAAAATTGACATCCCTACTATATGACTCTGCCTCTTTAGGGATAAACGGGACAAAGTTACCACGTGCTGGATTGTAGGAATTTTTTATTTATTTTTATAATAGATGGACTAAGAATGAACAAATGCCTCAAAAAAAGAACCCTAATAACAATGGCCTGTAATATTTTGTTAGAATGAAACACAAGTCAATCAAACTTTTATAAAACGATTGCAATATCTTTCCCATATATATATATATATATATATACTAGTGTTGGCTTCACGTGCAAGGCACGTGCTGCCCCAGTAGTGAAAAAATTAATAGATTTTATGTGTAAAATCGTGAATTTTGACTTACCTAATTTGACTATATTAAAAAAGAAGTCTAAGAATACAACAAAATATCACAATATTTTCACAATATCTTCATTTTTAGGGTTCGAATAGATTTTTTTTATTTTATTTGAGAGAAATGCTACATTCATAAAAATTTTTAGAACAAATTCTAAATGACAAGTTATTATTAGTTTTAAACTGATAACATTGTTATTGTTATTCTCAAAACATTTATTTTCAGTTGTAATTAGTCATAATCTCATATTTTACTATTTTATTTCAACTTGTAAGAAATTGATATTTCAATATTTGTAAAAATATTATGAAATTTGTTGTGTCAGTATAACAATATATATGTCAGCTTACAAAAATATTTAAAAGAAGAAAAAAAAAACACAAACCGATTACAGGGAAAAAAAAAGTTTAGGCACTATATAAATTAATGTTAAAATGTTGTGGACTTAGCATTTTTTTATTTGATCTATAAGAAACTAAGATCTCAAAAATTGTAAAAATATTGTGATAATAATAAGTGTTATAACATTTTCTCAAAACACTTATTTTCAGTTGTAGTTGGTCACAGTCTCATATTTTATTGTTTTATTTCGACTTGTAAGAAATTGACACGTCAATAATTGTGAAAATGTTGTGAGATTTGTTGTGTCAGTATAAAAATATATATGTCAGCTTACATAAACATTTCAAAGAAAAAAAAAAAAAACACAAACCGATTACTAGGAAAAAAAAAAATTTTAGGCACTATAGCTACAGTGCCAATTAAATAAACCAAAAGCTCTATAGCTCTAGTGCTATCCATCAATAATAGCTTAACTATGATTTTTTATGAAATTAATGTTAAAATGTTGTGGACTTAGCATTTTTTTATTTGATATATAAGAAACTGAGATCTCAACAATTGTGAAAATATTGTGATAGCAATAAGTGTTGTAACATTTTCTCAAAACATTTATTTTCAATTGTGGTTGGTCATAGTCTCATATTTTATTTTTTTTATTTCGACTTGTAAGAAATTTATACCTTAATAATTGTGAAATTTTTTGTGTCCGTATAACAATATATATGTCAGCTTATATAAATATTTAAAAGGAAAAAAAAAAAACACAAACCGATTACGGGAAAAAAAAAAACTTTAGGCACTATAGAAATTAATGTTAAAATGTTGTGGACTTAGCATTTTTTTTATTTGATTTGTAAGAAACTGGGATATCAACAATTGTAAAAATATTGTGATAACAATAAGTGTTGTAACATTTTTTCAAAACATTTTTTTTTCCAGTTGTGGTTGGCTACAGTCTCGTATTTTATTATTTTATTTCGACTTGTAAGAAATTGATATGTCAATAATTGTGTAAATACTGTGAAATTTGTTGTGTTAATATAATAATATAAATGTCAGCTTACATCAATATTTAAAAGAAAAAAAAAAACATAAACCGATTACTGAAAAAAAAGTGACTAACTAAATCATAATTGTGAAAATATTGTGAAATTTATTGTGTCAGTATAACAATATAAATGTCAGCTTATATCACTATTTAAAAGAAAAAAAAAACACAAACCGATTACTGGAAAAAAAAAAAAAAAAAAGTGACTCACAAAAATGGGACTGTAGATGAACAGTGCCAAAACGCTGGATGTATAGTGCGAAAGCACCATAGCGGCATTGTCAAAACATTTATTTTCAGTTGTGGTTGGCTACAGTCTCATATTTTATTATTTTATTTCGACTTGTAAGAAATTGACACGTCAATAATTGTGAAAATATTGTGAAATTTGTTGTGTCAATATAACAATATAAATGTTAGTTTACATCAATATTTAAAAGAAAAAAAAAAACTCAAACCGATTACTGAAAAAAAAAAGACTAAGTAAATTATAATTGTAAACATATTATGAAATTTATTGTGTTAGTATAACCGTATTGTAAGTTCGTTTAGACCCCTGTAAACTAGATTGTTTAACCTAATTAATTAACCAAGTGAATACTTAGGTTTATTATTCAGATCTAGGTTAAACATAAATAGTCATAAACAATAAAGCAGCGGAAAATAAAGAACACAAAGATCTGATGACCCAGGAAAACCAAACCGGTAAAAAACCTGGGGAGGATTTAACCTAGCTATCCTCAAGGTAAAATTCCACTAGAAAGAATTGAAGTTTACACAATAGCGACTTAGACCACTAACATCCTATTGCTACCTCATGTAGGAAACTTACTACCACAACTACGTGTCAGCTCCGAGACCACGGACTCCTTCTTTCTTTGACCTTTGCAACAACACAAGCTCACCTGCTTGTGACTTTGAGACTCCACTCAAAGGTTTTGGATCTCCTTAAATGTTGATCTTGTATGCAACAACTTCTACAACACCGGATCTTGAGATTCTTCAAGGAATAACACCGGTGGAAGACTTTAGAGAGCTTTTGGGTACAAAACCCTAGATCTACAAAAGAGGCACAAGATGCACTCTAATCTCTCTAAAAAACTATAAAAACCCTACCTAGGGTTAGCTTATAATGTCCTTTAAATACTGGAAAAAACGGCTCGCGATTTGGGCTTCAATTGAATAAGTTATGGCCTTTTTACGTTTGCTGGTTTTGCTGATTCGCGAATTTCGATCGATCGAGCACCAATCGAGTACCAATCGAACGGAACAAATTGTAACTCATTTTTCTTCATCCCGAACTTGAGTTTTTTGCCTTGGGCTTCAATGTAGACCATTATAAACTAATAATACTTAGTTTTTGTCATAGTTTGCCAACATTACAAACTCAAAACCTAACACGTATAAATGTCAGCTTACATCAATATTTAAAAGAATAAAAAACGACTGACCAAAATGGCACTGTAAATGAACAGTGCAAAGGCACTGAATGCACAGTGCCAAAGCACTGCTGTGGCATAGCCGCTTTTATATATAAGAAATTTGTTGTGTCAATATAACAATATAAATATCAGCTTACATCAATATTTAAAAAAAAAAAAAAACACAAACCGATTACTGGAAAAAAAAAAAAGTGACTAACTAAACCATAATTGTGAAAATATTGTGAAATTTTTTGTGTCAGTAAAACAATATAAATGTCAGCTTACATCAATATTTAAAAGAAAAAAAAGCATAAACCGATTACAAGAAAAAAAAAAAAAGTGACTTACAAAAATAGCACTAAAAATGAACAGTGAATAACATTGCATGAACAGTACAAAAACATTGTTATATAAAAATTTGTTGTGTCAATATAACAATATAAATGTCAGCTTACATCAATATTTAAAAAAAAAAAAAAAAAACACAAACTGATTATTGGAAAAAAAATGTGACTAATGAAACTATAATTGTGAAAATATTGTGAAATTTGTTGTGTCAGTATAATAATATAAATGTAAGCTCGCAACAACATTTAAAAGAAAAAAACACACGAACGGAATACTGAAAAAAAAAGGGACTCATGAAACGAAGGCACTGTTGCCGCTACAGTGCTACACAGTGATTTACACTGGATGAATAGTGCCAAAGTACTGTAGCGGCAATAAAAATTTGTTGTGTCAATATAATAATATAAATGTCAGTTTACATCAATATTTAAAAAAAAAAAAAAAAAAAAAAAACACAAACCGATTACTGGAAAAAAAATGTGACTAACGAAACTATAATTGTGAAAATATTGTGAAATTTGTTGTGTCAGTATAACAATATAAATGTCAACTCACAACAACATTTAAAAGAAAAAAAAAACACAAACGGAATACTCTGAAAAAAAAAAAAAAAAAAAAAAAAAAAAAAAAAAAAAAGAGGACTCACGAAATGCTACACAGTGATTTACACTGAGGAACAGTGCCGAAGAAAAAAAAAAAAAAGGCAAAACGCCTCATGAAACCAAAAAGTCACTGTAGCTACAGTGATTTTACGCATTCGCGCTTCTATATATATAGATATATATATATATATATATATATATATATATATATATGATAAATAAGGGTATTCAAACCTTTTCAAGTATTTGATTATTTCTTTTGGCATGTGTAGTCCTCCCATCCCATACACACCGGGTTATTACAGGGAGGAACCTCATGGGTGTAGCCCCAAGATGCTAGTAAGAAATTTTAAACCTAAGATCTCAAGAATATCATGAGGTTTTAAGAACCACTAAGTCAACCTCTTCGAGTTATAATAAATATATATTTGAAAACTCTAACTTACCAAATAATTATTTTGAGCTTGAAAGATTCCTAAATCGATTAGAGGGATTTAATTTACAATACAACCACTCCAAAGTTATAGCAAAGGCTACTCCTAACCTGATTACATTTCAACTACTCCTAAAGAACAAAAAAGGTTGGTAATTGTTATTTTTCAATTGTTTGCAACTTTGCATAATTTTTCATGCTCTCTTTAATTAGATTTAAATTTAAAAGGGTCTTTCAGGTTCCAAAACTCTTTTTCTTTCTATTGGTACAATGAATTCCTTTTGTCTGTGATCTCCACATGTTATTTGAAACAATACTAGGGGTCTGCTTGGTTGGAAGAATGGAAAAATGGGAGGATAGAAAATGGTGGGAGAGTGGAAAAATGAGGGGATGAAAAAGATTTAAATTTCCCTTCTTTTTGTTATGTTGGGAGTGGAAAAGTAGAGGGATCCTGATGTGTTTGTATAAATTTACTCATATACCCTTATTAAAAAGTGATGCCCTGTTAAAACCAAAAAAAAAAAAAAAAAAAAAAAAGTGACAACAAAAGAAATCACCCAAATTTATTAGGGAAAAAAAATCACGTCTAAAGGAAAAAAAAAAAAAACAAAAAATCACAAAAAAAAAAAGAGCAACGGATTAGTCATTTATCTATCAGGTTCCTCCCTCAGTTTTTTCTCTATTTTAGAGAAAAAACAATTTGATTAGCCCGGAGAAAAAACACTTAGACCCCACCAATTTTTTTCCTTCTCCTTCCTCAACCAAACACCCACTTTAAAAAAAATTTCTTCCCATTTTCTCTCTAAAATTTTTCATCCACCCTATTTCACCACCAAATAAAGACACCCCTGAGCAAAGAATACGAAAGAAGCTAGAAAATGCTATGCAGTTGACGCTATTTATGTTTTTCAAAAAACAATGCAATTGATTTAAAGTTTGGTTATAATATTGCGGCTCTTGTTTTCGCTATTGGAATATCTAGAAAGTCTCCCCCATAGTCAACTGCACTGCAAACGTAATTTACACACTCTCTTCCGTCCCGCAGTTTCCGCCAATTAACTTGGAGACTATAATGTATGGCACCGAGTTTAGACAATAGGTATATATTAGGACCTAAGTAGAGAATTGTTGAACGCGCATCCTTTTGACTCACTTTTTTGTATTCTAATTTATGTTTCTATCGATTATCGTATATAATTCAAAAAAATCACAGTTATACCGTTCAAATTATACATTTTTATATTTATGTATAAAAAATGTTAATATTATACATGATATTAGCTTACACATTTTTTAAATTATAGAATTAGAATTTAATTAGATTTAGACTCTGCGATTTTTGCACCCAAATGAAATTAAATTTAGAATCTAATTGGATTTGAACTCCAAATGAAATCCAATTTAAAATATAATTAAATCTGATTTTTTTAATTTTTATACTCAATAATTCACTTGACACAAAAATTAAAAATTAGATGGGGCACATGGAGCACAATTGGACTCCAATTAAAACTCAATCTAGATTCTAATTTGATTTTCTTTAAACTTTGGCTTTTAATATTGTGGGCACAAGGGCCCAAGATCATGTACTATGCCATGCGACACCTTGAATCCCAAGATCACACGTTGGGCCTTGCAGGGGTAAAGGCCCAATGACGCCCACCAGGCCCAATCATGTCCGAGGACGAAGCCAGCTCCGAGGAGATGAGGAGCAAATGCACGGACTCCCAGGTCCTATTATCGCGTTCTGGAATAAAGGCGGCCGAGGAGTAGACCTAACCCCTAGTGAGTGGAACTCCCTAAAATATCTAAGGAAAGGCTGCCACAACCGCATTAAATGTGCTGCACCCACTCTTCTGACCGCATTTATGTAGAGAAGACCCCTAAACAGTGCAGCCTTGGTTACCGCAGCTCACAAAAGGCCACAAAGTTTGCAGGATGGGACAGGCACCCATGAAAAGACTCAGATAATCAACAAGTAGAGGGCAGAGATGATCCAAAAATCACTATATAATGTAAAGGAATCCTGCTAGAGAAAGGGGGGGAAAAGGAGAAGAAAAGGACAAGAGAGCTTGTGAACTAGATATAGCCAAATTGAACCTAATCTCCTCGGACCATAGCCGAGGGCAATTTATTGTATAAAATCTCGCATTCTATCCTTTTTGGGCAAAAAGTCTATCCGGCTGATTGTTGAGTCCATTCTAGCCCAGCTTTCGCTTCCCATTTCTCTACAAATTCATTATTGTTGGGCTTTTGGGCTGGTCCATTCTCATTTGGGCTGGTACGCCAGAAACGTGTCCTTACAAATATATATATATATATATATATATATATATATATATAGATATAGATGATAGTATGCGTTTGAATTGTTTTTCTATTTTAAAATTTAGTTATTTTATATTGGTAGAACATAACATAGAACACAAAAAGTGGTATCAAGAATTTGTATTGGAATATAAAATCTAAGATTAACTAATTCTCCAAGTGAAGAATTGATCTATTGCCCTACTTCTAGGAAGTTTGTCAATCTTGAATTATGGGCTAAAATATACTTTACACTCTTTTAAGTTTTGGGTTACTTATAAATCTATCCTTCAACTTTTGAAACATACAATTTACATCCTTGACTATTACTTCTTGCCATTTGCCGAAGAAAAAACATCATTCTGGATAGAATCTGACATCTTTGTAATAATAGAGGATGTAAATTGCAAGTCTTGAAAGTCAATGGTGTAAATTACAAGTTTTGCAAATAGATGCACCAATTTTGAAGTGACCCTAGACTTAGGGTGTAAAGTGATGGTATTGCACATCAAGCAATGATGAAAAAAATGATTGGTTAATTTAATAAAATTAACCTTAAACTCATTAGGTGAAGCTTGTGTGTTAAGGGTGTCCCAACACGGTGAATAAATCTCCCACAAACAAACTACTCCTCTCTCTCTCTCTCTCTCTCTCTCTCTCTTTTCCTCATTATTTTAATTTATAAAAAAATTTAACTTTTTAAACTAAACAGTGAGAGAGTCCTAATAGGAGTCTCTCTCTCTCTCTCTCTTTAATCCTAAAGTATTTTTTTTTACGTGAATTTTTTTTTAACCTAAAGTTAGTTCTTTAAAAAAAAAAACGTGAGGTCTCATTAAAAAAATATATAATTATTTTTTTAATCCTAATTCTAATGTAATTCTCTCAAAAAGTCAAAATATTTGGTTTTATATTATATATAGATAATAATGATGATGTGGCAAGCGCTAAGAATATGAAAATGTAATTTGTAGATCTACTATCAAGATAATATAGATTAAATTGGTAGTAGATAGTAAATTTAATTGCAGTTGAATATTATGTCAAGTGATCACCATAGAATAGCACACGTCGGAATGTATTATGTGAAACCAATAATGATATGAAAGAAAAAGAATTTTTCTAAATCATTATATTGAACAAAAAATAACTTATTTTCATTTATTTTTAAGTTATACATTTTTAAAAGTTAAGTCATAAACTTTTAAGTAAAATAAGTACTTTTAGTTTTTATTTAATTATTCTATGCATCGCAAGGGGTAGTGACTAGTTTTAATATAACGCCAATCAACGTATACTTGCGTGGAGACTTGGCCTATAATTATTGTAAGATCAACTTTTACTTTGACCAAAGAATTGGAAGTCTTTCAATCTTATATTTAATTAGGAAGTACAAGTCATACTAGTTAATATACGACTGACTCAGCAAAAGATTTATCAACCTGCATTCACATGATTACATACCGTTATAGATTCTACTTGATAATCTATAAATAGCAACCAAACTATAACACTTTTGCAACATCGAGTTCTAGCTTAACATCTGCTCAAAAAAAAGTTCTAGCTTTACTTCAAACTTTCTTCGTTATGGCTTATAATAAAGCTTTTTCTCTGTTTTCATTCACTCTCTTCCTCCTGCTCCTCCTTCCTCTCCACTCGCATGCAACTTCACGAAACATCCATGACAAAAAATCATCACCCTTTGAGTTTCTCAAACATCTTCAGGGATGTCACAAGGGAGAACAGGTCAAAGGCATCCATAACCTCAAAGCCTACCTTGAAAATTTTGGTTATTTGAGCTATAGCCATTCCAAAAATCACACTCATACCAATGATGATGATTTCGATGAACTCTTGGAATCTGCCATTAAAACATACCAACTAAACTACCATCTCAATGCCACTGGAACTTTGGATGCCAAAACAGTATCAACAATGATGATGCCTCGTTGTGGGGTTGCAGATATCTCCAATGGAACGAATTGGATGCGCTCAGGTAAGAAGAAACATCATCACCGCCATGGCTCTTTACATACCGTCTCTCACTATACTTTCTTCCAAGGAAATCCCAAGTGGCCATCTTCTAAGTACCATCTCACCTATGGATTTCTCCCTGGCACTCCAACTGAAGCAATGAGTCCCGTCGCAAAAGCTTTCGAAACATGGGCTGCCAACACACACTTCAAGTTCTCAAGAGCTCAAGACCACACAAATGCAAATATCAAAGTTAGTTTCCACAGGAGGGATCATGGAGATGGGCACGCTTTTGATGGAGCTGGTGGAATCTTAGCACATGCTTGGGCGCCTACTGATGGGAGATTCCATTATGATGCAGATGAGCAGTGGAGTGTTGGAGCTGCTCCAAATGCGTTTGACTTGGAGACTGTTGCATTGCATGAAATTGGGCATCTTCTTGGACTCGATCATAGCTCTGTTGAAGGGGCCATCATGTGGCCTAGCATACGTCCAGGAGTGACCCAAGGTTTGCATAGGGACGATATTAATGGCATTAAAGCCTTATATAATTTTTGAGCGTGTAAGCCTTAATATAAGCGGGTAGAGAATAAAGCATTTGCTATCTACTAGTTAAATTAAGTGCCAATGCATGGCGTTAGGGGTACTAGGGTATACATACTTCGAAAAAGGGCAAGAGATTATTGCAAGACGCATAATAAAGGTTTCACCGACTCACACGAGAAAGTGATGTTTGATTGTAATTTTCTTCATGCGTTAATAATAATGATTTGTTTATTGTGATGTGGTAAATAAAGCTTTTAAAAGTTTTTTCTAACTATAATAAAAAAATAATAATGATTTCTTCAGGATTTTTTATCATGGTGTTTCAACGCGAAAAACTGATATGCTAAAAATTGTCAGTTGGATCACTCGTCCAATCCAGAACTTTAATTTGACGATTTCTTAGGATTTGCAAAATAAAGAGAATTGATTGAAGAAACCACCAAATTGTGCTTGGTGGGAGAACCTCTGATGCTTGATTCAGTATCAATTCATATTTTCCATATATAAATGGTAGTTTTGTATTAGTTTTTGACATATCTTTGCAAGTGAGGCAGATTGTCCCTTTTATTTTTATTTTTTTATATATAAGATAGAAATTCTACTCTAACCTAATCTAAATGTATATGTGTATGAAACTCCTTCTTGAAGACTTGAACCATGGCTCTTGCTCCCCACACCCTACAAGAACTTATACTTGTGAAGTGACTACTGCACCAAAGGTGCGCGGTGGTAGATTGTCCCTTTTATAAGTGACTTAGATAGCTGTTGGACATAATTGTAGGTAATAATTACCTTTAGTGTAACAATTATTTTCTTGATGGGAGTTTAATACCCTTGAGTTTAATACCCTTGAGTAATGGTCGTCAATAAATATATTGAATGTGATTGAGCGGTAATCTTTATTTGATGGCTTGCTGATGACTTAATTTCATCCATCGTGGTTGATAACCAATTGATTTTCTTGGACTCATCAAAAACTATTAAAAATTTTGGATCTTTTAAAAGTAGGATATTATTTAGAGCAAGTTATCAATTCATACTAATGAAGTATAAAATAAAATGATATGGATAAGGATGTATTCGTCTAGGATCCTCGTCCAGTGAGCCATTGTGGATAAACGACCTCAATTAGAACTCTACAAACCAAAAAAACATATGAGTCAACAAACAAGTATGAGATATGTACTACCCCAAAGAGTCAAAGACCAAGGAAGGCCTCCTTATAGGGAAACATCATTCCAAAACATGTGATCTGAATTTACGAGAGTAATGGTCATAAACGGATAAACCTATAATCTATGTAACCCATGAATAAAACTCATATATATAATCTCTCCCTCGAAGGCATGAAAAGAATCCTCCTCAGCCTAAATCATGATAGTTGCTTGAATTACAAGACTGATTAAGTGACCCAAGAGCTCTATAAATATAGTTGAATTCCAATTTCATGAGGTATGAGAAAATCACAACCGAATTATTCTTGCAATTGTGAATAGTGCGGGCATTAAGTCAAGCATCAAAAAAGCTTAGGTTGGCATCACACATAGGGGTGTCAATTCGAGTTAGTCTGTCATGTTCATGTCATGTCAAGGTAGAGGTATTTAGCAAAATGACTCAACCCAAACTCTATCCTATTTAATAAGGCGTAAATGCACTTTTAGTCCCTATATTTTGACCTTTTTTCCATTTTGGTCCCTACATTTTATTTTTACTACTTTTAGTTCCTAAACTAATTAACGTGTGACATTTAAATCCTTTCTGTCACCCAACTAAGGGGGAAAGCTACAAAGATTCAAAACACCTTCAACAAACTCAAAATCCTTACACACTATCCAAATTTACAAACGCAATTAGAATCTCTCATTCTCATTTCAAACCCAAATTTACAGTACTTTCACATTCACATTCTCATTACAAACCCAAATTTACCCAAAATAACAATTGGAATCTCTCAAGCTCTCTTTCTACGGGCTGACTGAAGGTGAGCTCTCTCTTTAAATCCATTGCTAGAACGACAAAGCCGTTGGTGGTGAGGTTTGTGAAGTCGGGTGCGATGGGTTTGAGATAGAAAGAGGCTGAGATCAGCTTGATCTGGGTTAGAGAGATGCTGTGATCAGTTGCTAGTGGCGATATGGCCGGCGATAGCATGATGCAGGGCTAGTGACAGCGGAGCTCGGTGGTGGAATCAAATCCGATCGATCCGGTCTTGATCTCGCCGAATTTGGAGAAGAACTGCCTCAATTTCTCGGAATCGGTATCGAACGATGTAGGGTTCGAGGAGTTTCGTTTCAGAAGAAGAAGTTGTTGTACGCAGTGTTGTTGTTGTTGTTGTTGTTGTTGTGCGCAGCCGTTTTTCCTCATCTTCTCTAGAATCTTCTTTCTCTCTCTCTCACCATCTCTCCTCCAACTTGGGCCTCCATGACCAACCATAGTCATCTCTCTCCTTGATCTGAATATACTCAGATCTATCCCCCTTCTCTATCTTTGATCTAGACAGTTAGATTGGGTTTTTGCTATTTGGGTTTGCTTAGGTCTGTAAATTTGGATTAAGGCATGTAAGGACTTTGGGTTTGTTGAAGGTATTTTGAATCCTTAAAGGTCTTTGCATTTGTAATGGGAATGTGAAAGAATGACAGAGTAATTGATGAATGTCTTTGTGTTTTGTAAATCTGTGGGCATGTGTTTGTGTTTGTTAATCTGACTGATTTTATGGGTCTTGTTGCTAAGGAAATACAAGAAAAGAGAAAAAAAAATATGGATTTTTTAAATTTCTGGGCAAGGTTTGCTGGGAAGAAAATAAAGAACATGACAGACGGGGAAGAACACATGCTCTAGATTCTTCATGTTCTTCCCAAAAAAAGAGAAACAAAATTAATTTAATTCTTTTCTTTTCTTAAAAAAAATATAAGAAGGTTAGAAATTTTTTATATTATTTTATCTGATGTGGCTTTTTTAATAATATTTTAATTCTTCCATCAGCTTTCCCCGTTAATTGAGTGACGGAAAGGACTTAAATATCACGCGTTAATTGGTTTAGGGACTAAAAGTGGTAAAAATAAAATGTAGAGACCAAAATGGAAATAAGTCAAAATGTAGGGACTAAAAGTGCATTTACGCCAATTTAATAATCATATCATGACCCTTCAACCATAATACGAAATTTTAATGAAGTAAGTGAACATGACAATACTTACTTGACACACTTAATAAATGGGTGATGTTGTGTAGGATTGACACGAATGTAGCACAACTCATTTCAACCTGCTTAATATTAAATAGGTTAGATTGATACAAATTCAATTCATTTAACCTGCTTAAAAAAATAATAAAAAAAAAACATGATTAATGTTGTTATAAATTTAATAAACAACAAATTTAATGCAAACTCATAACATAAAAATACCTATTAAGCATACAATTTGAAAGTAAATAATAACATCAAATACTTAAAATGAAGGAAAATTACATGTTTGTGTCGCATACAAAACATACGCAGCGGAAAATTAACGGATCTACTTCATTCGCAATTGATAACATGCATTATGTAAATTTTAGAATATAAGAATAAGAGAGTGTACCTTGGTGCGGTGAAATTCAAAACCAAAGAGAAGAAGTTCTTGAGAACACTTTCAATATTCACTCCAATTCCACTTGATGCCCAAGATGTGTGATCTCTCAATCAATTCTATGTGTTTTTTCTAGAGAGAATATGAAGGAGTCTCTCTCTTTCACTTGATATGAACATTCAAACCATTTCATTCTAATATAAAATTCTGTATGTTTATCTCTACATAACTGATTATCTAATTGGGCTAGCCTTTTGGACCTTCCCAATTGGGCTTTAGTGTGTGGCTTGGAGTGAGACTAAAAGGAAACAAATAAAACACTAGCTCTAATGGGCCTTGGGCTTTTCTGTCAACTCTTGACAAGTCCAAAGTTTCCATTAATTATATTTAATACCACTATATAAATATAATTGCACTCTAGGCCTTGTTAATAAATTATATCCCAAGACTTTATCATACATGCTACCCCTTCATAAAATATTCGTAGTAATACAAAGTCATGAATATAGACTGCCACTTTGTAAATTACTACATCTTAATCCTTGAGTACTCAGTTTAATCCTTTTAAGTTATTCATCATATATTTATAAAATCTAATTTCATAAATATATACTTTAGTCTTACTAAAGTGGGTAGGCCTAACTCTCTGAATAACTGATCCCATTAAAATTATCTCAAGGGAATATTTTATATCTCCGTTAAGAGACTATGAATTCTATCTTGAAAATATATGTTCCATCAACACTAAATGTGGCTGCCCAACATACTGAGGTTTTGACCGTTACTTTAGATCTCACTCCTGATATATCAAAGCAACCTACATTTCATGATCAGGTCTATTATTCTCTTAAGATTAAGAATTCATGTGAATACAAGTTGTGAGATTTATTATTCAATTGACAGTCGTTAAGAGAATAATAAATCTCACAACGGTCCAATTCAATATGTCTTAACTCTTAAAACATATCAACATATCAACTAGAAGTCATCACTTCTATGATTAAGACAAATCATCGTAGTTAATATGTTATAGTCTTCGCAGATGAAATGCCCAATTTCATCACCAACTACGAACCAAAATTCTGAGTTTACAAAGAACTTGTGATCTATATCTTCTGTGACTAAATCACATAAATCACATACTATGCATCTCATGGACTATTTGATAATATCCGAATATTCATGTTACCATTATTTTAGATAAGAATAAAGCAACTTTATTAAACACAATATTAAGTCATACATTGTTTCTCACATAATGTCATACATAATATCATACATAGCATTATACAATAGGATTTAAGGGCACTAATCCTAACAATCTCCCACTTGCCCTAAAAACTATTGTGCACTAATCTAACTCTCATTCCCTCCAAATGTGACTCGAAGGTCCTTTGATGCAAGGCTTTGGTAAAGGGATCTGCTAGATTATTTGCATTTTCAATCTTTGCTGCCACCATATCTCCACGAGCAACAATGTCTCGAATGATGTGGTACTTTCTCTCAATATGCTTTCCTTTCTTGTGATTCCTTGGATCTTTGGATTGTGCAACCGCTCCACTATTGTCGCAAAACAATGTGATGAGAACTTGCTCCATTCTCACTACACCAAAATCAGAAAGGAATTTCTTGAGCCAAACAGCTTCCTTTGCCGCCTCACAAGCAGCAACATATTTAGCTTCCATGGTGGAGTCCGCAATATAAAATTGCTTAACACTCCTCCAACTTATGGCTCCACCTCCCAAGGTGAATACACATCCTGACGTGGACTTTCTGAAATCTAGATCCGATTGAAAGTCTGAATCTGTATAGCCTATGGGAATCAAATCCTCACAACGGTAAACAAGCATATAATCTCTCATTCTCTGTAGATACTTGAGAATATGTTTTACAGCTTGCCAATGTTGTGGTCCTAGATTTGATTGATACCGGCTGACCATGCCAACTGAAAAACAGATATCTGGTCTAGTACAAAGCATGGCATACATGAGACTTCCTACTACAAAAGCCTAAAGAACTTGTCTCATTATATTTTCTTCCTCCTGAGTCTTAGGCCTTTGGTCATCAGACAGAAGAACTCCATGTCTGAAAGGAAGTAAACATTTCTTGGAGTTTTGCATGCTAAACCGTTCTAGAACCTTATCTATATATCTAGCTTGTGATAAGCCTAACATCTTATTCTTACGATCTCGCCAAAGCTTGATCCCTAGAATAAAGTTAGCCTCACCCAAGTCCTTCATATCAAATTAGCTTGAGAACCAAACATTTACTGATGACATTACACCTCCATGATTTCCAATGAGTAGAATATCATTAACAAAAAGCACTAGGAACATTACTACTTTGTCTTGATGTCTTTTGTACACACATGGTTCATCAAGATTTTGTTCAAAACCAAATGATTTGATTGCTTGATCAAATCTGATGTTCCATGACATAGATGCTTGCTTAAGTCCATAAATGGACCTATTCAACTTGCATTCCATATGCTCTTGATTCTTTGCTATGAAACCTTTTGGTTGCTTTATATAGATTTCCTCTTCAAGATTGCCATTAAGAAATGCATTCTTGACATCCATTTGCCAAATCTCATAATCATAATGAGCAGCAATGGATAAGAGAATTCTGATAGATTTTAGCATTGCTACTGGTGAAAAAGTTTCCTCATAGTCAATACCTTCTTTTTGAGTATACCCTTTCGCCGCTAGCATTGCTTTAAAAGTTTCAACCTTTCTATCTATCCCTCTCTTCCTCTTGTAAACCCATTTGCAACCAACAGGTTTAATGCCGTTAGGTGCCTTTACAAGATCCCAAACTTGATTGGAATACATGAAATCTAATTCAGATTTCATAGCTTGGACCCAATGATGTGCATCTATATCATTCAATGCTTCTTCATAAGTGTAAAAATCAGTTTCGGCCTCCTCTAAGATAGCTTCATAAGTCTCTCTGAGATAGCTTCATAAGTCTCTCCAAGACCTATGAATCTTATAGGTGGCCTAACATTCCTCCCACTATGACGAGGCACCTGTGTACTAGACATCTCATGAGTAGTATCTTGTGGTGTATCCAATACAGCCACATCATCCCTAGTTTCAACCATTGGTTGTTCATTTACAGGTTCATTCATTTCAGCCAAGACAACTTTACTTCTAGGATTAAAATTATTCACATAATCATCTTCCAAAAATTTGGCATGGGTGCTAACTAACACTTTGTTATCCCTATGATTATAGAATAAATAACCCTTAGTTTCCTTTGAATACCCTAAAAACATGCATACTTCCGTTTTAGCTTCCAACTTATCAGACTTCCCTTTCAACACATGTGCTGGACATCCCCAAATGTGGAGATATTTCATACTAGACTTGCGCCCACTCCACAATTCTATAGACGTGGAGAACAGATTTTGATGGAACTAAATTCAAAATATGCATTGCAATTTTTAGTGCGTATCCCCAAAAAGAAACTGGTAAAGTTGAGCAATTCATCATGGACCTAACCATTTCTAAAAGAATCCTATTCCTTCTTTCCGCTACACCATTTTGTTGGGGAGTTCCAGGTGCAGTCAATTGGGATACTATTCCATTTTGAGTTAAGTAATCCTTGAAATCCACAAGAAGGTATTCACCACCACGATCAGATCGAATGGCCTTTATGCGTTTACCCAATTGATTCTCAACTTCAGCCCTAAACTCTTTGGACTTTTCAAAGGCTTCAGACTTTCGTCTCATTAGGTACACATAACCATATCTTGAGTAATCATCGGTAAAAGTGATGAAGTACTCATAACCTCCTTTTGCTTGGGTTGACATAGGACCACAAATATTCGTATGAATTAATTCAAGCAACTCTTGGACTCTTCTACCTTTTGTATTAAAAGGTCGCTTGGTCATTTTACCTTCTAAACAAGATTCACAAACTGGAAATTCATCAAAGTCCAATGGCTGTAAGAGACCATCTTTGATTAGTCTTTGAATTTTGTTTGAATTAATATGACCCAAACGCAAGTGCTAAAGATATGCATCATTAGTAGAAGGAAACTTTCTCTTTAATGATTTTACATGAGAGTTATTATCTAATTCAGAATTGTATAATTCATGCTTATCATGAGTTAAAATATAAAGATCATCCACAATATTGCCCGAACAGATAAACATTTTATCCTTTTTTATTACAACATTGTTTTTAAGGATAACACAATATCCATTTTTACCCAAATAAGTTGCAAAAATTAAATTCCTACGAACATTAGGTACATACAGACAGTCATCTAATATTAAAACTCTTGATTCAAAACATAAATTAAACACTCCAATAGCTACAACCGATATCCTACTCCCATCAACCAAGGTCAGAAACAATTCCCCTTCTTTAAGCCTTCTGGTCTCCTGGAACCCCTGCAAAGAATTGCAAATATGATTAGTATAACTTGAATCCACACACTAGGAATCTGTGGAATTTTGTACCAAATATATTTCAAGGAGGAATGAGCTATTCATACCCTTATTATTTGCAGCCTTGAACTTAAGACAATTTCTCTTCCAATGTCCTTTCTCTCCACAATGGAAACATTTTCCTTTGAGCTTCTTTCCTTTGTCAGCAACCCCTAAGACAATTTGTTTACCCTCTTGCTTAGTGAAGTCCTTCTTCTTCTTCTTCTTCTTCTTCTTCTTCTTCTTCTTCTTCTTCTTCTTCTTCTTACCCTTGCCTTTCGACTTAGGTTGAGAAGTAGAAGCTTCACCCACATTGGCTTCAAGACTAGCATTAGAAGTACCAAGGATGCCTTCCGCCGCTACCAACTCATTCATTAATTCAGACAAAAAATAAATCTTTTTGTTCATGTTATAATTAAGTTTGAATTCCTTGAATGATTCCGGTAATGACTGGAGTATCATATCCACTTGGGATTCTCCATCAATATCAGCACCTAAAACCTCTAATGTATTTCGATTAGAGATCATTGTAAGACAATGCTCTCTCACTGAACTACCTTCAGCCATTTTGGTATTATAAATTTGCCTCATAGTTTCTTGCCTTGCAGAACGGCCTTGCTTACCAAACATCTCCTTCAGACTTAGCATAATGTCCGAAGCAAGTTCTACATCCTGCATTTGATGCTGTAGAACATTTAAGATGGACGCTAGGATGTAACACTTGGCCATTTCATTAGATTTCTGCCAACGATCATATCGTTGTTTTTCCTCAGGAGGAGCATCTAATGAAGGTAAACTAGGACATGGTTGAGTAAGCACATATTTGTGCTCTTCAGCTGTGAGAACTATGTCCAAGTTTCTTTTCCAGTCAACATAATTGGATCCAATCAGTTTGTTCTGATTAAGAATGGTAACAAGTGGGCTAAAAGATGCCATGTTCAAATCTGAAATAATAAACATGAATATAATAAATAAACTGGACATTATCAATTTAGCATATAAGCATATAATACGGAACCTTAATAAAACCATAAAATAATATAAGCAATGACAACTCAATCCATGTCTATAATTCCTTGGTAGCAAGTTTATTATAAACACATCAATCAGTTGAGAACTATTCTCATTATTATTGCCATCATGATAACTCTTATCAAACACTAATAATATGCCGCATTATCTTTAGCCTCTAAATAATAATGACATAGCTCCTTTGGGAGGTTAACATTACACTTAGTCTAGTGTATACCATTATCTAGAATCATGTGTAGCCACATTTCATCTCCCTTTATGGTGTTTAAACTTGTAGTACCATAGAACAAAACACCCTCCTTTGGGATCGCAAGGCATATACGCCAAGACGAGGTGCTTGTCTACACTACTTTAAACGAGTAAGTTCAATCTTGTAGTACTATGAAGTAAACACCCTCCTTTGGGATCGCGAGGCATATACGCCAAGACGAGGTGCTTACCCCACACTACTATGAACCAATAATGGAGGCCGTGAGATCCAACCCTTGAATCTCTCTCCCACTAGATGTTTTAAATTAAAGGTTTTTATCTTTTAAACACGCATAAACTAACTATACACAGCCTTGCACTTTATACTTAGCACTTTTCCTTACGAAAAAGGCGTAAACAGAAACTTTCGCGACTGTTTCGCAGGTATCCCGCAACTAAGCACTTCCCGCGAAAACAAGTTAAGGAACAAATTGAAAACACAAAAATCAGACAGAGACTTTCGCTACTATCTTGCGACTATTTCGCGAGTAAAGCTTACCCGCGAAAAACCCGTTTTTAGTTTTTCCAGAACAGTTGTTAACAGTTTTCTACGACTTTTCATGAACAAACAATTACCATATGAACATGATATGCAGAATTTGATATCAAAACTGAAATCTAATGATGCTATAGCCTTAAAGATCAATCTAACATACTTAAATTCAAATTTAAACAACATCTTAACATCAATATCAGTTTTTATCAAATCATAGTTTCAACAACCATGCAGAAAAATAAATGCATATAAAATCTTCTAACATGATGAAACTATTATCTCTAATTCCAAAACTCACAAAACATGTTTGTATCGCATACAAAACATACGCAGCGAAAAATTAACGGATCTACTTCATTCGCAATTGATAACATGCACTATGTAAATTTCAGAATATAACAATAAGGGAGTGTACCTTGGTGCGGTGAAATTCAAAACCAAAGAGAAAAAGTTCTTGAGAACACTTTCAATCTTCACTCCAATTTCACTTGATGCCCAAGGTGTGTGGTCTCTCAATCAATTCTATGTGTTTTTTCTAGAAAGAATATGAAGGAGTCTCTCTCTTTCACTTGATATGAACATACAAACTATTTCATTCTAATATAAAATTCTGTATGTTTATCTCCACATAACTGATTATCTAATTGGGCTAGCCTTTTAGGCCTTCCCAAATAGGCTTTAGTGTGTGGCTTGAAGTGGGACCAAAAGAGAACAAATAAGACACTAGCTCCAATGGGCCTTGGGCTTTTCTATCAACTTTTGATAAGTCCAAAGTTACCATTAATTATATTTAATATCACTATATAAATATAATTACACTCTAGGTCTTGTTAATAAATTATATCCCAAGACTTTATCATACATGCAACCCCTTCATAAAATATTCGTAGTAATACAAAGTCATGAATATAGACTGCCACTTTGTAAATTACTACATCTTAATCCTTGAGTACTCGGTTTAATCCTTTTAAGTTATTCATCATATATTTATAAAATCTAATTTCATAAATATATACTTTAGTCTTACTAAAGTGGGTAGGCCTAACTCTCTGAATAACTGAACCCATTAAACTTATCTCAAGGGAATATTTTATATCTCCGTTAAGAGACTATGAATTCCATCTTGAGAATATATGTTCCATCAACACTAAATGTGGCTGCCTAACATACTAAGGTTTTGACCGTTACTTTAAATCTCACTCCTGATATATCAAAGTAACCTACATTTCATGATCAGGTCCACTATTCTCTCAGGATTAAGAGTTCATGTGAATACAAGTCGTGAGATTTATTATTCAATTGATAGTCGTTAGGAGAATAATAAATCTCACAGCAGTCCAATTCAATATGTCTTAACTCTTAAAACATATCAATTGGCAGCTCCCCATGCACAAATGCACAAAATGCTTAGGGGTCTAAGGGGAAAGAGTTTGTAAAGTTTCAACTTACAATTATATCACTTATAAGTTTTTGTAATTACTTACTTTTTTTAAGTTAAAAAATATAAGTTAGATATAAAAGGTATTTAAACAATCTAAAATAAAAGGAATATTTATTTGTTATATGAGTTAATTGGGTTCTGTTAAATTGGTCATTTCGAGTTGACATGAATAAATTGGCATATCAAATTTTTCAGTTGCAGGTCACGCGAGTTGACACGCTTATGACACATTTATTATCATGTCACTTTCGAGTTGACCCATTTATGATCCGAACTCGCTAAGGCTCAACCCTAACTTGTAAAAATCTATGTCGTGTTTATACCATGTTCATGGGTCACGTCAAACATTGACACACCTAATCACACTCGTACCTCTTGAATGATCAGATTTTCCTTTATGCAAGCAGTTTGTTGGGCCATCCTAATCCCGAGTTAACCATATAATCACTTATACTCCACCAATTGATGGCATCTATGGCAACTTAAGGCCAATTACCAGTTTCCTAGAGAAAGTTTACATGGTCCAGACTTGGTCAATGGATGCCAAATGTACCAAAATTGTCAAAAGCTCACAACCACCAGAAGTGACCACCATGGAACAACAACTCCATAACCTAATTTAAAGCATACAATATAGTTTTTTTTATATATATACTGAATGAATTTATATGTCTTTTCAGGCTTGCTATAATTAATGTACATTGATGTCACGAAAGTCTGACGAAAGCACGTACAATGCTCTTTTAGATGGAACGAAAACTAAACTATTAAGTTTTGGTATTAAACCTCAAATCCATGAAGGGTTCTTTGAATCCATAAGGTGATAAGTCTGGAATCCACTAGAAAAAATATTAGAGAAAAGCTCTGAATTTTATTAATAATAATCTGCTTTGCCTTTGGATGCCACAAAACATATAAATACTGAAAAAGTAAAACCCTAGGATGACTCCCCTAATTCGCACTAATCATGATGCAAAATACTAAATTTTATCAAAAATGGTAAAATTAAGTTAAATGCAAAATCATAAATTACTAATCTTTAGGGTCATCACAGAACAAGCAGGACCTTATTATGACTTTTGAGCAAAAAGTTATTAAGGATACCAAAATTATTAAAAATAGCAAAATCACTGTTTTCAGGCCTAAAAGAAAGAATTCACCAAAATTAAGGTGTGCCTCATAGCAAAGCAATGACTAAAGACTGTTTCCATTCAGCTTTTGCCAAATTTCTTACAATTTCAACTTCGTCGCCCAAATGATTTCTACCTAGTACATTTTTACCTTGCGGTGCCGTGATTTCAGGCGCTTTTGATGTTCCAAGAAGGTCATTGCTGTCTCTTCTACATCCTACATATTCCAAACAAGCCTTGGCATTTGGATGAGGAGATTGTCATGGAAAAACAAAATTTCTATAAACAGGTGCTTAAATTTTTCGAACATCTTTTTTAAGAAGAAATTCTACAATCCCATAAAAGATTTTCTCACTTCGACTACAACGAAGCGAATTCTACTCTACAATGGGAAAATCTCAAGACATTTAGCTCAGTTTTATCTTCGATTATATTCCCAAAGATTATGCATTTATTAAATGAATACGCAAAGGAAATATGTCATTTCCAATAAATCCTTTTCCTTGACGCTCTTATTGAGATTCTAAAGGTTATTCTAGATGAGAACTTAATTTGAAAAGCATGTATATTGACTTAAATTTTGATCGACATAAACGGGCATAAGAGATTGTTTGTTACATGAAACAGAAGGAATAACTATTAGAGTTAAGGAGTGGCTATTCTTAAAGAGTAACTATTCCACGGAATGAAGATGCAACCAAAGTCGGCGACATGTGGCACGATTCAGCACCTGAAGTTGTTGGGTTGAGTGTCGAGTGCACCCTAAACCTAATTCGACTTGACTTGTGGACACTCTTAATATTAAACATGCCTTTAGTTACAATTTCTTAAATGCACTACGTTAGATTCTCCAATTAAATTCAAACATATAACTACATTGAATTTAATTATTCTTGAAAAAGATTACATTATTTGTGCTTCATTGATCAATGCAACCATGAGTTTGAATTTAATTGGGAAACTTAAAATGCTACACCTAAGGAGCTATGATTTGTATCGAATGATTAATCAGATATCCTTAGTGGGCTTCGTCCCACATTGATAAGAAAGGAAAAACTCTAGTGCCACACCATTAGCCACAACTCGCCATGTGGCGAGTTGTGGTTGGTGGAGGTGTGTCCCCACCATCACCCCTCCACCAACCACAACTCGCCACATGGGCGAGTTGTGGCCAATATTGTGGTCAATGGTGTGGCACCAGAATCACTAATAAAAAAGATATTGGATGTTGATTTTATAAGGTATCTTAAAGTTGTATGACTTAACAAAAAAGAAAAATGATATGTACCTAAGTAATAGAACCTTAGAAACCCGTGCACATTTTAAATTTTACCTTGAAATAATATTACTAGCCATTCCTGGGTACAAATGCATCAATGCGAACAGCTACCAGAGATATGATTGATGTCATTGCCCCTCATCTAAGCTGTAATATTTACATCATCTAAAAAGACCAAATTGGAATGAGGTAGTTCTAACTTCTAAGTTACTACATCATTATGATCACCTGCAAAACATAAACGCTTCACCAAATAACACAGAGTAATGAATACTACCCTTCACTATATGACTACTAATTGAAGGCCAAACCTTCAGCGGTGCAATAGCAAATACTCTAAAACAGCATTATGGCTTCACCATTAGGATACTGGAGTTCTTTTAGATGTTGTAGCTAGCCAAATTCCGATCATCCATGAGCCTTTTCCCAGCAAACACAAGCCTCTGAGCATTAACTGGTGTACCCAACTTGTCAAAAATCATTTTTTTTACATCACGAATAATATCTGACCTCTGCACTTCAAGAACTATATTGCTCCCAGAATGTGGCTTGACAAATATCTGAATTTTAGCAGGCAACAACTCTAAGATTGATTTTTCCTCAATTCCATAATGGGCCAAAGTGTTCCAGTCCTCAAGTCGATTCTGAGCTTAACTTAGATCCCAATCTTCAACAGGGGAACTCAGCAAGTTCCCAAGTATTGCTTTCACATCACAAACTTTGTGCAACAACTTAACATCAAGTTCAAATGTCTTCTCACTTGGTGCGTTCACATAAATTGACAAAACATCTTTTGGATTAAAAATCAAATTAAGAGTTGACACATTCTGTAAGTTGAGTGAGGCAAGAGTCCGGTTATCTTCAAGGAGTTTTCCAGCATGGAACAGACTGTACTGATCTGGCTGTATTCCCTCCAGAGCCTGTATCATGGACTTGATGTTCTGAACTGTATATTGTTTCTTCGCTTCAACCACAATGGTTTTCTGGTTTGATGGTATTTTGACATAGTTTTTCATCCCAAATGTGTCTTGAATAAAAAGATGGAGTGGAGTTTCTTGGAATGCCACAATCCAGTAGTGTCTTGTCATCCTTGAGCTGATCAGCAGCAAAAAAGAGCTCCTGAGAGATTTCTGGAACACCTTCCTTCTCCCAAAACATTGTTTTTAGATTTTTAATTGTCTCTGATTTTTTTACCTTCACAGCTACTATTTTAATGAGCTTCAAGTATATATCAATCTGAGCAAAAGCAAAGGAGAAGAAACTAAGGCATGGAAGTTTCACAAAAGAGTTTCAATGGGGGAACTGTTGAGAGAGAAACTGAGAATAGTAAGAACCAACAAAACTACAAACCTAACAAGTTAAATTAAGGGTCCACTAGGTATTTAGCTAATGTTTTTGGTTTATAGATGCAACAAACACAGATAAATCTTATAAGGAAACCAAGCTGTCCAGCAATGCTTTTTCTTTAATCAGTGAGCAATGTCTCAGACACCATTTAAGATGCACCAGTTCTTCAAAAAACATGCCAAAAACGTAGTTTAAGATGAGGGGATGAGGCCTATAGGTATAATCCCAAACTCACCTCCAAAAGGAGAAGGTGTCTAATTAATCCAACATATGCATCATCTTTTTGAGCATTCAATCGTGTGGGCTCTATGTGCAGTGCGAGATGATGAATATGCCAAATGCATTACATAATTATCACTCAAAGTGAGCACTCTAAGTCTCTAACCTCTAAGGTAGCTTAGAGGGTTATAACTAAACTAACATCTTTACTCTCAAATTCACAATTTGAGAGTGAGACTAAGTGGATGGGATTCGATCGCTAATGAGTAAGGATGTGTGCTTGTAAGTGTCTAAATTACCTTGTTGTTAGAAATTTAGACCACTGTAAACTAAGACCACTGTAAACTAGATTGTTTAACCTAATTAATTAACCAAGTGGATACTTAAGTTTATTATTCAGATCTAGGTTAAACACAAATAATCATAAATAGTAAAGCAGCGGAAAATAAAGAACACAAAGATCTGATGACTTAGGAAAACCAAACCGGTAAAAAACCTGGGGAGGATTTAACCTAACTATCCTCAAGGTGAAACAGCAAATCCACTAGAAAGAATTGAAGTTTGTACAATAGCGACTTAGACCACTGACATCCTATTGCTACCTCGAGTAGAAAACTTACTACCACGACCACATGATAGCTCTGAGTCCACGGAATACTTCTTTCCTTGGCCTTTGCAAAACACAAACACCCACGCTTGTGACTTTGAGATCCCACTCAAAGGTTTAGCAACACAAACTCTCCTGTTTGTGACTCCAAGACCACCCTTGAAGGTTTAGATCATCAGCACCTTTGACGACTAGAGAAGGTAGCAACTTCAACAACACTGGATCTTGAGATTCTTCAAGTAATAACACCGGTAGAAGATATGAGAGAGCCTTTTGGTTACAAAACCCTAAAAACCAAAGAGGCACACTCTTCTCTCTCTAAAATCCTTATAAAAACGTGCTTAGGGTTTCCTTTATGTAGTGGGAGAAGTAGATCTGAAACCCTAATCCTTAATGGGCTTGAACTGCTATTTGGGCCAACTTAAAATTCTGCAGATACGATTCTCGATCGGTCGAGCCTGTTTCTCAATCGGTCGAACCAGGCAATTACTGAATTCTTCTTTCTGCAGCTTACTTGTTCTTAAATCTTGACTTGAATCACCTTGAGCATTGTCTAATAAAACTTATAGACTCTAAGATCTATATCTAGACAAGTTTGTGTTCACGATTTGCCAATTGTTCTAAACTTTAGAACCTAACAATCTCCCCCTTTGGCAATTCGTGACAAAACTTACATACAAAATGAAATGCTCAAATATAAGAACAACCCAATACAATAAAATGTCCAAATACATCACAAATTCCAATCTAAGACTCCTAACCTAGAAGTTGCAAGAAGAGGTAGAAGGTCTTGATCAGAATGTACCTGTCTTTCCTGAAACACTCAACAAACACATCACCGCATGTGTGGATAGAAAGACATATAAACAAAATTGTTAGGTTCTAAAAGTTTAGAACAATTGGCAAATCGTGAGCACACAAGAACATGTAAGCTGCAAAAAGAAGAATTTCGAATCTGTCTGGTTCGATCGATCGAAAGACACGCTCGATCGATCGAGAATCGTATCTGCAGAATTTTAAGTTGGCCCAAACAGCAGTTCTAGCCCATTAAGGATTAGGGTTTCAGATCTACTTCTCCCACTATATAAAGGAAACCCTAAGCACGTTTTTTGATAAGGCTTTTTAGAGAGAAAAGAGTGTGCCTCTTGTGTATTTAGGGTTTTGTTCCTAAAACCTCTCTTATTACTTCTACCGGTGTTGTTCCTTGGTAAATCTCAAGATCCGGTATTGCTGAAGTTGCTGCCTTCTCTAGTCATCAAAGGAGCTGATGATCTAAACCTTCAAGGGTGGTCTTGGAGTCACAAACAGGAGAGTTTGTGTTGCTAAACCTTTGAGTGGAGTCTCAAAGTCACAAACGGTGGTGTTTGTGTTTTGCAAAGATTAAAGAAAGAAGGAGTCCGTAGATCTCGGAGCTATCATGGGGTCATGGTAGTAAGTTTCCTACACTCGGGTAGCAATAAGATGTTAGTGGTCTAAGTCTATTGTGTAAACTTCAATTCTTTCATAGTGGATTCAGTTTACCTTGAGGATAGCTAGGTCAAATCCTCCCCAGGTTTTTACCGGTGTGGTTTCCTGGGTCATCAGATCTTTGTGTTGTTTATTTTCCGCTGCTTTGTTATTTTTGCTTAATTGTGTTAACCTAGTTTTAATTAAATTACCTAAGTTAATAACTTGGCTAATTCTCTAGGTTAATCTGTTGGGTTTAAGAGGTCTAAACGAACTGACAAGTGGTATCAGAGCGGGTAGCTCTTCTGTTGTAGATCTTTTGATCTAAGAGTTGATCCTTGATCCCTGTTATCATGGATAATTTTAAGTGTCTTACTGTTTTTTATTGTGATGATTTGAATAAGAAGGACACTGTTGTTTCTGTTGATTTTATTGATGCCTTTGAAACTCTTCGTAAAGAATTATCTAAGTCTTTGAAAATTGCTAAGAAATTCAAGGAAGAGTTAAAATTGGCTAATCTTGAAAAAGAGGAATTGATAATGAGATTAGATGAATCTAATAAAAAGAATGAATTTTTGAGAAATCAAATTTCCTCTCAAGATGAGAAGATGAAAAGCTTGGAACAAGAGTTAGTTGAATCTAAGGCTAAAATTGAAAATTTGACTAGTACCAAGCCTGTTGTTGATAACAGAAGTGTTTCTGTTAAGCCTAAAGCTGAAAATGTTTATATCCCTCCTTTCAAGAGGAATAATAAAGAAAAGGCTTATTTTGCTAGGTTAGACAAAGGTAAAAGTTCTGATGTAGACGCTGAAGTTTCTAAACCTAAGTCTAAACCTACTGCTAATGTGCATAAGAAATCTATTTTTGTGCCTACTTGTCACCTTTGTGGTGTTGTTGGTCAAATTAGGCCAAATTGTTCTTTGTTGAGGCAAAAACCAAAATCTGAGACTAGATTTGCTGTTAAGAATACTGATGTTCCTAAATTTGTTCCTATTTGTCACTTTTGTGGTGTCTCCGGTCACATTCGTCCTAATTGTCATAAATTGAAATTTAAACATTCTGTTTTTCAATCTAGGATATGTGATGATATTTCTCCTGCCATAAGTCCAAATAAATTATTTCATATGCTTTTGAAAAATTTGAGCTCGTTGGCTTGTGAAAGGAATTTGCAGGATTTCAGTCTTTCTCAGAAGATTGGTGTAATCCCTCAAATACACTCTAATTCACATGGATTTTCACCTACAAAGCCGAAGACTCGTGCTATATGGGTGAGAAAAGATTCTCTAAGGTGAGTGTTGCTGACTTGTCCCTAATTTAATTCTTTCAATTATTTGTGGACATGTTTTGTTTTTGTTTTTGGTTGTTGTTTTTTTTTTTTTTTTTTTTTTGATTATTTAAAAAAAAATCCAAAAACATTGAAAAATTTCAAAAAGACAAAAATATTTTATTTTGTGTCTAGTTTTATTTTTCTTGAGGATTACATGAATTATGATATCTCTCTTGATTTAGAACATGCTTGACATTGTGGAGAAACTTGAATAGCATGTGTTCTATAAGTGCTAAGCTATTTTTTGATTTTGTTTGAGTATGTACTAGTTTGTACATGTACTCATGGGTTAATTAAGAAATTGATATTTCTTGTTTGTGTACCCTCTATAACTTAGTTAAGCACTGTTATGCATTGCATTTGCATTTTTGTTCATTTAGAATAATGTGTACTTTTTGTTTTTGGTCATAAATTTTTTTAAAACCAAAAAGATTTTTATGTGTTTTGTATTACATATCTTGGATTTATAATTAAGGTTGGCCATATTATCTTTACATAACATGTTTATGTACTTTGTTTAGCTTGGATGAGCTTATTTATTGCACTTTACTAGCTGAAGTCTTTGTAGTGCATATTGTGTGGGAAGATGTTTATAGTTTTTGATCACTTTGTCTTGATCTTGAAGTCACATGCCTTTGATTGTCAGACTTGGTCTTATTGAGAAAGGCATAAATAACCATCTCACCACTGTTTACTAGCCAATCATGAACACCTTAGTGCATATCGTAAGATTTTGTACTCGAGAAAGTGTAGCACATGCACAAAAAGAACATAAGGTGTAGCCTCTATTAAAATTGGTGTGTACATTATTGGGCTATAATAATCTCACAAATTCAAATAAAATTGGTGTGTACATTATCCCGGTTTTTATTAAGTTTCTAATCAATTAAATTGAATAATGAGGCAAATCAAGAAACTTACATGATTGCAAGCTTTTATTCTAGGAGATGTGAGAGTTATATGATGTAACTCTTTATGTGATAGTCTCTTTCAAATTTATGTGATGAATTTTGTAGACTTTGTGATTGATTACTATTCACATATCACCTCACATGTTTCTTAAGCTTTTGCTAGTTGCACACACTACACAAAGTTACTCTTTGCTAAACTTAGTACATGTTATTGTGTGTGATTTTGTTGTGGCCATCCAAGATTATATGTTCCTTGATTTTGATGCAAAATTTGAGTTTTAAGGACAAATTGATTGAAAATCTTAATTTTGGAAAATCTGGGCTATATTCATGTGTTTTTGAAAAACTTTTAGTCTCATACTCATGCATTTCATTCATGAAATATTGTGCTTTGAGGAGTTTCTGCATAAAATTGCTCTGTTTTTCAAAAATTTAAGTTTTCCAGATTTTCGATCGATCGAGGGTGTTTTTCGACCGATTGAAATTGCGATAAAAATTTTGGTTTGATTCTGTCTGACTCGATTGGTATTCGATCGATTCTCGATCGATCGAAACTGAAAAATTTTCAGTTTTTAGAGTTTTGACCAAATTTTTTCATGCATCATTTATGGTTAGGATTCACATGAGTTGCATTGTTTTTGTATCCATCTTGCAGTTTTGCAGTCATATCTCTCATTGTTTTCACACATCACATGCATACACTTTGCTAAATTGGGTACTCAACTTGAATTAGAAATTGATTGATTAATTTTTGAGTCCTTTGTACATTTTAGTATATGCTATTTTTTATGTGTGAACTAAAGAAAATATTTTTCTTAAGAGATATGATGGATAATCAATGTGCAAATATTTTCTCTACTCATGCAACTGTTTATGGGTCACATAGTGTCAAGTTTGCATTTATTGAAAGAGAAAATATTTTTCTTTATGTGTATCCTCAACTCATTTTTTTTAGGTTTGTGTGTTTTTATTTATCCCCACCTCCTAAATTTTCCCCAAAACTGTTTTTCCCAAAACTTGTTTTGTTTTTTCCTATTTTTATAGGGGGAGAAAGTTTTTTTTAACCTTTGTTGTTCATAGAGGGAGTTGTTGCTCTTTATAGGGGGAGTTATCTCTTTTTTCTATAGAGCTAATCTGTTTTATGTTCCCTTGGTTCTCTTTTTTCTCTCTTGTTTACTCTTTGTTTGAGTTGTTTTTGTCAATACGTGACAAAAAGGGGGAGAAATAGATGAAATGTGAGAATCATGTTTGTCTTGTTTAGGGGGAGATAAAATTGTTTTTGAAAAGGGGAGAATATAAAAACTTTTTGATGTATCTAACTTAGGGGGAGAGTTAGTTTACTTTTGTTTTTATATTGTGTTTCATTTTGTTTATATGTCTTTCTTTCCACACATGCGGTGATGTGTTTGTTGAGTGTTTCAGGAAAGACATGTGCATTCTGATCAAGACCTTCTACCTCTTCTTGGCAACTTCTAGGTTAAGAGTCTTAGATTGGGATTTGTGATGTAATTGGGCATTTTATTGTATTGGGTTGTTCTTGTATTTTAACATTTCATTTTGTATGAAAGTTTTGTCACGAATTGCCAAAGGGGGAGATTGTTAGGTTCTAAAAGTTTAGAACAATTGGCAAATAGTGAGCACACAAGAACATGTAAGCTGCAAAAAGAAAAATTTCGAATCTGTCTGGTTCGATCGATCGAAATACACGCTCGATCGATCGAGAATCGTATCTGCAGAATTTTAAGTTGGCCCAAACAGCAGTTCTAGCCCATTAAGGATTAGGGTTTCAGATCTACTTCTCCCACTATATAAAAGAAACCCTAAGCACGTTTTTTGATAAGGCTTTTTAGAGAGAAAAGAGTGTGCCTCTTGTGTATTTAGAGTTTTGTTCCTAAAACCTCTCTTATTACTTCTACCGGTGTTGTTCCTTGGTAAATCTCAAGATCCGGTATTGCTGAAGTTGCTGCCTTCTCTAGTCATCAAAGGAGCTGATGATCTAAACCTTCAAGGGTGGTCTTGGAGTCACAAACAGGAGAGTTTGTGTTGCTAAACCTTTGAGTGGAGTCTCAAAGTCACAAACGGTGGTGTTTGTGTTTTGCAAAGATTAAAGAAAGAAGGAGTCCGTGGATCTCGGAGCTATCATGGGGTCATGGTAGTAAGTTTCCTACACTCGGGTAGCAATAAGATGTTAGTGGTCTAAGTCTATTGTGTAAACTTCAATTCTTTCATAGTGGATTCAGTTTACCTTGAGGATAGCTAGGTCAAATCCTCCCCAGGTTTTTACCGGTGTGGTTTCTTGGGTCATCAGATCTTTGTGTTGTTTATTTTCCGCTGCTTTGTTATTTTTGCTTAATTGTGTTAACCTAGTTTTAATTAAATTACCTAAGTTAATAACTTGGCTAATTCTCTAGGTTAATCTGTTGGGTTTAAGGGGTCTAAACGAACTAACAAAAATGAAACACAATATAAAAACAAAAATAAACTAACTCTCCCCCTAAGTTAGATACATCAAAAAGTTTTTATATTCTCCCTCTTTCAAAAACAATTTTATCTCCCCCTAAATAAGACAAACAAGATTCCCACATTTTCTCCATTTCATCTATTTCTCCCCCTTTTTGTCACATATTGACAAAGACAACTCAAACAAAGAGTAAACAGAAAACATACACAACAAAAGTCAAGAGAAAATAGAGAATCAAGGAAATAAATGAATCCAGCTCTATAAAGAATAGAAGCAACTCCCCCTATAAACAACAAAGGTTAAAAACAAGTTTCTCCCCCTATAAAAATAGGAAAAACAAAACAAGTTTTGGGAAAAACAGTTTTGGGGAAAATTTAGGAGGTGGGGATAAATAAAAAACACAAAAACCTAAAAAAAATTGAGTTGAGAATACATATGAAGAAAAATATTCTCTCTTTCAATAAATGCAAACTTGACACTATGTGACCCATAAACATTTGCATGAGTAGAGAAAATGTTTGCACATTATTATCCATCATATCTCTTAAGAAAATACTTTCTGCAGTTCACACATCAATAAAATAGCATATTTTAAAATGTAAAAAGGACTCAAAAATTAATCAATCAATTTTTAATTCAAGTTGAGTACCCAATTTAGCAAAGTGTATGCATGCTATGTGTGAAAACAATGAGAGATATGACTGTAAAACTGCAAGATGGATACAGAAAACAATGCAATTCATGTGAATCCTAAACATAAATGATGCATAAAAAAAATTTGGTCAAAACTCAAAAAACTGAAATTTTTCAGTTTCGATCGATCGAGCATCGATCGAATAACAATCGAGTCAAACAAATTCAAATCAAAATTTTTATCGCAATTTCGATCGGTCGAGAGACAGATTCGATCGATCGATCGAAAATCTGAAAAACTAAATTTTTGAAAAACAGAACAATTTTATGCAGAAAATCCTCAAAGCACAATATTTCATGAATGAAATGCATGAATATGAGACTAAAAGTTTTTCAAAAACACATGAATACAACCCAGATCTCTCAAAAACAAGTTTTTCAACCAATTTGTCCTCAAAACTCAAATTTTGCATCAAAATCAAGAAATTTTCAATCTTGGATGGCCACAACAAAATCACACACAATAACATGTACAAAGTTTAGCAAAAAGTAACTTGTGTAGTGTGTGCAACTAGCAAAAACTTAATAAACATGTGAGGTGATATGTGAATAGTAAGCAATCACAATTTCTACACAATTCACCACATACAATTGAGAGAGACTATCACCTAAAAAGTTACATCATATAACTCTTACATCTCCTTGAATAAAAACTTGCAATCATGTAAGTTTTTTGTTTTGCCTCATAATGTACGCACCAATTTTAATTGATTAAATTAATTATAGTCCAATAATGTACACACCAATTTTAGCATTTAAACCGTGGCCACATCTTATGATCTTTTTGTGCATGTGCTACACTTTCTCGAGCACAAAATCTTATGATATGCACTAAGGTGTTCATGATTGGCTAGTAAACAGTAGTGAGATGGTTATTTATGCCTTTCTCAAAAGGATCAAGTCTGACAATCAAAGGCATGTGACTCCAAGATCAAGACAAAGTGATCAAAAACTATAAACATCTTCCCACACAACATGCACTACAAAGACTTCAACTAGTAAAGTGCAATGAATAAGCTCATCCAAACTAAACAAGGTACATAAACGTGTTATATAAAGATAATATGACCAACCTTGATTATAAATTCAAGATATATAATACAAAACACATAAAAATCTTTTTGGTTAAAAAAATTTTATGACAAAACTAAAAACACACATTATGCTAAATGATTAAAAATGCAAATGCAATGCATGACAGTGCTTAACTAAGCTATAGAAGGTACACAAAACAAGAAATATCAATTTCTTAATTAACCCATGAGTACTTGTACAAACTAGTACATACTCACACAAAATCAAAAATAGCTTAGCACTTATAGAACACATACTTTTTATGTTTCTCCACAATATCAAGCATTTTCTAAATCAAGAGAGAGATATCATACTTCATGTAATCCTCAAGAAAAATAAAACTAGACACAAAATAAAATATTTTTGTCTTTTTGAAATTTTTCAATGTTTTTTTTTTAAATAAAAACAACAACAAAAAAACAAAACAATCAAAAACAAAAACAAAACATGTCCACAAACAATTGAAAGAATTAAATCAGGGACAAGTAAACAACACTCACCTTAGAGAATCTTTTCTCACCCATATAGCACGAGTCTTCGGCTTTGTAGGTGAAAATCTATGTAAAGCAGAGTGTATTTGAGGGATTACACCAATCTTCTGAGAAAGACTGAAATTCTGCAAATTCCTTTCACAAACCAACAAGCTCAAATTTTTCAAAAGAATATGAAACAATTTATATGGACTTATGGCAAGAGAAATATCATCACATGCCCTAGATTGAAATACAGAATTTTTAAATTTCAATTTATGACAATTATAACGAATGTGACCATGGACACCACAAAAGTGACAAACATGAACAAATTTAGGAACATCAGTATTCCTAGTGGAGTTTTCGGTCACAGGCATTGATTCTTGCCTCAATAAAGAACAATTTAATCTAATATGATCAACAACACCACAAAGATGACAAGTAGGCACAAAAACAGATTTCTTATGTTCTCTAACAGTAGGTTTAGACTTAGGTTTAAAAACTTCAGTGTCTACATCAAAACTTTTACTTTTGTCTAACCTAGCAAAATAAGCCTTATCTTTATTATTCCTCTTGAAATGAGGGATACTAACTTTTTCAATTTTAGGCTTAAGAGAAACAGAAACACTGTTGTTATCAACAGCAGGCTTGGTATCAGTCAAATTTTCAATTTTAGCTTTAGATTTAGCTAACTCTTGTTCCAAGCTTTTCATCTTCTCATCTTGAGAGAAAATTTGATTTCTCAAAAATTCATTCTTTTTATTAGATTCATCTAATCTAACAACCAATTCCTCTTTTTCAAGATTAGCCAATTTTAACTCTTCCTTGAATTTCTTAGTAATTTTCATAGATTTCAATAATTCCTTATAAAGAGTTTCACAGGCATCAATAAAATCAACAGAAACAACAGTGTTCTTTTTATACAAATCATCACAAACATGAGCAGAAAGACACTTCAAATTATCCAGGATAATAAGGATCAAGGATCAACTCTTAGATCAAAAGATCTAAAACAAAAGAGTTACCCGCTCTGATACCACTTGTTAGAAATTTAGACCTCTATAAACTAGATTGTTTAACCTAATTAATTAACCAAGTGGATACTTAAGTTTATTATTCAGATCTAGGTTAAACATAAATAATCATAAACAGTAAAGCAGCGGAAAATAAAGAACACAAAGATCTGATGACCCAAGAAAACCAAACCGGTAAAAAACCTGGGGAGGATTTAACTTAGTTATCCTGAAGGTAAAACAGCAAATCCACTAGAAAGAATTGAAGTTTGTACAATAGCGACTTAGACCACTAACATCCAATTGCTACCTCGAGTAGAAAACTTACTACCACGACCACATGATAGCTCCGAGTCCACGGACTACTTCTTTCCTTGGCTTTTGCAAAACACAAACACCCACGCTTGTGACTTTGAGATCCCACTCAAAGATTTAGCAACACAAACTCTCCTGTTTGTGACTCCAAGACCACCCTTGAAGGTTTAGATCATCAGCACCTTTGATGACTAGAGAAGGCAGCAACTTCAACAGCACCGGATCTTGAGATTCTTCAAGTAATAACACCGGTAGAAGATATGAGAGAGCTTTTTGGTTACAAAACCCTAAAAACCAAAGAGACACACTCTTCTCTCTCTAAAATCCTTATAAAAACGTGTTTAGGGTTTCCTTTATGTAGTGGGAAAAGTAGATCTGAAACCCCAATCCTTAATGGGCTTAAACTACTGTTTGGGCCAACTTAAAATTCTGCAGATACGATTCTCGATCAGTCGAGCCTGTTTCTCGATCGGTCGAACCAGGCAATTTCTGAATTCTTCTTTCTGCAGCTTACTTGTTCTTGAATCTTGACTTGAATCACCTTGAGCATTGTCTAATAAAACTTATAGACTCTAAGATCTATATCTAGATAAGTTTGTATTCACGATTTGCCAATTGTTCTAAAATTTTAGAACCTAACACTTATAGGTTAAAGTACTCCTTTCAAATGAGTTTGGCACTAATACCTTTAAATCCCACCAAAAGCCTTGTGATTTAGAGATGTCATCTCGTTCCTCCCATGGGAAGAACCTATGTTTGAATGTCCCTTCCCCCCACATAGGGGGTGGTATACAGTATACACCCCATCTACTAAGGCCGGCTCAACAATTTTGGGGGCCTCAAGTGAAAATTTTAAGTGAATTTTTTTTAACTTTAAAGTCTAAACTTACACAAATAAAAATTAATTTATTACATGGTTCAATAAATTAGTATCACTATAATACAAATGAATTGATATAATATACATCAAATGATTAATTGGTGTGATAATTTATATATATATATATATATATGTATATAACTGAATCCTCTGAAACTCTCACAATTTTTCACATCATCATTTTGTAGGGGTCAAAGGTCCAACCCTAGATGATGGGCCGTGAGCCTGTTCGAGGAGACCTGTCCGTCCGAGAATAGTAAATCATAAGGGAGGAACATAGTTTAACTTCTCACTAAGATATAGCTCGCATGAAGACGGAAGGAAGTGGTTTGAGGAGTATTACCTCTTCGGATAATCAAAGGGACGGCCAAGATGAACACTCCAACCTTTATCCTAATCTTTCCGGAGATTCCCCTGATATATATACGCACAAGGGGCAGGTGGAAGTAATGAGATATTATGTAAAAGGCTGCTACCTCCGCATTTATTATCCTGCAGCTAACCCTGTGGCCGCATTAATGAGGAAAAAATATCTGAATAGTGACTCTCACCCTTTACAACTACCGTGTAAAAATTTTAAGGGAAGATTAATGGGACAAATATCAAGAAAAAATCGTTTAACAGGCATGTGAGAAGAACTGGCATATAAAGAAAACTAGAGACAAGAAAAGGGGGCATGGAATAAACTGGAGAAAAAGAGAAGAAACGACTAAGAGAGAGAGAAAGAGAGAACGTTGTAGGCATTCAGACAATTGTAAAAATATTTCTTCTCGGACCAAGTCGAGGACAACTTTATATAATATCAGCACTACGTTTTTGCTGATTTGTTTACAATCACACTTTAAATATCGACCACCTCATTTTCAAGCCCAGCTTGTTGAGCCCACTCTCTTACAAATTCATTGCACGGATACTGTTCATGTGTTGGGCCTAAGTTCATCTCGCTTGAGAGCCCAAAATTGAAAAATTGTGTCCTTACAATTTTAATTTATGATTTTTTTTAATTTTTAAAACTAAATAGTGAGAGAGTCCTAACATGAGTCTCTCTCTCTTTTTTCCTCATCATATTAATTTATAAAAAATTTTAATTTTTTAAACTAAATAGTGAAAGAATCCTAATAGGAGTTTCTCTCTCTTTTTTTCTTAATCCTAAAGTGTTTTTTTTTTATTACGTGAGTCTTTTTTTTTAACCTAAAGTGAGTCCATAAAAAAAAATCTAACGTGAGGTCTGATTAAAAAAAAAAATTTAATCCTAATTCTAACATAAGTCTTTCAAAAATTTAAAATTTTCGGTTTTACATTATATATAGATAATAATAATGATGTGGCAAGTTCTAAGAATATGAGAATACAATTTGTAGATCTACTATCAAGATAACATAAATTAGATTGGTAGTGGATAGTAGATTTAATTGCAGTTGAGTATTATGCGAAGTTATTACCATAGTATTGCCCACATCGGAATGTGTTATTATAATATCCCGAAAAAAAAAAAAAAAAAAAAAAAAAAAAAAGATTAAAGGGAAGGGTATTTAAGTAATTCTCTTGTGGGGTCAATTTTATAATTTATAATTATAAAGACTTTTTAGAAAATAGGGTTGAAACCCTAGCTATATAAGCATATTAAGTCAATATATATGGGAGATATTTTGAGAGAGGAGACTACTCAAAGGATTAAAGCAGAGAAGAATTGACTACATTCTTGAGGTAAGAGCTTAAGAAATTCTATTCTTTTGTCAAAGTTAGATTTTATGTGGTATTAAAATATTCTTTGACGTGAGTATTTTGGCCAATAGTGAGACTGTTTATATATGAGATTATCGACGTAAATGAAGAAGGAATTTGATTTATTTATTTTTCTTACTGCCCTGTGTTGCGTTAAGTGTAAAAGAAGGCTCTTGGGTCCGGTTCTGCACAAGTTTACCAAATTGGGGTTTTGGCGAATAGCGAAAGGTCATGTGTCCGTGAAGGCTTGATTTTGCTTGATACAAAATATAGTACCTTTTTCTTAGTTTTGTCCTTGTCTCAATGAGAACTTGGAGTGAATGGAGATAAAAATAAAAAAATAAAAAAAAAGGAGCACGTATAGAAGATTAGGTGGTGTACCTTTGACCCTATATGGCTATAGGGATGGTGTATCTATAGGCTTTATCCCTAGGTTCTATTAGCAACAGAGAGTGGAGGAAATATATAAATATTATGAATACATGGATTTTTTAGTTGTCTCTCTTTTGGCCGGGTGTTCCTATAAATTTTATTTAAAAATATTAGATTATTGTGCAATTGATATTTGAAAATTGTTCTAGGTGGTATCTAAGGATTTTAGAGGAAGTGTTAGGAAAAAGTTCTTTTTGGTATGGCTTGTGGAGGTAAATAACCTTATCCTAATTGGTTTTATTTTGCGTATTTTAATTATTGAAATTGTTTATAGTTATTACAATTTTATTTCTATTGTATTACTGATTTCAAGTAAAGAATTATTACAAATATATCTGATTACTGAATATATGATGTAATTTATGTAATTGCTTTTAGCTACACTGTTTCAAAGTAAAGGGTAAAGAATTTTCACAATTACACGTGAGCATTGAATATAAGGTTTATTTTATTTAACTGTTTTATAGATATAATGATTTAAAGTAAATAATATAGAAATATCACAAATAGATTTGATTATTGAATATATGATTATATAAATGTGTTTGAATAAAATATTTTTGTTAGAAACTATGATTTCATATATATAATTATGAACAATTTGACTATGAATTTATTCTGATACCCAGCCAATGGGGGTTATTCATTGGTACTCTGATACCCAGCCAATGAGGGTTATTCATTGGTATTCTAATGCCCAGTCACGGGGATATAGCGTGACCATAGTCATAAAATTGTTAAGAATATGAATTACGATTGGATATTTGAACCATTTTGAGTCCTTAAAACTACATATGTGATTTTGGAAATGTTTGAGCATTTGAGCTATTTTGAGTCATTAAATTGCTTATGTATTTCTGGAACATATTGTAAGTTATAGCTTTGATATCTGGAAAAAAAAAAAAAAAAAAAAAAAAAAAAAAAAAAAAACTGAGTACTTTCTAAACCATTTATAATATATTTGTCAGATTAAAGTATGTGGCCTATTTGCAACTTATTATTTTAAAACTATGAAACTTCTTTAGTTTTTTTTTTTGAAAACCCATAATATATTGCAACTTTTGAAGACTCATATCACATCTTATTACTTTATAGATTTATTGTTTGATAGAACTTATTAGGACTTTGGTTACTTATTGAGTTGTTAGCTCACCCCATTTTCCCCTCTAGTTTCAGATTGTGAAGAGTAGCAAGTGTTGGGAGTTTAGATGTTGTGTTGTAAGCAGAAAAAGGAGGCTTAGTGATTTGGGATTGGATGGTTTTCTAATAGTTTTGTATTTATTGGCCACTTAGCATTATGTACCTGAGATTTGGATTTTGTTCCTATTAAATCATTGGAGATCTATTCATAAAGGAATTGTTGAGGTATTTTGAATTTATTGATTTAATTTTTGAGGATAAATTTTAGTTGCTAAAAAGGCCTTGCACACTTGTAGAGTACTTACTTTATAAGCGTGCGGCAATTGTCACGTGCCTATCTTTATGGTTGGGTTCGGGGCATGACAGTTATGTGAAACCAATGATATGAAAGAAAAAAAAATTTATCATTATATTGAACAACTTAGTTATTTTCATTCATTTTCAAATTATACATTTTTAAAATTTAAGTCATATACCTTTAAGTAAAATAAGTACTTTTAATTTTTATTTAACTTTCTCGTACATCGCACGAGTTAGCGACTAGTTTATAATAATTGATAAAGTAAAAGTTTGTATTAAAAAAGGAAAAAAGATATGATAACTTATTCATTAGTGTGGAGCCGATGGGGGCCAGCTTAACTTAGGTCAATAGCTCTTGTGATGTGTTGGGCCTTGTGAACAAGACTGCACAGTGCACATAATACTGTGCAGTCTTGTTCAATCAAGTTGTATGCAATATTCTGCACTGTGCACGATGCAATATTCTGCATTTTATGATACAATATGGCTTTTTTAATGCATTTTATTTACTAATAAAAGTACTTAAAAAATTTTTTTAATTAAAATATATAGATAAATATTTTTTTTTTTTTCAAATGGGGGCCTTTTTTTATTTAAGGCCTTAAGCGATTGCATCAATTGTATCTATTGTTCAAACGGGCTTGGCATCTACTTCTCTGCTTGATTAGCAACAGAACTATCTTCCTATAAGAATATTCTTAACTTAAAAACTGCATATAGAAGCAGAGCCAAACATAACGTAGTCGATTTACAAAGCAATTCAATACATCAAATAGTGTCTAAACCCAAGATCACCCCGACCAATTTGACCGTGTGACATGTTAAATACTACACTACTCATTCTTGATGATGACATGGTAGACATGCAAAAGTGCACTATTTCTGATCCAACATCGAAAACATAGCACAAGATTTAAACCTAACGGAGGTTTCAAGTACTATAATAGAATCAAACTGTATCTCATTCACGAAAGAATTAATACGAAGAACAAAATTCCGAGGAAAGTTCAAAAGTCCTTGAACATTAATTTTTAATTTCACCAAGAGTCCATTTGGTTAGGTTATTTGGGAGCTTAAAATCTTGTTTTTGAAACCCAAAACGTTGTTCAACAACAACTACTCTTCATAGGTCTTTTACATTCATTTTAACCCAAAACACTGTTGAGAAATAGCTTATACAATGCACCCCAAATTAAATTAACCCAATATTTTAAATAAATAATCCGAAAAAAAAAACCCTTATAATTCACATCCAAAAATTGCTTAACCAACCAAGATATCCCAAAACAGATACTAGAATTCAGCAACCAAAGTTTTCGGAGACAATGATGATAGCTTCTTAACACAAATGAGTTTAACCAAAGCAGCATATTAAACAAAACTAAAGCAAACATTAAAATTAAAAAAAAAAAAAAAAAAAAAAAAAAAAAAAAGGAGGGTAAAACCTCTTCATCGTGCGGGTTTAACTGAAGACTGTGTGATGAGCGCCGGTGACTACTTGGTGGTGCCATTGAGAGCATATATAAAACCTTAAACAGGTCTAACTGAGAAGTGCTGGCATGCAAAGAGTCGCTGAAGCCAAGAGAGATAAAAGGTCCCTATCTTTCTTCTGCATAGGTTGTTAATGGTTATTCTTGTTGGGGCAAAAAAGTAATCTTAATGTTAGATTCAAATTTGAATTAATAATAGCTAGCCACCTATATATAATTTGTTGTAAAAATGTTGTGGACATAGCATCTCTCTTTACTTAGTGGTGTGGTAGTTTTGATGGGTTTTGAAGATCCCTTATTTTGGTTATAAGAAATTTTATTAGTTGAACAAATTTTTTCTTTTTTTTTTTTTAACAAAACAATTCGAAATCACCTCTTTTATCATTTTAGTTATATCCAATTTTATAAGATTATTAACTAAAAATTCTATGTTACAAAAAAAATATAAATATAAAAAAGTCTTACTAATATTAATAAAATTGTAATAATGATAATTTTTAAGTCTTTTGAACTTATAAGTTTGTGAAATAGTTTGTCACTTTAGCATTTTATATAAATTAACGATGGTAATACATGTATATTTTGAGCCATTTGACGTATTAATAATATGTAATGTGCCTATAAAATATATATATATATATATATATATATATGTAATGTGCAATTTTTATCATATTAAATACCAAATCATAACCAAATTATGATTGATGATTAAAATAATTAACTAAATATTTTATTATATTTTCAATTTTTTGTAATAGAATTTTAGTTGAAATAGAATTTTAAATTTTTTTTTTTTTACAAGAAAGGAGTAGGATTTTAAATTTCTTAAAATTTAGATAATAAAGTTTTACATAAATTAAACTATCCTAACAATTAATAATATAATTAGAATTTTAGTTGAAGTATAATTTCAAATTTTTTGAAACTTAGGTATTAGGGTTTAGCTAAAATTAAACTATCTTAATAATTAATAAAAAAAATGATAATGTGGCCACTTGTTATAGAGAAAACAATCACTTGACCCAACTTTTATCTTGAATGAGAAAATAATCATTTGGAACAACTATACGGATTTGGATCTTGTAAATATTGCATATGTTGCAATAGAATCTAATGCAATATCTCGTTAAACCGTAGCTCAAACGCTTTTCTCTTTAAACTCTCAAGTACTTAATGCTTGTAAGATGACAATTAAACTACAAATCCCTTAGCATAACAAATCCCATGGCATAACAAAGAATAAAAGTTTTTTTATTGTGTAAAACTCGTTATAATAATAATAATAATAATAATAATAATAATAATAATAATAATAAACCGCTTTTTTTTAGCCGGTCAAACAACCATGCACCTCAATTCCTTGTCTCCTTTTGGGACTTTCGTTTTTCTTTTTTCTTTTTAACGTGGTTTCGGATTTTGATAAAATTTGAACCATTCCACTTACACACAGTTTTGGAAACGATGTATAAAACCACGAGCAAAATTGGCCTATGTCCTTTTTAAAACAACAATCTAGCATTTTGCCCCATTTCCCAAACTAATTAGGGAAATACCTCTCTTTTGAAACTCGATTTTCTCAAAATCGAGTTAAGCCCTATAGCGGCGTTTTTAAGGAGCCTATAGTGACGTTTTCAAGACCTATAGTGGCGTTTTAAAACTTGAGCTCTAAGAACTCGAGTTATAGGTAAAAAAAATTAAAAAAATCGCCTATAACTCGATTTTATGGAGATTGAGTTACAAAACACCACTATAGGTCCTAAAAACGTCACTATAAGCTCCTTAAAATGCCGCTATAGGGCTCCACAAATTTTTTTTTTTAAATCGATTTTTAGGAAATCAAGTTACAAAAGAGTGGCATTTCCCTAATTAGTTTGAGAAAGAGGAAAAAATGCCACTTTTTTTGCACGAAAAGGGCATTTGCCCATTTTGTCCATAAACCACTCTACCCATTTAAGTTAGATGTGACCTTTTCTAAATTAATAAATTAAATTAAATTAAAAATTAAAAAAATAAAAAAATAAAAAAAAGAAAGAAGAAGAAGAAGAAGAAAAAAGAAAGAAAGAAGTTAGATGTGACCAACATTGAATTTCTTCACTTGCACGTAAACCGTTGCAACCACACACCACAATCCAATTTTGAGTAATGTCAAGGATATATAAAAATGTACAATTTTGTGTCACAATTCATCACATGATGAGTTGTGAGTGGTTTGGGAGTAATGGTGGGTCACGTGAGGATATACATTTACCACTTACAACTCGCCACGTGACGAGTTATGGCTCAAAGCTGTGTCAATTTTATTTGCTTCTATTTTTATAAAAATCTTAGTTTTTTAATTTTAGAAGAACCATCTTTAGATAACAAACTATTTATTTTTAGAACTATCTCTAGTTAACAAACTATGATTTGTTATCTATGACTTTTTCATATGAAAATACTAATTTTTTTTTCCCATTATTCACAACCAACCCATAGATAATTGTAAAAATAGATGTGAAATTCACCGTGATCTTAGAGTTTTTGGGTATTGCACGGGATGCAGATCCCAAGTGACATAACTGGTTGGGATTATGTCTTACAAATACTTGGGTAAAATACCAGAGAAAAAAAAAAACTAAAGATACAACATTTTTTTTTTAATGTAGAAAAGCCAAACGATACAACTTTTGTACTACAATTTTGACAAAATCTAAATAATTGACATTTTTTTAATAGAAAAAGATAAAAATTTTATAATACAAATTTGATGTAATCATCCTTGAGTTGTGGAGAATAAGTTATGAATTCATATGAAAATTGTAAGGTTGAAATTTATCAACTATTTTGTTGGCTTTATTCCGTGTCAATTTGCTTGTATTTTTAGCATTTAGAAACCCTGTATTTAGGTGGGAATCATGTAAGGGTAGTGTGTGAGAGAGTGTGAAGAATTGCTCAAGACTATGCTGTAGAACAGGGACTCGCGACTGGACTTCGTTGGTGTCTCGCGACTGGCAAGCCGTCAGATATTGCACATGAGAGAAGCGTGCAGAGGAGAACTCGCGACTGGATCTCCCGGGTGGCTCGCGACTGGAAAGCTGCCAGAATTTGAACCGTCGTGCCAGCTATTGCACTACAGGACAAAAATTTCAGACTGGCCTTTCAGTTTGTTCGCGGCTTGAACTCATGACTCAGTACAGTCGCGAGGCCAAGCCGCCAGCCAACTCTATTGTGAAAAATCTGTCTCTTCGTATTCCAAACACCCACCAGTATATATACCCCTTATACCCACGAAATGTAGAGAGCTTCCAGAGAGAATTTTAAGAGAGAAACCCTAGAGAAAAACAAGATTGACTCATCCACAATCTTTGCCTTGTGACTCTTCAAATTCCTCTACTCTCTTCCTCTCCATTGTAAATCCTTGAGAAGTATTTTAGCCAAAATCTTTTCTCACCTCACCCATACCTGTGAGAAGGCCCTTTGGTACTTTAGGAAGCGGTTAGGAAGGAGCCAATTTATATTGGTAGATGCTATGGACTAGTAGCGAGATTCGGGAAGCTAAAGAAGAAATAGGTTCTGCGTAACCTCGTTGGAGTAAGAAGCTTGGAGGGCTTAGGTACCTGAGTAGATTAGGCTTGGAGGGTGTATTGTTGTCCTTGTATCCCAACTACATTCTTTAGTGGATCATTTTAACCGCTTGGAGGGCGGCGGAGAGGTTTTACGCCGAGGGCTTTGGTTTCCTCTTCGATAACACGTCTTGTGTTGTCCTTATGTTTGCATCTCTCTTCCTTTTATCTTTGTTATTTAATTTCTGTTATGGATGTGATTTTATTTGACTTAGATGGTTTATCAATTCTGTTTTAGGCTTTAATTCATTTTCCGCACATTTATCGTTTGTGTTAAAGCTTGAATTGATAATTTGTAAATTGGGGGTCTAAACGTTCATAGTGTTTTACACACTATTTGAACTTTCAATTGGTATCAGAGCGGGTACACTTGTTGTGGTTTAAATACCTAAGTGTGATCCTTGACCCCTTGTGTTTATTTGCCATGGATTGTGATTTGTATGCTTCCTTGGTTGTTGATGATTGTAGCACGCCACGTGTTTGTGAAAATTCCTCTATGAGTGATAATCCTCATGATTGTGATGCTATGTTACATGAGTCTTTGGATGTTATTGATATTCCTAACATCAAACTCTTTAAGAATAAGGCTAAGAAGTTTCAAAAGGATTTGAGCAAGTTTTTTTGTGAAAAGGATGATTTGAATGCTAAGCTCAATGAATCCAATAAATTGGTTGAGAAATATAAGAAACTTGCTAAAAATTCTCTTGAAAAGTTGAAAGAGTTTGAATGTTTGAATATGGACTTGGATGCTAAACTTGTTTTGTCTAACAAACTAGTTGATGATCTTAAATATGAAAATGAATCTCTTAAGATGATGCATGCCAAGTGCTTTATTGTTGAACCTACTATTAAAAAGGATGAAAATATTTGTTGCAATCATGTTGTGGTATCCGATTTTGTGCCTATTGTGTGTTCTACCTCAAAGGACAAATCGGTGTACATTCCTCCACACAAAAGAAATCAAAATGTGGAGAGAAAGGCTATTAAGTCAAAGCCTCCATTTAGGTCTCAAACTAAGGTATTGGATGGATCTAAGTTTTTTCCAACTTGCCAGCGTTGTGATGTGATTGGTCATATAAGACCTTAATGTCGTAAGTTAAAGAGTGAACAAAATCATATGGCTAGATCCCTTTCCAAAAAGCCTAGTGGACCTAAACACATTGTTTGTCACCATTGTGGTGCATTTGGTCATCTAAGACCTCATTGCTCTAAGTTTCATGCTCTTAAAAGAATCAAAAGAAAAGAGAAACTTGAGCTTTTTAGAGGATGTGCTAAAATGGGTAAACCGGATTTGAGTGAAAATAGCATGTTGTTAAAAAAAGTGTTTAAAGCTCTTAACTTCTTAACTATGTGCATCTCTGGTTCTCATTCTCCCAACTCTCGTCTCACTTCTCATGAGATACTCATTCCAAACAATCGATCCGTTTGGATGAGGAAGAGTTCTTATGGTTGAGCTTTTGCTCTTTTGGTCCTTGATCAAATTCTTTCGATCTTTGTAGGACCGTTCATGCATTAAATGTCATATCTTCATGCATTTTCTGCATCTTGCATTTATTCATATGCATTGTTTTCATTTTGATCTTACTTTTATGTTTTAGTTTTGTGTGAGTAAAAATCCAAAACCACATAAAAAGTGAAAAATTCAAAAAGTTTGATCGTATATGTTTGAGCACATATCTCATGTGAGTTTTGCCTTGTACCTTCGTACTTATGGCTTTGTGTATTTACGAGCTTAGCTTGTTCTTTATGCACTCATATCATTGTGGGAAAAATCTTGACATCTTTGTGTGATTGTTGTAAATCGATCTTCAAGCTTGTCATGAATGATAAGTCAATAGTCATGTTGGTTTTGATACATGCGTAGACTTGTGCCTATATCTCTTCCCACTTATTTTTTTGTTTTTGCTTAAAAAGCTCAACCAATGTAAATCTCAAAATGAAAAGAGATAATGAGCTGCAAAAGCCGTCGCACATACTAGTATTCGACTAAGAAAAAGGGAAAAAGACTTTTATAAAAATGTATGGTGCCCAAAAAGCCAAAGGCTTGTTCATCAAAGTGAAATATCAAAAATTTCTGGCATCGGTCTCAAAATGAGATGTATTGATTCAAAATTATCAAATGTTAAGAACTGTAAAGAAGCCAAATGAAAAGCTTCAAAAGTTATGTAATCATTTTCTTGTGAGAGGTCATATATGCATGTTTCTACAATTGAGATAGACCACTTGTCTTAGCACTAGTTGTGTATGACTTGATTGAATTAATCATTGAAGCTTCACTCTAGACTAAGGACTATTCCACATTTGATACACACACACACAACACACATGCCTAATGTTCAATGAATGCCTTATTCATTTGTTCAATTGTACTTGTTTAAATGTGATGTGTGTATGTTCAACTATATATGGATCAATCCAAAAAAATTTTTTGATCATTTTATATGTTTTTGGAAGTGATTTTTATCACTCTTTGTGTTCATGTGTAGTGCTTACTTTGTTTCACACTGTTTAAACATGTTCTGAGTTGAAAAATAGGTGTCAGAGTTTTTGGCGACTCACTCGCGACTGACTCTCCAGTCGCCAAATTTTTGGCTACTTATTCTAGCGACTTGCAAGTCGCAAGATCAAGCAACAAGTTTTGGCAACTCGTTTTGGCAACTCGCCCAGTCGCGAGACCCAGTCGTGAGGATTACACAGAATGTTTCGCGACTCATTCGCGACTCGCCTCGCGGCTCGCCCAGTTGCCAAACTCCCAAAAACAACTTTTTAAAGGGCTTTTCGTGGGAAACCTGTTTTAAACCTCTCCCATTCTCTTTTTAACCCCTCTCTCAACATTTTTTTACATCAAAACCCAATCAATTTGAATGGTTTTTCATTCCATTAACATCTCTAAGGTAATTCTAAACTCTTTTCCTTGATTTTGATCCTTAGATTATGTTCTGGAGAGTTTTTGTGCTCTTGGTGGGGATTTTCATCATAGGGGTTGGGGAAACTTGATTTTAGTCAAATTTTTGTATGGGATTGGTTTCTTTTGTTGATTTAATGTGATCATTGTAGTCATATCTTTATGACTGTTTTGGTATATGATCAAGTTGCTCATATGTTTTACATCATGTTTACTTGATCGCTTTTTACTTGTTACATTATACTTGTCCTTTTATTACTTGCTTTACCTTGAGAGTCTAATATGTTTTGTGCAAGTATTTCAGGTTACAAGTATATATGTTCCAAGTTCATCACAGCTCCAATGATTCATGATAGGGGGAGTATTATGTACCTTAGCTTTTATTTTGTACCTATGCTTCTGTAGCCTTTTATTTTGTACCTTTGCTTATATGGCATTTTGGTTATATTTTGTACTTGGCTTTTGTAAGCACTTTGTTTTCTTGCCTTGTGGCTTTCGTACTTTGTGTTTAAATATTATGTTTTTATTATTAAGTACATCACTCTTGTACCCTAGTAGGATTTTGTATCCTAGATACAAATACTTCTTGTATTTTGCATTGGTCGAGTATTGGACATGCAAATGATACTTGTTATTGAGCTTATTAGATTACATGTCCGAATGTTCATTTCTTGTGAGAATGAGCATTGTGATCACTATTTATAGTGATTGTTTATTTTTGGTCAAGCCATGCTCTATTGTTTTAATCCATTTTGCTTGATCGCATTGTGCTTGCTTCATATGCAATACAAGTTTTTCTGCATACAATGAACTTATTGTGTGGTTGTTTTTCAGGAAATACTTATACTTATGATTCAAGAGCTTCACAGATTCTAGAGTTAGGAATGAGTGAGTTTTGTTCAACTATTCCCAACTTACGCGTTAAGTCTAGAGTTTATTGTAGGGTTTTGTCACGGAATAGCCAAAATGGGAGATTGTAAGGTTGAAATTTATCAACCATTTTGTTGGCTTTATTCCGTGCCAATTTGCTTGTATTTTCAGTATTTAGAAACTCTGTATTTAGGTGGGAATCATGTAAGGGTAGTGTGTGAGAGAGTGTGAAGAATTGCTCAAGACTGTGCTGCAGAACAGGGACTCGCGACTGGATTTCGTTGGTGTCTCACGACTAGCAAGCCGCCAGATGTTGCACACGAGAGAAGCGTGCAGAGGAGAACTCGCGACTGGATCTTGCGGGTGGCTTGCGACTCGAAAGCTACCAGAATTTAAACCGTCGTGCCAGCTATTGCACTACAGGACAAAAAATTCCAGACTGGCCTTTCAGTTTGTTCGCGGCTTGAACTCGCGACTCAGTACAGCCGCGAGGCCAAGTCGCCAGCCAACTCTATTGTGAAAAATATGTCTCTTTGCATTCCAAACACCCACCAGTATATATACTCCTTATACCCACGAAATGTAGAGAGCTTTCAGAGAGAATTTTGAGAGAGAAACTCTAGAGAAAAACAAGATTGACTCATCCACAATCTTTGCCTTGTGACTCTTCAAATTCCTCTACTCTCTTCCTCTCCATTGTAGATCCTTGAGAGATATTTTAGCCAAAATCTTTTCTCACCTCACCCATACCTGTGAGAAGGCTCTTTGGTACTTTGGGAAGCAGTTAGGAAGGAGCCAATTTATATTGGTAGATGCTATGGACTAGTAGCGGGATCCGGGAAGCTAAAGAAGAAAATAGGTTTGGCGTAACCTCGTTGGAGCAAGAAGCTTAGAGGGCTTAGGTACCTGGGTAGATTAGGCTTGGAGGGTCTATTGCTGTCCTTGTATCCCAACTACATTCTTTAGTAGATCATTTTGACCACTTGAAGGGCGGCGGAGGTTTCACACCGAGGGCTTCGGTTTCCTCTTCGATAACACGTCTTGTGTTGTCCTTATGTCTGCATCTCTCTTTCCTTAATCTTTGTCATTTAATTTCTGTTATGAATGTGATTTTTTTTTTTACTTAGATGGTTTATCAATTCTGTTTTAGGCTTTAATTCATTTTCCGCACGTTTATCGTTTGTGTTAAAGCTTGAATTGATAATTTGTAAATTGGGGGTCTAAACATTCATAGTATTTTACACACTATTTGAACTTTCAAAAATAATAGTCCATCACTCACAGTCAATCACTTCAAAAAGTTATGGCAAATAGTGAGGTCTTAAAAGAACGTAATACAAAAACAACATGAAGATTTAGGCTAATTTGATGAAATACTAAAATATGGAAAAATATACAATTTGCTCCTTATAAGTACAAACACACTTAAACACCATTTGAAGGCTCCCTACTCTTTCAAGTCTTGTGCTTCCTTCCAATAATTTGTCTTGACTACACAAATTTCACAGTGACTGTATTATGGCAATTATATGCGTGAGTGTCTGAGTAGCCAAATAAATAAATAGCAAAAGAAGAGAAATATTTAAACGATGTTAAGTGAGTTTGTGCTTAGCGAGTAAATTTAATATTTTTGAAAGGATTTAGTAGCTCCAAACATTAGCCCAAATTTTTGGGTATTGTTTTTGTATTTATTCGTTTGCTATATGATTCTTTTTGTACTTTGGGATTATACAATCAATAGCTTCTTCACGGGTGAGATTGTCAATTAAAAATTTTATCTTTCAATTTTAGTCCTTGTATCAGAAAACGTAAAAACTTTAAAATTTAAAATAATAATAATAATAATAATAACTTCCAAAGGGTGAGATTGAAAGTTAATTTTTTTTAATTCTCAAATCTCAATCTCAAGCTTTAAGAATTATTACATGACATCTCGTGCATTACCTAAAAATTGCACGGGATTTCAATCCCATGTCATAATAGCAATTACAATGAATTTTTTTTTTTTTTTTTTTTTGAGAAGACATTTACACTAAAGTTAAATGACACTACTAGGACATATGTGAATCACGTTAGGAACATATGTCATTACAAAATTAGTTAATCCTTTGACAAAACGCACTTTACTTGTGATTGGGTAGATCTAAGATGTGTTTAATGCTTCAAGGAACAAGGTTTCAAGTTCAAGTGTTAATGCCATACAAGTCTGTTCAAGAATCAAGTGAAGAAGTATTGATTTTTAAAGCTCAACAACTAGTATCTATCGAGGTTCAAAAGGATGTTCAAACTTGATGCTCGACAGCTGCTTGATAGATAGGGTATCTATCGAGATTTAAGAAACTCATATTTTCATCCAATCCGTGTATAGATGTTTGGGCTTTCTTTTCTCACAGCCCTTAACATATATAAGGATTGCTTTAAGGGCCCTCATAGCTGATGCGCCTCAATAATAAAGTTTTTCACAAGCATATTGTAAACTGAAGACATATGTAGTTCAACTCATTTACAATCCTACCTTTTATTATCTATTGTCTCCTTTTATTTTTTGTATTAAATTTCTATTTCTAATTTGTATACATAAATGGTTGTTGAGAAAATCATGCCATAGAAAAGAATCATCAAAAGATACTCATGCAAAGTGCAAACCATTAGCTCTTTATTTAAAGAGTCTAAATTTGCTAAGGATGGAATGTAAAACTCATGTTTTACACCATCTAATAAGAGATTGCCACAATAACTTTTTTTATTTAAAACTCAATATATCCTACCATATCTAATAACATCTCCATAAACTCACAGTCAAGATGGATTTTCAAATGGGTATCAGAATTGATTGAGTGTATTGTGTCTATTCTTTAATATGTAATATGATGATGTGACATGTTGAGATTGGATGAGTAAAGATTAGGTTTTACACCACATTCTTATTGAATTTAATCTCTTATTCAAATATAAGATTTTTCTTAAACTCTACTTATGCACAGGTACAATTAAAAACAATCACAATTATATAGTTCAAATTGTACATGATATTAGCTTACACTTTTTTTAAAATATACATTTCTAAAATATGTAATAGTTTCTTATTATATATATATATATATATATATATATATATAATTTAATTGATTTTAAACTCTTCAGTTTTTGCACCCAATAATTCATTTGCCACAAAAATTAAAATTTTAGATGGACACGTAGCGAAAAATTGGACTCCAATTAAAATCTAATTTAAAATCAAATTGGATTTAGATTCTTCTATTTTTATCCTCAACTAGTGTTTAAACATGTGCATATATATTGGTATAATTAAAAACAATCAGAATTACATAGTTCAAATTATACATTTTTTTTATAGAAAATGTTGAAATTATACATAGTATTAACTTACACATTTTTTTAACCATAGATTTCAAAAATATGTAATAGTTTCTCATTATATATATATATATATATATATATATATATATATATATATATAATTTAGAATTTAATTTGATTTGATTTAGACTCTTCAGTTTTTGAACCCAATAATACACTTGCCACAAAAATTAAAAAATTTGATGGACACGTGACACTAAATTAGACTCCAATTGAAATCCAATTTAGCATTTAATTGGATTTGTGCTCCTTAATTTTTACACTCAATAATTCACTTGACATAAAAATTAAAAATTAGATAGGGCACATGACGCACAATTGGACTCCAATTGAAATTAAATTTGGATTCTAATTTGATTTTCTCTAAACTTAGGCTTTTAAAAATAATCAAATTTATATGGTTCAAATTATACATTTTTTTTAAAGAAGAGGTTCAAATTATATATATATGGTTTTAACTTACATTTTTTTTAAACCATACATTTTTAAAATATTGAATTTTCTCTAAATTTTGGTTATTAATATGTGTGTATATATATATATATATATATATATATATAAACTAGCATGTAACCCATGCAAACGCATGGATGTATTTAAAATTAAACACAATTTTTATCATAAAAATATAAATAATTAGTTAAATTATTAAAAAAATAGCATGTAACACATACATACATATAGATTCATTCAAAATTAAACACAATTTTTATCATAAAATATTTTAATTGGTCAAATTATATTTTAAAAAAAATAAAAGAAATTAGTCACATATTAAAATTCTTACCTAAATTTAATACTACTTATGATCATTTTTTTCTAATTTTTAATAAGATAGAACATGTGATGATTTTTATTGAGTATATGTGATTGGTTTTTTTTACTATTTTTTTTTTATATAGTTCATTAATATTAGATTTTTAGTATTTTGCACTCATTAACTCACTTGACACAAAGATTAAAAAAATTAAGTGGACACATGGCACAGATTTAAGTGGATAATTATAATATAGCCCCACATAAATTTAGACACATGACACAAAATTGGATTCTAATTTCAAATTATAATTGAAATTTCTTTAAATTTTACCTATTAATATATATATAGATTAAATGGACACGTGGCGTAAAATTAGACTTCAACTAAAATCCAATTTAGAATTTAATTGGATTTGGAATTGAGTTTTACGTTCAATAATTCACTTGGCACAAAAATTAAAAATTAGATGGGACACATGTCACAAAATTGGACTCTAATTTGAAATTCTGATTTGACTTTCTCTGAGCTTTGCCTATTAATATATACTAGCATGTAACTCATGCATACGCACAAGAAATTGGAAAAAAAAAAAAAAAAAAAAAAAAAAAAAAAAAAAAACATTGAAGAATTTTATCAGTTATCTCTATGTCCTCATCAACTTAAAAAATTCTTCAAAATAATGTACACTGGATGTGATATCATGGTACCATCTTCGTCTTCTTACACATTTATATCTATGTTCTCATCAACTTCAATATGGGGATTTTAACACCTCAGCACAATTACCTAAATGTACAACCTGCCCTCAATATGAAAGATTTAAATAATTAAAAAAAAAAAAAAAAAAAAAACAACAACAACAACAACAAACAAACAAACAAACAAATATTAGTGTCAGGGTTTCTTGACAGAGAAAGAGAGAGAATGGGCTTCTGTTTATACTCAACATGTTTTAACTATTGCAAAATATTGAAACATATATTATATAGAAGGAGAAAGAAACGATAAATCACAACCCAATTATGGATTTTGGCATGATTTTTTTATATTTAGTCCTATGTGTTACGGTAGCTAAAATATTAACTCCATGGATCTTTAACAACATAAATTTGTTTAAATTAGGTTGTAGATTTATAGCTCTTATACTTCCAAATATGTATCATGGAACTAAAGTATGGTGTTGCAAATATCACCTGCGATGGGAAATTAGTAACAACAGAAAATATTATGGTCCATAGATGCAGTTGCACATATTTAAGAGATTAAATTCTTGAAGGATGTGGTGTAAAACTCAAGTTTTACACCCTCCAATCCCAACATGCCACGGCCTCTATCACATGTTAAACAGTAAACATAACCATACTCAATCAATTCAAATACCTATATGAAAATCCAACTCAAGTAGGAGTTAATTGAGATGTTATTTGATGTGGCAGGATATATTGAGTTTTAAGTAAATAGTTGATGTGAAAATCTCTAATTGAATGTGTAAAACATGGGTTTTACACCTTATTCTTATCAAATTCGGACTCATTCTTTAAACTACGGGGTATAAATAAGCTTTATTTTCCTAAGAATGCATCAAGTTGTTACACTTTGGGTAAAGCAAGAGAGACATGATAGATATAATTGGATTGGATTACTAATCAGTAGATGGTGGAAATAGTCTAATAAGAATTCTACTTTAAAATAAGTAAAAAGAGACAAAACAAAACAATACTCACCTCATTGTCCTTCACTTTTAGCCCATTATTTCGGTTGAGATAGACTAATTAATGGCATGTTCTCCTTTGATATTAGAGACTTGAATCCAATTACTTTGTCCAACCCAATATATACTTCTATTGGAACTCGCATTAACACAATTTTTATTCTTCTTAATTCAAGCCAGCTTCAAATCCAAGACATCATTGATCATTCATTCTTTATTCTCCAACTTTAGCAAGCTTGATGGGAATCAATTAATAGAAGTGAGCATTTGGAAATTTTCTATAGCTAGATTGGTCCCTAATTGAAAATAAATGGAGACCCTAAATTAAATGAATGGAGCAAAAGTAGTACTTGATCTTAGTATATTTAGAATTAGTTCTAAAGTTCTCTTCTAATGTCAAGAGAAGGGCTATCTAGTGCAACTTATAATTTTATAATCTTGCCACCATTCCATGCCTAAGTTTCATCTTGCAAGACTTTTGAGGCTTCTATTCCTAGGAATTTGTAATTTTTCTGTCTTTATATATCTAATTATATATTAAGGAGGACACTCCAAGTAAGAATCTGGCAAAGACCAAGAAGTACTCATTCTTAGCATGTTTGCTGCCAGCCCTTCTTTATTACTCCTCTTGTGTGAATATAGAGAATGTTCTGAAGTCATCTTCAGTAGGAGCTGTTAGTTAACAATTCAACCATGGATACCTTTATTTAATTATTTTTGTGAACAAATGGAAGAAGAACAATTGAATGTAGCCAAATGACAAACCAATTGAAACTTTTGGTTTTGTTGCTGATGCTGTAGTTAATGATTGTGGCTCCGATATTATGATAGTTTTATTGTTCTAAAATGCTCTGAGATTCAGATGAAATATAACAGAACTATGATACAATCCTCCACTCTATTTAGAGTTCTAGCTGTCCAAAAAAATTCCATTAAAATTTTATGGATAGAAATAAAATGGACAATCTACCAATCCTAATCCATTTCAAAACACTCCAATAACACAGTGACTCAGTGTCCACTATTCGGGTAGTTCCAATATTATGACACTAATAATTTGAATTACCCACCACCCTTTTACCACTTTAGTAACAAATCCCACACACAAATTTTTTATTGCCCCAATATAAATAAAACTAAACCATTGAAGTTGCAAAGATCAATAATTGAGACAAACTCATCACTATTTCAAATTAAGGGAATGAAAACTAAATGAGTAAGAGAGATGAACCTTAGTGAGAATGATATCGAAAAGATCCATCCCTACTTTTGAACCCCCAATCATTGTTTGGTGCCTGAAATTTTCATAGGAAAAAAACAAAAGAAAAAAAAAAACTGTTTGTAATGGTATGGCAGGTAATTGGGTAAGATGATGGATTGTTTGAGTGAGGAAAAAAAGCCTCCTTTGAGTATGTATGGCTAGTCGACAAACTCTATCTATCTCGGTTTTTAATGTGGCTAATAAGGGCAATAGATAGGAGAGAGAGGATTTACACTTACATGATGGACCACCAAAGCTTGTTAAAGGATGTATCTCTCTATTCTTTGAATAGAGAATCTTGTCAAAGGATGGTTAGTCAAGTCGTTATTGGCGTCTTTGGAAGTGAAATTTAGTATTTTGTGATATTTGGAAGAAAAGAATATTGCATAAAAGATTAAGTTTGAAGCCGAAATTTAGAGAGAGGAGTACCAATGGAGTTACAATTTGTTACTGCGTTGATCATTATCTGCTACTATCTGTTTTTGTGTTAATCATTAACAGATGGTTCCATAGCTGTAGCACTTTTAATTTGTAGATGAGGTCTATCCTTCACACATTGCCATTAATTTCCTCTACATTGAGTTTCCTTTTGCATGGAAATAAGGGGTGGGAAGCTTAGGCGGAGGGGGAGTGGGTTGACCATCTCTCTTATCCCTTTCTGTTTCTTCCCTCTAGAATTTTCTCTCTTCTTTAGAGCACCATTTAACGCTTGCTTCATTTGACTCTCGGTATTTGCATTGCCATAAATGGATGGATATTTATGATGTGATCTTAGTTTTGGCACTAAAATTAAGAAAATTTTTGACACACGTGGCATAAAATTAGACTCTAATTTCATATTTGAATTAAACAATTGGAAGGATAATTATGGTGTAGTTTCCACATAAATCTAGACACATAACACAAAATTGAAACTCTAATTTGTATTTCTAATTTAAATTTCTCTCAGATTCACCTATTATTATATACTAGCTTCTTACCCTATGCATATGCACGGATATACTTAAACATATACAATAAGATGGATAATATAATTCCTATATATATATATATATATATAATTTAAATACTATTAATAGTCATTTTTATATTTTGTTAACTCTTTGAAAAAATTTATAAAGATATTATTAGGTATAAAATGTAAATTGTCCTTTTTTTTAATTATTGTGAAGCACTTTTTTTTTTTATGATTCATTTATTCTAAACTCTTTAGTTTTTGTACTTGATAACTCACTTGGATGAATATTTATGATGCGGAGTCACATTTAATTCTAAAATTAAGAAATAAAACTCTTTAAGAATAAATAATTTATGACACATGGCACAAAATTGGAACTCTAATTTGAAATTCTAATTTGAGTTTCTCTCAACTTCACCTATTATATTATACTAGTCGCAAACCCGCGCGTTGCACTGGATAATTTTTTTTAGGGCGACCTCATTAAATATATTATAATTATTATTATTATTAACCATTGATTTTTCATTATTTTTTAAATTAATAAAAACCTTACTTATACCCTTTTTTTTTATGACAAAACTTATGTACAGTATCTTAGGTGTTGTTCTTTAGGTGCCCTTTTTAAAATTTAGCCATGTGGCTATTTAACAATAAAATACGCTTTCATCCAAGAAAAAATAGCTACATGACCAAATTTTAAAAGGGGAATCTAAGGAACAGCATCTAAGTACTGTACCTAATTTTTGTTTTTTTTTTTTTTTAACATTTACATATACTTTTTTTTAATATGAATCTTTATATATACTTTAAGTAAACTCTATTTATTCCAATTTTTTAGATGTGTAAAATCATAGACTACGACTCCATATGACGGTAGCTAATTAGTTTTATCATTTTTTTCATGATCTCATTCATAACGTTTCTTAGTATTATCATATATTTATTGGTTGATGATTTGCATAACAGAAGCTTTAAATGAGATGTAGCATCTTTCATTAGATTTTTAAAAGTATTGATGTATGAAGATTATATATATATATATATATATATATATATATATATAAAGGGTTAAATGAAATGTCAAAAAAGGGATTTTAAAATTTCCTGACTTTATTTCCTATATAATTTATATGATTACTAGAGAACATCTTCCTTTTAGTTATGAATGGAAATATGGTTTCTATGATTAGAGTTTAATTAGATTTAAGTTTAAATATAGTAATATGATTGTATTTCATTTTTGATTATTGATTTAATTTTTAAGTGAATATAACAATTGATTTTATTGCATTGTAAAATTTTTAATGTTTTCCGTATGGTCATATCTATTTAATTTTTTTATTTCTCCTTATAGTCTCTTTGTTTTCCAATTAACAGTTATTAATTGATGTTTGATTTTTTTTTTCTTTATATATTCTTTATTACTTTGTATTTTTTTTTTTTTTTCGTTACCGTAAACCTCTCTCTCTCTCTATCTACTCTTTATTACTAATTGACGTTTGATTTTTTTTTTATCTACTCTTTTGTTCTTTATTTATTGAATTTAAGTTAAATATTAAATATTTAAATTTTTTTTAAATAAGAGGAGTGGAAATATAAATAATTTAATGATATGGAAGATGTGGCTGAATTTAAATGGTGAATAAAATAAGATGAGGAAAAAAAAATAAAAATAGAAGATATAACAATAAATACCTATCCAAATCATGTTATATAATAAAATATTATTATATAAGGTTGATTTTATAGTACATGAGGTTGATTTTTTGGTGGATTTTTAACAACAAATACCAAATTCTCTGAATCATGTTATATAATAGAATAATATTATATTTTTATATACTATGTTTAATTTTTTATAACATAATATGATAACATTTAACAATAAAAAAGAACAAAAAAATAAATAAATAAAACAACCTAAAGAATCGAGGATAACATCAACACAAAACTAAATCACATTACTATATTTAATTCTTTATAACATAGCAAGATAACATTTAACAATAAAAGAGAACCAAAAAAAAAAAAAAAAACCTAAAGAATCGAGGATAACATTCAACATAAACTAAATCACATTAACCTAAAGTAGGGTTCTATGAAACACAAATTTATCAACCTAAAGTAGAGATGCAAGAAAAAAAAACCATCAAAAAATTGAGAGAGAGAGAGAGCTAAAAAAAAAACTTTTGTGAGGGAAACTATGCATAGAATGGAAGAGATAGTGACAAATTTATAGTAAAAGGGAGTGAATAGGAAGAGACAAAATAAAGGAAGATGAAGCGGAAGAGAAAGAGTGATATTGATGTAAATGATAGTGGGGAGATGAAAAGAATAGTGAGGAGATGAAAAGGTGAGGGAGGGAGAAGGTTGGTGAAAGTGAAAAAAAAAAAGAGTAAATGTTAAAAACAATTATAAGAAAATTGAAAAGAAAAGAAATAAAGATATGGATGCTAATATGGCTCAACCGGAGTATAACAAAAATAAATGCAACACTTCAGCTTTTAGATATAATATTGATATATATATATATATATAGTGAAATTAAATTAATAAGAAGTGGGATTTATGGTGAAGATAGTGGTGAGAATTAAGTTAATAAGAAGTGGGCTTTATGGTGGAGATAAGTGTGAAATTTATTTTATATTTGTTAGTATTTTAAAATTAAAAAAAAATTAATTTTAAATTGTTGAACAATTACAAAAAATGTGGTGGAAATGACATGATTGCTGACGTGGCTCAACGTGAGCGTAGCAACATTAAATGCTACGCTTCAGCTTTTAGTAATATATAGATTATATATAGATATATAGACTAATATGTAACCTGTGCTTACGCACAAAAATGATGAATTGTAGTAGTGCTATTGATGTTAGTTTGGGTTATTAAATATATAGAATTAGTTCGACCAGGACATTTGAAAATACGAGGACCAACTTGACCACTAAGGAAACATGGGGAACAATTTGAAAGTACCTTAATATATAGGTGGCTGGTAATTCATGTTCGAGTGTTGTGTCGACTCATAAGTTTTTGACTATATAGGTTAACACTAACTTTGCATGTTTATTAAACAGGTCAAGATTCCTCAACCCTAACACAAACTATCTATTAAACGGGTCAGTCGTATCGACCTGTTTATCAGATTTTATCAAAAAAAAATTAATATTAACCAAATTCATATGAATTATGAAAAACCAAAAAAACAAATATTTTTAATATAAAATTCAGAATTAACGAGTAACTACATCACAAATAATCATTCAAAACTAAACCATATCTCAATATCATAATATGTCAAAGAAAATAAACCACAACAACTAATAAGTTTATATACCTAGTGTTTGAAGAGTATATTTGTAAAATGTTATTTAATTAAACGGGTCAAACGGATTCCATGTGATTGACACTAACCAAACCCATTTATTAAACGGGTCAGTTATGTCAACCCGAATATGACGCGAATCAGGGACGGAGCTATTGTTAGACGTCGGGGGCAATGCCCACCCCCCCCCCCCCCAAAAAAAATAAAAAAAAAATTCTCATATATATATATATATATATATATGTATTAATTTTACTGATTTAGTTCAATAAAATTACACTTACCCCTCTTAATAATATTATTGGCACTCTAAAAGGCCATGAAAAAAAATTTATGGATCTAACCTAAAAGAAAATTTAGCAAGCCCAAAACATTTAGCTCAACAACAAAAATCATAAATATCAAAGCTAAAGAAAATTTAACTCAATCAACCAAATTTTATCAAAAACAAATAGCCTAACCTTTCAAAATTTTAAAACAAAACTAATATGTCATTCCCAGTCAATTTTGTTCTGCTTAATCCCTATTTCATGGCCACATATCTTTCCGGCTAAGGAACCACCCCCCCCCCCCCCCCAAAAAAAAAAAAAAAAACCACACAAACAAACAAAACCTTAAGCCTAACCAAGAGACTCAGAGGTTGAACAGCTGAACTGAAACAGTGAAGCGAGAGCTAGCAGCAGCAACAACACGGCAGCAGCAGAGCAGCCAGCCCTGCCCCTAGCCTAGACTCGCCAAATCTAGTCTCTCTCTCTCTCTCTCTCTCTCTCTCTCTCTCATATGAGAGAGAGAGAGAGAGAGAGAGAGAGAGAGAGAGAGAGAGAGTTCTTTTTCTCTTTTTAAGAGACTTAAACAATAACTTTTTTAAAAAAAATAGTAGAAGTGACTAGTGGTGGATTGATAACTTGATATCCACCCACGTGTTATCCTCTATGAATTGAATTTTGTCTTTTTGTGCTTATATGAATTGAATTTTGTTTAATAGTTAATAATTAGGTTTGTCTTGTTAGTATCTTTTTTAAAAGTAAAAGTTGATTTTGTTTGAAACTTTAAAATTAATTGGGACTTGAGATATAATAAAAGACATGGCAAAACAGGTCAGAATTTTCTAACCTGACCTGAAAAAATACTTGACCCAAACCCGATTTTTTTGACCCGAAGCAAAAACAGGTTGACTCGTGTCCCGACCTGACCCAACTAGAACCCGAACCATTTTTTTAAAACTTTTTTTTTTTGGTAAAAAAATAATAAAATTAAGACAATATTGGTTTAATTGTTTATTGTGAGTTTTAAGGAAACAATTGAGATTTATATAACTGCATGCAAATTAATTGAAAGATGAATGATTGAGTATTCTATAATGAGCAAAAAATTTTAGATATCAAATAGCAAAGTACATGTCAAGATAATCTGGTTACAGTAGAGTTAAAAACATAAATTTAAAATTGTAAACATGTGTGAGAAACATTCATATGTGTGAAAATAGTGAAGACAAAGTATCAAATTAATATAAATTATGAATGCTTAGACCAATTTTTTAACAATTTATGTAAAAAATAAATGGCTTTTCAAAATAAATTATGATATTTCCTAGAATGTGTGTTGCTTAACAATGATATGATATTCATAAAAGAGACCATGTATAAATAAGTAAACAATCAAACTTTAATATATATCTCAAATTGTAATTGAATGCCAACCACAATTGATAATAGATTATAAAATTAATTTTCAAGAATGTAAATTTCTTATATGTTTTTATTCTTTGTCAAATAAGTTATCCAATAGGTCATTTGTAATTTTGTTTTATATTTTGGGATGTTAATATTGTGTAGAAATAAAACTTGTGTATTTGTTTTACATATTTTTATGTTATTTTGTTTTAGATAGCAATGTTAGGATTTGTATAATTTTAAAATTATTGAATAAGAATTAATAAGTTTAACTAAGTTCATTCTTGATATAAGCGGTAAATTCAAAGTAATGCATTTTACATCAAGTAATTTGTTGCATGACTTTCAAAATAGCAAATACATGTTGGTTTCTTTATATATAAAAAAATAAAAATAAAAATCATGCAAAAAATACGGGTCAACCTGACCCAACCTGCAACCCGAACCCCTTTTTAACCCGCTTAAAATGACTCGTTTTGACCCGCAAACCGATTGACCCAACCCAAACCCAACCTAACCTGCCTGTTTTATCATATCTAATAAAGTTAGTAAATTGTATTGTGTTGTGTACATAGTGCAACGATGATTTTTTTTTTTTTTCTGTATGTGCATTTATTTCTTTGATCACTATATATATATATATATATATATATATATTCTTGTTGACCATTTATTAATATTAAATGGAAAATTTATCTAGAGTTTCATAATTAATTATTTTTTGTTATACTGCGCCCCCCTTTATACCAAGTTCTAGCTCCGTCCCTTACACTTACCCATTAAAGCTCAACCTATAATCCACTAATTTCATGTTGAGTTCGCAGGTTATATCCAATTTTGCCACCCCTATACATAGGGAAAAAAAATTAATTTTTCCCAATGAAAAAATCACACAAATCGGGGAAGGGGGAAAGAATAGAGTAGGAAAACTGAATGAGGAAAAAAATAGGTACGGGTTTTGATAGGAAAAGAACAAGGAGGCTCTACTTTCAATATTGGATTTTGACCGTCCATTGTTGCCCTTCTATTGCCGTGGTGAGCCCATAGTTGTGCTCGTAGCCGCTTACTTCCAACCCTGCAAAACCATTACAACTGTGGATCAACAAGTGGATTTTCGGAAGGTCAAAACCCAATCGCCTATGCGACTTTACCTCTTCAAGAACAAACTCAGTCTCCTACTTCACTCTCGTTTCTCCTTTCAATTTCACATTAGTTCTATTTAAGAAGTCAAATTATGGGGGATTAACTTCTATATAGCTTCCATAAAAATCTAAGTAATGTGAGTTTGAACAATTTTGTTTTGAAAGCCTATAGTTATATTTTATAAATTACCACGTAATGAGTTGAAAAAAATAGTTGGTTCCAAACATATTTGAAACTATTTTTTTCAACTCATTACGTGGCAATTTATAAAACTATTCATGTATATTATTTACAAGTTGCATGACTCATTAGAAAGGTCATGTAATTATTACTACACATGGATAATTTCTTCAATTGCTACATAATAGGTTGAGTAAGGTAATTTAAACAATTTTAGACCCAAACGTTTTCCTATATTATATCATCTTTGAATAAGAATAAATCACCTTACCTCTTACAATGATTAAGGTATATAAAAAATTTGCTAAAAAAATGTATATAAAACATCGGTAAAACCAAATTATAGTACACGCTCACAATTAACTGCAACATAAATGTATATCTATTTTCTTTTTTCTTTTTCTCAATCTCCTCCTCCTTTCTTTTAGAACTTTTGTTTTTTGGATATACTTTAATTGATTCACTGATAAAATGGCCACTTTTGTTGTTTTCATTGGATATTATTGGTACTTGTATGTGTCACATATTTTGTTAGATGCACGCGCACAGTCGTAATCTAGTTCTACCCCAACCGCCCACCCGCCCACCACCCCCCCCCGAAAAAAAAAAAAAAAAAAAGAGATTGAAATAAATTGATGCCCATCTCCAATTTAGTTGAAGTTTTCCACGCATAATTTTGAGTTGCTTTTATGTACAAGATATGATTAGATATGCTAAAAACCAGCTGCAAAATATGGTTAAAAGTGAAGAAATTCTATCCTTGTGTTTTCCAAGATGTACTTCCTCTAGTAGATCTGGTAAGGCATGGAAGCTCGAGTTGTGTACTACGACTTCAATATTGCCCTTAGTGCAAGATTGTTGAGAAAGGTCGAATCCACAGGAAAATGGAGATGATTATCAAACCAAAAGATGAAATAAAATTCAAAATTATAAAATTTAATTGAAGAGAAATTATTACTGAGCTAGCGAGTGACGGAAATCTTTCTTGACTCATTGATAAGGGATGTATGATTCCCAAACCTTAACAAAAGGGATTGAGCTCCGCGCATCCCTTGATCTCCACCTAACCGAGGCTAGGCTAAGAAAAATTATATTGAGGGAAATAACAATATTTTAAAACACTGAGGTTTATGGATCCCCACGCAACACATCTATTGGTAATACTAACCATTGTATTTAATAACTCAACTAAAATTCATATGAAAGATGATCTTAGTCAGATGATTTAGCAATATGAACTCAAGAATTGATTTCCCAAAGTAGTTTTAAGAATTTGATTGATTTTAGACAAGACAAAACTAGTGAAATAATTTGTAGGGAATCCTAAGCGTTTAACATGCCTAGAGTCTACACTAAATCAAATTATTATACAAAAGTAAAAAATTTTCTAGATAAGTTAATCAATCAAAAAGACAATAACTTAAACATTAAAATTATAAAAGTATTATTTTGAACATATCAATAGAAGGTTGGGTTTCACCGATGGTTTTAAAAATTGGAATGGTCAAAGGACCAAAAAGGGTTTGGATCTTGGTTTTTACTGGTTTTAGCCACTTTTACTGGACCGGTTTAGAGTCTGGCACCCAGTTTCTTGGTCAATTGAACCAGCCAGTTCAAACCGGTTTTTAAAATCATGGTTTCACACCTTACCTTACCAAGACTTCTAGCAAGTCATTATACCAAAGAAAACTCCACGAAATTGAAAAGCAACTATAACAAAACCTAATTTTGGTTTCAAAGCTATCACACCCTTGAATTTTGACCAAAAGAGCCTTTAAATTGACCAAGAAATCCTATTACAAGTAAAATTCCCATTTGGAAAAAATCTCTGATATTCAAGCTTCACTTAACTAAATTTTTTTGGCCAATTAAAAGTCAAAATTTGGAATTTTAGTAAACTACAACGTTGTATCATTTAAAGATAGCTTTTCATTCCAACTTGAATTATCACAATGATATATGAGCTTAAAGTTATGCCTAAATTACTAAAGTATGTGCAAGCCTGATCTGAATTGGACTTGGATTTAGTGCGACTTTCCTTTAATTCTTCTCATGCCCTTCTTACAAGAACCAATTCTATATTCTCCTACAAAAGACATATTCATGCATTAAATTTCATTTTTTAGAACAAAAGTAATTATTGAACATCATTTGAAAACCAAATATAATAAAATAAATATGAAAAATTAAGCTACTATCATTGTGGCTCTAGAAAGTAATGATGCTATTAGACCCTATGACAAGTCAATCACCTATGTGATAGGGATGGCAATGGGGCAAGGTGAGGTCGAAGGACGGGGTCTTTGCCCTCACCCCACATGATTTTGTCTTACCCCATCCTCGACCCGCCTCGCATGACGGTGAAAATTTTCTTACCCCATCCCCACTCCTTAGGGCCCCACAAAGCCCTGCCCCACCCCATAAAACTCTACTTCTTGTTAATTTGCCCCATAGCTATTACAATTTTTTTAAATTAAATTACCTGTTTCATTAATAAAAATATACTTGAAATTATGAATAAATTTATCCAATCAAATCAAAATAATTTTTAGTAAAAACTTAATAATATTATCTAAGTATTTATCTAAATCTTTCTAAAATCTAATCTAGAAGTCCATTTTTCCTTTTTTTTCTTTAAAATATCCTTTTTCTTTATTGTTTATAACATGTGTGTGTGTGTGTGTGTGTGTGTGTGTGTGGATGAGAATTCAAGAACAAAGGACAAATAAGAGGAGGCCAATATCAGAAGAACAAACCTCAGAAAGTACTAACAGCAAATCCTCAGGGCGAACATAACAACTCACCACAAGCCTAAGGAGACTATAATACCCAAGGACCCCGAGGATACTAGCAAGTCATTAGGAGGGCCAAGGCCCAGTTCTGAAGACCATCGAGCACCAACTGAGGAAGAAAAAGAAGAATTGTTGCCAAGCAAGAAAAGGAATAATGCAGATAAACATCCATCACCTCTCCATTCAATGCTCTGAACCCACTTAGTTGGCCGTATTAATGAGAAAATGACCCCTGCACAATGTCATCACAACTCATAACCTAGTGTAGAAATCTTCTAGTAAGGCCCTGATGGGAAAAGCATTAAGGGGAATGAACCCTAGCCCTCCAAATGGAAGGCCATGATACAACTTGGGTGACTATATAAGGCAGAGAGGCCTCTGTGAAAAGGGGATGGGAAATCTGAACAAAAAAGAAAAGAAAGAAACATCATTGTAAATTAAGAACAAGTGTAAATCTGCTGTAGACACTCAATTTTGCACCCATGATTTAATCAATGAGAATGACTTGAATGACCATCCATGTACCCTAAAAATCATGATTGCATTACATGCATCAATTTGTTCTTGTATTACATGCATCAATTTGTCTTCGCATTACATGCATTAATTCATTCATTGCGTATCATAAAAATGATCTTGAAATTCTAACAGTCATAATGGTGTGTCCAGTTTTTAAATCGGACCAATAGATCGAAAGATATCGCATGATCAAGTTGCACGGTCAACATGCATTGTGTCTAGGTAGAGTCGACCACACATGATCAATTTAAATTAATTCTAATTGGTTAAACAATTAAAATTAATTAAATAATTTTGTGTGTTAGGTTCTAAAAGCTTAGAACAATTGGCAAATCGTGAGCACACAAGAACATGTAAGCTGCAGAAAGAAGATTTCAGAATCTGCCTGGTTCGATCGATCGAAAGACAGGCTCGATCGATCGAGAATCGTATCTGCAGAATTTTAAGTTGGTCCAAACAGCAGTTCTAGCCCATTAAGGATTAGGGTTTCAGATCTACTTCTCCCACTATATAAAGGAAACCCTAAGCACGTTTTTATAAGGTTTTTTTTAGAGAAAAGAGTGTGCCTCTTTTGAATTTAGGGTTTTGTTCCTAAAACCTCTCTTATAACTTCTATCGGTATTGTTCCTTGAAGAATCTCAAGATCCGGTATTGCTGAAGTTGCTGCCTTCTCTAGTCATCAAAGGTACTGATGATCTAAACCTTCAAGGGTGGTCTTGGAGTCACAAACAGGAGAGTTTGTGTTGCTAAACCTTTGAGTGGAGTCTCAAAATCACAAACGGTGGTGTTTGTGTTTTGCAAAGATTAGAGAAAGAAGGAGTCCGTGGATCTCGGAGCTATCATGGGGTCATGGTAGTAAGTTTCCTACACTTGGGTAGCAATAGGATGTTAGTGGTCTAAGTCGCTATTGTGTAAACTTCAATTCTTTCTAGTGGATTTGCTATTTTACCTTGAGGATAGCTAGGTTAAATCCTCCCCAGGTTTTTTACCGGTTTGGTTTTCCTGGGTCATCATATCGTTGTGTTATTTATTTTTCCGCTGCTTTACTTGATATGATTGTTATTGTTTTAACCTAGATCTGAATAATAAACCTAAGTATTCACTTGGTTAATTAATTAGGTTAAACAATCTAGTTTACAGGGGTCTAAACGAACTTACAAGTGGTATCAGAGCGGGTAGCTCTTCTGTTGTAGATCCTTTGATCTAAGAGTTGATCCTTGATCCCTGTTATCATGGATAATTTTAAGTGTCTTACTGTTTTTGATTGTGATGATTTAAATAAAAAGGACACTGTTGTTTCTGTTGATTTTATTGATGCCTTTGAAACTCTTCGTAAAGAATTATCTAAGTCTTTGAAAATTGCTAAGAAATTTAAAGAAGCGTTAAAATTGGCTAATCTTGAAAAAGAGGATTTGGTTGTTAGATTAGATGAATCTAATAAAAAGAATGAATTTTTGAGAAATCAAATTTCCTCTCAAGATGAGAAGATGAAAAGCTTGGAACAAGAGTTAGTTGAATCTAAAGCTAAAATTGAAAATTTGACTGATACCAAGCCTGTTGTTGATAACAGAAGTGTTTCTGTTTCTCTTAAGCCTAAAGCTGAAAAAGTTTATATCCCTCCTTTCAAGAGGAATAATAAAGAAAATGCTTATTTTGCTAGGTTAGACAAAGGTAAAAGTTCTGATGTAGACGTTGAAATTTTTAAACCTATGTCTAAACCTACTGCTAGTGTGCATAAGAAATCTGTTTTTGTGCCTACTTGTCACCTTTGTGGTGTTGTTGGTCATATTAGGCCAAATTGTTCTTTGTTAAGGCAAAAACCAAAATCTGAGACTAGATTTGCTGTTAAGAATACTGATGTTCCTAAATTTGTTCCTGTTTGTCACTTTTGTGGTGTATCCGGTCACATTCGTCCTAATTGTCATAAATTGAAATTTAAGCATTCTGTGTTTCAGTCTAGGACATGTGATGTTTTTCTCCTGCCATAAGTCCAAATAAATTGTTTCATATGTTTTTGAAAAATTTGAGCTTGTTGGCTTGTGAAAGGAAATTGCATGATTTTAGTCTTTCTCAGAAGATTGTTGTAATTCCTCAAATACACTCTGCTTCACATGGATTTTCACCTACAAAGCCGAAGACTCGTGCTATATGGGTGAGAAAAGATTCTTTAAGGTGAGTGTTGCTGACTTGTCCCTGATTTAATTCTTTCAATTGTTTATGGACATATTTTGTTTCTGTTTTTGGTTGTTTTATTTTTTTAGGTTATTTAAAAAAAAATTCAAAAACATTGAAAAATTTCAAAATGACAAAAATATTTTATTTTGTGTCTTGTTTTATTTGTTTTGAGGATTACATGGATTATGATATCTCTCTCTTAATTTAGAACATGCTTGACATTGTGGAGAAACTTGAATAGTATGTGTTCTATAAGTGCTAAGCTATTTATGATTTTGTTTGAGTATGTACTAGTTTGTACATGTACTCAAGGGTTAATTAAGAAATTGATATTTCTTGTTTGTGTACCCTCTATAGCTTGGTTAAGCACTGTCATGCATTGCATTTGCATTTTTAATCATTTAGCATAATGTGTGCTTTTTGTTTTTGGTCATAAATTTTTTTTAACCAAAAATATTTTCATGTGTTTTGTATTATATATCTTGGATTTATAATTAAGGTTGGCCATATTATCTTTACATAACATGTTTATGTACTTTGTTTAGCTTGGATGAGCTTATTTATTGCACTTTACTAGCTGAAGTCTTTGTAGTGCATGTTGTGTAGGAAGATGTTTATAGTTTTTGATCATTTTGTCTTGATCTTGAAGTCACATGCCTTTGATTGTTGGACTTGAACTTAATGAGAAAGGCATAAATAACCATCTCGCCACTGTTTACTAGCCAATCATGAACACCTTAGTGCATATCGTAAGATTTTGTGCTCGAGAAAGTGTAGCACATGCACAAAAAGAACATAAGGTGTAGCCTCTATTAAAATTGGTGTGTACATTATTGGGCTATAATAATCTCACAAATTCAAATAAAATTGGTGTGTACATTATCCCGGCTATATTATTAAGTTTCTAATCAATTAAATTGAATAATGAGGCAAATCAAGAAACTTACATGATTGCAAGCTTTTATTCTAGGAGATGTGAGAGTTATATGATGTAACTCTTTAGGTGATAGTCTCTTTCAAATTCATGTGATGAATTTTGTAGACTTTGTGATTGATTACTATTCACATATCACCTCACATGTTTCTCAAGCTTTTGCTAGTTGCACACACTACACAAGTTATTCTTTGCTAAACTTTGTACATGTTATTGTGTGTGATTTTGTTGTGTCCATCCAAGATTATATGTTCCTTGATTTTGATGCAAATTTTGAGTTTTGAGGACAAATTAGTTGATAAACTTGTTTTGAGAAATCTGGGTTGAATTCAAGTGTTTTTGAAAAACTTTCAGTCTCATACTCATGCATTTCATTCATGAATCACTGTGCTTTGAGGAGTTTCTGCATAAAATTGCTCTGTTTTTCAAAAATTTGAGTTTTCCAGAATTTCGACCGATCGAAGCTGTTTTTCGACCGATCGAAATTGTGATTAAAATTTTTGGTTTGATTCTGTCTGACTTGATTGGTATTCGATCGATCAAAACTGATAAATTTTCGGTTTTTAGAGTTTTGACCAAATTTTTTCATGCATCATTTATGGTTAGGATTCACATGAGTTGCATTGTTTTTTTTTTGTATCCATCTTGCAGTTTTGCAGTCATATCTCTCATTGTTTTCACACTTAATATGCATACACTTTGCTAAATTGGGTACTCACCTTGATTTAAAAATTGTTTGATTAATTTTTGAGTCCTTTGTACATTTTAGTATATGCTATTTTTCTTGATGTGTGAACTACGGAAAATATTTTTCTTTAGAGATATGATGGATAATCAATGTGCAAATATTTTCTCTACTCATGCCACTATTTATAGGTCACATAGTGTCCAGTTTGCATTTATTGAAAGAGAGAATATTTTTCTTCATGTGTATCCTCAACTTATTTTTTTTGTTTGCTTGTTTTTTATTTATCCCCACCTCCTAAATTTTCCCCAAAACTGTTTTTCCCAAACGTGTTTTGTTTTTCCTATTTTTATAGGGGGAGAAAAGTTTTTTTTTAACCTTTGTTGTTCATAGGGGAAGTTATTGCTCTTTATAGGGGGAGTTCTCTCTATTTTCTATAGAGCTAAATTGTTTGTGTTCCCTTAATTCTCTATTTCCTCTTGTTCTCTGTTGAGTTGTTACTCTTTGTTTGAGTTGTATTTGTCAATACGTGACAAAAAGGGGGAGAAATAGATGAAATGTGGAAATCCTGATTGTCTTGTTTAGGGGGAGAAAATTGTTTTTGAAAAGGGGAGAATATAAAAACTTTTTGATGTATCTAACTTAGGGGGAGAGTTAGTTTACTTTTGTTTTTATATTGTGCTTCATTTTGTTTATATGTCTTTCTTTCCACACATGCGTTGATGTGTTTGTTGAGTGTTTCAGGAAAGACAGGTGCATTCTGATCAAGACCTTCTACCTCTTCTTGGCAACTTCTAGGTTAAGAGTCTTAGATTGGGATTTGTGATGTAATTGGGCATTTTATTGTATTGGGTTGTTCTTGTATTTTAACATTTCATTTTGTATGAAAGTTTTGTCACGAATTGCCAAAGGGGGAGATTGTTAGGTTCTAAAAGCTTAGAACAATTGGCAAATCGTGAGCACACAAGAACATGTAAGCTGCAGAAAGAAGATTTCAGAATCTGCCTGGTTCGATCGATCGAAAGACAGGCTCGATCGATCGAGAATCGTATCTGCAGAATTTTAAGTTGATCCAAACAGCAGTTCTAGCCCATTAAGGATTAGGGTTTCAGATCTACTTCTCCCACTATATAAAGGAAACCCTAAGCACGTTTTTATAAGGTTTTTTTTAGAGAAAAGAGTGTGCCTCTTTTGAATTTAGGGTTTTGTTCCTAAAACCTCTCTTATAACTTCTATCGGTGTTGTTCCTTGAAGAATCTCAAGATCCGGTATTGCTGAAGTTGCTGCCTTCTCTAGTCATCAAAGGTGCTGATGATCTAAACCTTCAAGGGTGGTCTTGGAGTCACAAACAGGAGAGTTTGTGTTGCTAAACCTTTGAGTGGAGTCTCAAAGTCACAAACGGTGGTGTTTGTGTTTTGCAAAGATTAGAGAAAGAAGGAGTCCGTGGATCTCAGAGCTATCATGGGGTCATGGTAGTAAGTTTCCTACACTTGGGTAGCAATAGGATGTTAGTGGTCTAAGTCGCTATTGTGTAAACTTCAATTCTTTCTAGTGGATTTGCTATTTTATCTTGAGGATAGCTAGGTTAAATCCTCCCCAGGTTTTTTACCGGTTTGGTTTTCCTGGGTCATCATATCGTTGTGTTATTTATTTTTCCGCTGCTTTACTTGATATGATTGTTATTGTTTTAACCTAGATCTGAATAATAAACCTAAGTATTCACTTGGTTAATTAATTAGGTTAAACAATCTAGTTTACAGGGGTTTAAACGAACTTACATTGTGATTGGTTGATAATTAGTGTTTAAAATAGGGATGCATGCATAGAAATAAAGGGATGATTGGATAACAATAAAATTGTGGATAATCTAAACTTTATCAAGATTTATTTTAGTGTATTTATCTACAAAATAATTGATCCTGAAAAAGCCTGAATTATCTAGAATAGAGATAAAAGAAAAAATCATGGACTAGGGTGCGGGGACCAGATCAAAACACCTTAGAAAGTGAGTCCAAAACGCAACCAAACACAAAAGAACGTTTGATATCCAAGAGCCCATTTGGCACTTTTGGAGTGCCGAACAACACTTTAAAAGGGCCAAATTTCCTCCTTTTGGGCTTTGGCCCAACACCCTTCGAGTGACAATAAGGCACACTCTTTTCGATCTTTTTGCAGAATGATAAGTCCAAATTCGCATCCTAATCATCCATGCCTATTTTATAAAGTCTTTTGGCCTCTATAAAAAGAGACTAAATCTCATAATTTAGCACCTTTTTTGGACGCTCTAAAAGGCATACGATTTGAGGCTCTTAAATTACTGATATTTGCTAATCCTCTCAAAGATTTGCTACTTAAATTAGGGTTTTTAGGTTTCAAAGATAACTAAATAAGTTTCTTTAAACACTAAAACATCATTTCAAGAACAAGGAGTGCTCATGCAAGAGGTTGTTTTCAATCACCCTATTTTTTTATGCTTCTTTTTTTATGTTGATGAATGTTTTTTATCCATAACATGAATGCTTCATCATTGTTTTGTTTAAAGCATTTTTTTTTTTTATGTAATTGCTATTATCTCTTGAATGTCAATAATCTGCATGTGAATAATTCTTTTTCTTAAAATAAGAACAGATCTGCATCTTTATTAGATGTAGATTTGACTTTTTCTTAAAATAAAAAATAGATCTGCATCTTTATTATATGTAGATCTAAATTTTTCTTAAAATAAAAACAGATCTACATCTTTCTTGGATGTAGATCTGAGTTTTTTTTTTTTTTTTTAAATAAAAATGGATCTGCATCTTTGTTAGATGCATATCTAAATTTTTCTCAATATAAAAACTGATTTGTATCCTTCTTAGATACAGATCTGATTTTTTAATATATGCAGATTTTGAAATAAAGAAAAATATTAAACATGATTGTATTTGTCTTTGTTTTATTCATGTTGCATAAATTTAAATTATGAGTAAAATTCTCTTCTTAAACAATCTTTTCCATATATTTTTTTAAAAACATATAAAAAAAATGATTTTTCTGTTATCAAAAAACCATTTTTTTTTTATCACAAAACAAATTTGATCTTTTACAAAATTAAAACCACTTTTTTCTACAAACTACAAAATAGATCTGGTATTTTGGCAAATAAAAAATCAATTTTATACCAACTAAAACAGATCTGATTATTTTCAAAAGAAGAGACTTCATTCATAAATAGATTTATGTGATTTAAACTTTATTTAACATGTTCAACATATCATTCATGACATGCATAAAGTACATAAGTCATAAGAGTCTAGAAGACCAGACTCTGTCTAGGCGGAATAAGTGTCTAACACCTTCTCATTCCACAACCTAGCCTCTGAATTTAGGCCTTTGGATAAGTAGATCTAAGCCTTGTCTTTACTTTTTATTTTGGGTAGAATATAATTAGGACAAAAAGCCATGTAATTATTTGGAAGTTTGTAACTAGGACCCAAAGCCATGTAATTCTTCAATTTTCCAAATATGTAATTTTTTATTCAATCAACGAAGAGAATAATTCAGTCATGTATTTAGTTTTTCTTTTTCTTTTTTTGTATAAAAAATAAGTGGCGATTCCATACCACTTAGCCAAAATAGAGGTGTCCTAAAAAGCACTACAAAAATCTCTCTCTTTTTGAGAGGCAACTTTCAAGGTCTCTCACATCTGTACCTCGAACTAAACCCAACGAATATAATACAAGCAATCCGAGATTATTGTTAATCAGTTCCCCTGTCTTATACTCAGGGACAGAGCTAGAAATTTATCTTTAGGGGGGCTGGTCAAAACTAAATAATCATATTGATTTACAAAAAATATGTGTCTATTTATGTATGTATGACCCACTCATCAATGCTCTAATGAATTTTTGTAAAGAGATTGAAGAGAGTTAGTGTAAGACTATGAAAACATTTGCACTGAGTGATGAGTTCTTTTGGAAGGGATTGGAAAGTAGAACATTAGAAAATACATATTAAAAAGATAAGCTAATAGTAAAAGTGAGTAAAACTGTAAAACTTATAAAAGTTGTGGGCTTGTTGATGTGTTGGGGAGAGGAGAGATGGACGAAAGACTTAAAAAAAAAAAGTCAAAGTAATTAAGTAAATATGAATGAAATAAGTAGTTAAGGACACATAAGGGGGCCAATTAGTTTCATTTGAAGGGACAAACTCTTACAACAATTTTATATAACCTATTTTTTAGCAGCTATAATAAATTTTTGAGCATTTTTGGGGGGGCCATTGTAAAACGTAGCTCCACCCCTGCTCATACTCATTCCTAGTACTCATCCATTCATTTCAAGCTTTAATCACTTAAACAAGGCTAACAAAGGTTAATTGGCATCCCATCTCTATAAATTAATTGTGTGAGCTAAAAAGCAAGCATGAATTATTTTTCCCCGCCACAATATATATATGTATGTGTATATATATTATTTTTATGAAAAATTTTATTTGTGAGTCATATATATATATATATATATATATATATATATCTCTCTCTACAAATACCCGTATTTTATTTGTGAAATTAATCCGAAACTTTTATTTTTTTTTTAACATATATATATATATATATATATCTACAAAACATGCTATTATGTTGTTCCAATTTGTTCATGATAGAAAGAACTACAAATAAAATGCTATTATGCTGGGAAAGAAATACAAATAACAACCACACACAATAACACAAACACCAACCTACAAACCTGTACTTAAAAAAAATAGAAAACATTCTATTATGTTCATGATGAAATCTATGTTGAGAAAGACATTGAATGAAATTAAAGATTCAATAGTATATAAATTTTTTTCTCATAAAAACAAAAGAAAATGTTAAAATTGGTACCTTATGTTCTAACTTTGCTAGAGAGAAAAAAGAGGCAGAGAGCCACGTTGGGTAGAATAAAATAAGCTAATGATATATTTGTTTAAATAGTAGGGTTTTAGGGTATGAAAAATTTACCATTTAACCCTTATCTACGCAGGGCAAGGTGGGGCGGGGATGAGGCGGGGTAGGTCTAAAAAGTGTAAACCCATCCCCACCTTACCCCATGGTACGGGTCTAAAATCTCGCCTCATCCCCACTCCACCACCTTTGTAAGGCGAGGAAAACCCATGAGGGGCAAAGCGGGGAGAGGCGGGACAAAATTGTCATCCCTACTATGTGACTCTGCCTATTTAGGGATAAACGAGACAAAGTTACCACGTGCTTGATTGTAGGAATTTTCATTTTTTTTTTTATATAATAGATGGACTAAGAATGAACAAATGCCTCAAAAAAAGAACCCTAATAACATTGGCCTGTATTATTTTGTTAGAATGAAATACAGTCAATCAAACTTTTATAAAAAGATTGCAATATTTTTTTCCCATATATATATGATAAATAAGGGTATTCAAACCTTTACAAGTATCTGATTATTTCCTTTGGCATGTGCAATCCCCCCGTCCCATACACACCGAGTTTTTACAAGGAGGAAGCTCATAGGGGTGGCCCCAAGATGCTAGTAAGAAATTTCGAACCTAAGATCTCATGAATATCTTGAGGTTTTAAGAACCACTAAATCAACCTTTTCCGGTTATAATAAATATATTTTTGAAAACTCTAACATACCAAATAATTATTTCGAGCTTGAAAGCTTCCTAAATCGATTAGAGGGATTTAATTTACAATACAACCACTCCAAAGTTATAGCGAAGGCTACTCCTAACCTGATTACATTTCAACTACTCCTAAAGAACAGAAAAGGTTGTTAATTGTTATTTTTCAATTGTTTGCAACTTTGCATAGATTTTTCATGCTCTCTTTAATTAGATTTAAATTTAAAAGGGTCTTTCAGGTTCCAAAACTCTTTTTCTTTCTATTGGTACAATGAATTCCTTCTGTCTATGATCTTCACATGTTATTTGAAACAATACTTAAGATCCGTTTGATTGGAGGAATGGAAAAGTGTGAGGATAGAAAATAGTGGGAGAGTGGAAAAGTGAGGGGATATAAAAGATTTTAATTTCTCTCCTTTTTGTTTGGTTGAGAGTGGAAAAGTGGAAGGATGGAAAAAATGTGTTTGTATAAATTTACTCATATATCCTTATTAAAGAGTGATGCCCTATTAAAACCAAAAAAAAAAGTGACAACAAAAGCAATCACCCAAATTTATTAGGAAATAAAAATCATATCTAGAAGAAAAAATCATGTCTAAAGGAAAAATAAAAACAAAAAATCGCAAAAGAAAGCAAAAGAGTAAAAGAAGAAAAAAAAAAAAAAAAAAAAGCAACGGATTGGACATGCTCTCGCACATGGGCATTTTGTTATTTATCTATCAAATTCCTCCCCACTCAATTTTCTCTTCATTTTGGAGAGAACATTTTGGTGGACCCAGAGAGAAAACACATAGGCCCCACCAATTTTTTTCCTCCCCTTTCTCAACCAAACACCCACCAATTTACTCATATACTCATATATCCTTATTATAAAGTGATGCCCTATTAAAACAAAAAAAGTGACAACAAAAGCAATCACCCAAATTTATTAGGAAATAAAAATCATATCTAGAAGAAAAAATCACGTCTAAAGGAAAAATAAAAACAAAAAATCACAAAAGAAAGCAAAAGAGAAAAAGAAGAAGAAAAAAAATAGCAACGGATTGGACATACCCATGTGCGAGTGCACATGGGCATTTTGTTATTTATCTATCAGATTCCTCCCATTCAATTTTCTCTTCATTTTGGAGAGAACATTTTGGTGGACCCAGAGAGAAAACACCTAGGCCCCACCAATTTTTTTCCCTCCCCTTTCTCAACCAAACACCCACCAAAAATGTTTTTCTCTCCATTTTCTGTTCAAAATTTTCTTTCTACCATATTTCTCCTCCAAACAAAAACACCCTAAGAAAAGAATACGAAAGAAGCTAGAAAATGCTATGCAGTTGACGCTATTTATGTTTTACGAAAAACAATGCAATTGATTTAAAGTTTGATTACAATATTGCGGCTCTTGTTTTCGCTATTGGAATATCTAGAAAGTCTGCCCATAGTCAACTGCACTGCAAACGTAATTTACACACTCTCTTCCATCCCGCAGCTTCCGCTAATTAATTTGGAGACTATATATGTATGGCACCGAGTTTAGACCATAGGTATATACTAAGACCTAAGTAGAGAATTGTTGAACGCGCATCCTTATGACTCACTTTTTTGTATTCTAAATTATGTTCTATCAATTATAGTATACAACTTAAAAAAATCACAATTACACTGTTCAAATTATACATTTTTATATTTATATATAGAAAATGTTGAAATTATACATGGTATTAGCTTATACATTTTTTAAACCATAGATTTCTAAAATATGTAATGATTTCTCATTATATATATATATATATATGATTAAAATTTAATTAGATTTAGACTCTGCAGTTTTTGTACCCAAATGAAATTAAATTTAGAATCTAATTGGATTTGAACTCCAAATGAAATCCAATTTAGAATATAATTAAATTTGATTTTTCAATTTTTATACTCAATAATTCACTTGACACATAAATTAAAAATTAGATGAGGCACATGGAGCACAATTGAACTCCAATTAAAATTCAATTTAGATTCTAATTTGATTTTCTTTAAGCTTTGGCTTTTAATATATATATATATATATATATATATATATATATATATATATAGATGATCGTATGTGTTTGAATTGTGTTTAGTTATTTTATATTGGTAGAACATAACATAGAACACAAAAAGTGGTATCAAGAATTTGTATTGGAATATAAAATCTAAGATTAACTCATTCTCCAAGTGAAGAATTGATCTATTGCCCTACTTCTAGGAAGTTTGTCAATCTTAAATTATGGGCTAAAATATACTTTACACTCTTTTAAGTTTTGGGTTACTTATAAATCTATCCTTCAACTTTTAAAACATACAATTTACACCCTTGACTATTACTTCTTGCCATTTGCCGAAGAAAAAACATCATTCTAGAAAGAAAATTGACATATTTGTAATAATAGAGGATGTAAATTGCAAGTTTTGAAAGTCAATGGTGTAAATTACAAGTTTTGAAAATAGATGCACCAATTTAGAGGTGACCCTAGACTTAGAGGGTGTAAAGTGATGGTATTGCACATCAAGCAATGATGAAAAAAATGATTGATTAATTTAATAAAATTAAGCTTAAACTCATTAGGTTAAGCTTGTGTGTTAAGGGGTGTCCCAACATGGTGAATAAATCTCCCACAAAGAAACTACTCCAATTGTTAATAGTTAAACTCTCCCAATCTCAAAATATAATACAAATTCTATCTGTGTACTTCCATTTATATATCTCAAATTTATTCCTTTTAGATCCTAAAAGGGCAGAGGTTTTAGTAGCAAAAGGAGAAAAAGGAAGAAAGAAAAAATAATAATAGATGGACAAAACTTTCTTGTAAACTGGTTTGGAGATAAATATAAGTCATATGAATATTAAATAGATATGTGATTAAAAGTAAACATAGATAGTCTTTTAACACTCCTTTTACAGCACAGTAAAATGTTTTTTGAAAAATGTTCGACATTTTTAGGTGTTTGTTTGCTTGTAAAATGTGGTCAATGAACTTCCAAAATGTTTTTCGTTGACCGAAAGGCTATGTAAAAACTTGTAAACTGTTTCACTAAACTTTATGGTTTTAAAACGTTTTCCATTTGTTTCTAATTGAAGGATTTTTTTTTTTTTTTTACAACGAAACAAACACCGACAAGTGATTTCCAAAGCATTTTTAGGTATCCAACCAAACACTAGAAAAGAAAACGTTTTCATTGAAATTTTCTAGTTAAAAACATTTTACAACTAAATATTTCATAGCAAAACAAACAAAGCTAAGTTATCACATGGTGGATTGGAGGAATTTTCATTTTTTTGGATTTTAATCTTTATTAAAACAATGAATTCCTTCTATCTATGATCTTCACATATTGTTGGGTTAAGATAGCTTAACCCCGATTAATTAATTCAATTGTCCAAGTTAATTAATTAGGTCAAATTACATGCAAATCGTGGAGGCACCAACAAATCATCAAATAAACTAAATGCAGGGGAAATTAAATTGACACAATGATTAGTTGATAAATAGGGAAAACCTTTCACAAGGAAAAAAAATCTCACCGGGTGAATTTAAGGTAACCACTCCCAAGAATCCACTAATCAATAATCAAGTGATTACGAGTATGAGAAATCTTACTACTACCCTGGCCTATCCCAAAATATCAACCTACAGTTGAACTTTCGCTCCAATATCCAATTGGACTTGATCTTATAGTAGCTTTCTTTCCTTTAATACACAAATCTCAAATCTGTGACTAACTCATTTGCACGGATCCTAGTATGTGACTTACTCCAATAACTTGAATGATTGTTGTTGGCTGCAAAGTTCTTCACTTCATAAACGGTGAAGATCAAGAAGCACTTGATTACAAAACCCTATGGCGTTCAAACGTAGTAGCTTCTTACAGGAAAAAATTAAACTCTTAGTCTCTATATTTGTGTGTGACAACTCTTAAAAAAAACCTTATATATGTTTAGGGTTGTGAAAAAAGAAACCCTAAACAAATACATCAGCATGGGCCGAATTTCAGATCTAAAAATTCTGAAATTGTAATTCTCGATAGATCAAGCTTGTGTCGAGCTTCCCATTTAGTCTCAATAGCAGCTATCTGTCGAGCTTTAATAAAATAGTTTTTCTTCACTTGTTTCTTAAATTAATCTTCATGTCTCTAATACTAACACTTGATATGTTTGAACAACATATTTCTTAATGTATTAAACCCAACTTAGATCTACCCAATTACAAATAAAGTGTGTTTTGTCAAAAAATTAGCCAATTACATAAAAAAAATATGACCCTAACACATATTATTTGAAATAATGCCAAGAAAATAATAAGATTCACGTTTTTCGGAAAACAATATATGTGAGAGGTATAAAGTTAGATTACAATATTGCAGCTTTGTTTTTCGAATTTGTTTTTAATTTCATGTAGCAATTTCCTGTCAATATAACTAGAATTTTGTAAAGAAGAAAAAAATATATAATTAAAAAAAAATGGAATTTCAAGAAAGTTTTCCCGTAATCAACTGCACTGCATATTTTACACGCTCTTTCCCAACCCGCAGTTTACGCTATTTATTTTTTGTCCCAATCAATTTGGAGACTACATAATGTATGGCACCAAGTCTAGTCCAAGGGTATTCGTTAAGACCCATATATTAGAGAATTGGTCCCCTTTTATAATTTTAATAAAACGCTGATCAACGTATACTTGCGTGGAGACTTGGCCTATAAATATTGTAAGATCAACTTATACTTTGACCGAAGAATTGGATGTCTTTTGATCTTAAATTTAATTAGCAAGTCATACTAGTTAACATACGACTGACTTAGCAAAAGAATTATCAACCTGCATTCACATGATTACATACCGTTATAGATTCTTCTTGATAATCTATAAATAGCAACCAAACTATAAAACTTTTGCAACATCGAGTTCTAGCTTAACATCTGCTCAAAAAAAGTTTAGCTTAACTTCAAACTTTCTTAGTTATGGCTTATAATAAAGCTTTGTCTCTGTTTTCATTTACTTTCCTCCTGCTCCTCCTTCCTCTCCACTCGCATGCAACTTCACGAAACATCCATGACAAAAAATCATCACCCTTTGAGTTTCTCAAACATCTTCAGGGATGTCACAAGGGAGAACAGGTCAAAGGCATCCACAACCTCAAAGCCTACCTTGAAAATTTTGGCTATTTGAGCTATAACCATTCCAAAAATCACACTCATACCAATGATGATGATTTCGATGAACTCTTGGAATCTGCCATTAAAACATATCAACTAAACTACCATCTCAATGCCACTGGAACTTTGGATGCCAAAACAGTATCAACAATGATGATGCCTCGTTGTGGGGTGGCAGATATCTCCAATGGTACGAATTGGATGCGCTCAGGCAAGAAGAAACATCATCACCGCCATGGCTCTTTACATACCGTTTCTCACTATACTTTCTTCCAAGGAAATCCCAAGTGGCCATCTTCTAAGTACCATCTCACCTATGGATTTCTCCCTGGCACTCCAACTGAAGCAATGAGTCCCGTCGCAAAAGCTTTCGAAACATGGGCTGCCAACACACACTTCAAGTTCTCAAGAGCTCAAGACCACACAAATGCAAATATCAAAGTTAGTTTCCACAGGAGGGATCACGGAGATGGGCACGCTTTTGATGGAGCTGGTGGAATCTTAGCACATGCTTGGGCGCCTACTGATGGGAGATTCCATTATGATGCAGATGAGCAGTGGAGTGTTGGAGCTGCTCCAAATGCGTTTGACTTGGAGACTGTTGCATTGCATGAAATTGGGCATCTTCTTGGACTCGATCATAGCTCTGTTGAAGGGGCCATCATGTGGCCTAGCATACGTCCAGGAGTGACCCAAGGTTTGCATAGGGACGATATTGATGGCATTAAAGCCTTATATAATTTTTGAGTGTGTAAGCCTTAACATAAGCGGGTAGAGAATAAAGCATTTGCTATCTACTAGTTAAATTAAATGCCAATGAATGGCGTTAGGGGTACTAGGGTATACATACTTCGAAAAAGGGCTAGAGATTATTGCAAGACGCATAATGAAGGTTTCACCGACTCACACGAGAAAGTGATGTTTGATTGTAATTTTCTTCATGCAGTAATAATAATGATTTGTTTATTGTGATGTGGTAAATAAAGCTTTTAAAAGTTTTTTCTAACTATAATAAAAAAATAATAATGATTTCTTTAGGATTTGTTATCATGGTGTTTCAACGCGAAAAACTGATATGCTAAAAATTGTCAGTTGGATCACTCGTCCAATCCAGAACTTTAATTTGACGATTTCGTAGGATTTGCAAAATAAAGAGAATTGATTGAAGAAACCACCAAATTGTGCTCGGTGGGAGAACCTCTGATGCTTGATTCAGTATCAATTCATATTTTCTATATATAAATAGTAGTTTTGTAGTAGTTTTTGACATATCTTTGCAAGTGAGGCAGATTATCCCTTTTATTTTTTTTTATTTTTTTTATACAAGATAGAAATTCTACTCTTACCTAATCTAAGTGTATATGTGTGTGAAGCTCCCTCTTGGAGACTTGAACCCCAACTCTTGCTCCCCACACCCTACAAGAACTTATACTTGTGGAGTGACTACAGCACCAAAGGTGCGCGGTAGATTGTCCCTTTTATAAGTGACTTAGATAGCTGTTGGACATAATTGTAGGTAATAATTATTTTGAGTGTAACAATTATTTTCTTGATGGGAGTTTAATACCCTTGAGTTTAATACCCTTGAGTAATGGTCGTCAATAAATATATTGAATGTGATTGAGCGGTAATCTTTCTTTGATGGCTTGCTGATGACTTAATTTCGTCCATCGTGGTTGATAACCAATTGATTTTCTTGGACTCATCAAAAACTATTAAAAATTTTGGATCTTTTAAAAGTAGGATATTATTTAGAGCAAGTTATCAATTCATACTAATGAAGTATAAAATAAAATGATATGGATAAGGATGTATTCGTCTAGGATCCTCGTCCGGTGAGCCATTGTGGATAAACGACCTCAATTAGAACTCTACAAACCAAAAAAACATATGAGTCAACAAACGAGTATGAGATATGTACTACCCCAAAGACCAAGGAAGGCCTCCTGATAGGGAAACATCATTCCCAAAACATGTGATCTGAATTTACGAGAGTAATGGTCATAAACGGATAAACCTAGAATCAATGTAACCCATTAATAAAACTCATATATATAATCTCTCCCTCGAAGGCACGAAAAGAATCCTCCTCGGCCTAAATCATGATAGTTGCTTGAATTACAAGACTGATTAAGTGACCCAAGAGCTCTATAAATATAGTTCACTACAAAAAATCCGGCCTATCCCAACGTTTTTTTCCCAGCGCATTTAAAAAACGCCGTAATAGATACACCTGTCCCAGCGCTTTTTGAAAACGCTGATACAGGCAGGACCTATGCTGGCGTTTTTCAAAAACGCTGGTATAGGAAGCCCAAAAGCGCTGGGATAGGTCACTCCATTCCTTTATGGAAAAAGACCTGTCCCAGTGCTTTTGGAAGCGCTGGGATAGGGGGGGACCCTATCCCAGCGCTTCCAAAAGCACTGGGAAAGATCTTTTTCCATTTCAGAAGGAGAAAAATGAAAATAGTCCTGTCCCAGCGCTTCCAAAAACGCTGGGACAGGTCACATAAGGATTTTTTTTTTTTTAAAGATAAATTATATCCTTTTGCGACGAAATCATCCCATTAGCGACGGAATGAAATCGTCGCTAAAGGGCATATATATATATGATTGTAAGAGCCATTTCAGTCCAAAAAACAAGAGCCATTCGGTCCCAAAAAAAAAACAAGAGCTAACTCAAAAAAACCAAAACCCAAACCGCATCGGAAGCCGCCGTCGCCAATGAGGTCAACCATCGCCGATATGCTCAACCCGTCGCCGATCCTCTTCAGTTCACGACAGTTTGGACGCCGATCCACTTCAATTGGGTGACGGTTCGCGACGCCGATCTACTCAAAGTTCGCAACGGTTTGCGATGCGAAGAGTCGCCGGCCGTTCGCGACGCTTCCGGCGACCCATCGCCTTCCACCCAGCCGGCGACTCTTCGCCTCCCACCCAACCGGCGACCCTTCACCTTCCACCCAACCGACGACCCCGATCGTCTTTTCGCCTTCCACAATCGTCAATGGCCTCTTCGCCTTCCGCGATTGCTGACCAGCCCTTCGCCTTCGCCGCCAATCTGCTTACCCGTCGCCGATACAGGTATTATTATTATTTTTTTTTTTTTATTATCACTACAATTATTATTATTATTATTACTACTACTACAATTAATATTATAGTGTAATGGGTATTATTATTATTATTATTACAATGATAATATTCCAAAAGTAATAGATGAAAATGGTATAATAGAATCAATTCTAAGTCACATGATTATAATAATGAAATAGAAAATTGTCAAAGTTAGAGGGGGTATGGGTGCATTTTACTTCTCCTAACAATAAGACTATACATTGTTTAAATTTTTAGAAAAACAATATATATATATATATATATCATAGTTCAATATGGTTACTTTTTTATTTAAACAAACTTTATTTTTACAGCGATTATCTTATAGACTTGTTATATTGATTCTTTTAGACTAAAAGTTGGAATGCAAATACAATGTTCAATACAAATTTTGCAAATTGTACATGACACTTTGTTCCCTTTTTTTTATGGGAAATTTGAATGATCTGTTATGTGTGGGAAAATACAATGTTCAATACAAACTTTGCAATTCGAATTCCAATTTCATGAGGTATGAGAAAATCACAACCGAATTATTCTCGCAATTGTGAATAGTGTGGGCATTAAGTCAAGCATCAAAAAAGCTTAGGTTGGCATCACACATAGGGGTGTCAATTTGAGTTAGCCTGTCATGTTCATGTCATGTCAAGGTAGGGGTATTTAGCAAAATGACTCAACCCAAACTCTATCCTATTTAATAAGGCGTAAATGCACTTTTAGTCCCTACATTTTGACCTTTTTCCATTTTGGTCCCTACATTTTATTTTTACCACTTTTAGTTCCTAAACTAATTAATGTGTGACATTTAAATCCTTTCCGTCACCCAACTAAGGGGGAAAGCTACAAAGATTCAAAACACCTTCAACAAACTCAAAATCCTTACACACTATCCAAATTTACAAACGCAATTAGAATCTCTCATTCTCATTACAAACCCAAATTTACAGTCCTTTCACATTGACATTCTCATTACAAACCCAAATTTACCCAAAATAACAATTGGAATCTCTCAAGCTCTCTCTCTACGGGCTAACTGAAGGTGAGCTCTCTCTTTAAATCCATTGCTAGAACAACAAAGCCGTTGGTGGTGAGGTTTGTGAAGTCGAGTGCGATGGGTTTGAGATAGAAAGAGGCTAAGATCAGCTTAATCTGGGTTAGAGAGATGCTGTGATCAGTTGCTAGCGGCGATATGGCCGGCGACAGCGTGACGCAGGGCTAGTGACAGCAGAGCTCGGTGGTGGAATCAAATCCGATCGATCCGGTCTTGATCTCGCCGAATTTGGAGAAGAACTGCCTCAATTTCTCGGAATCGGTATCGAACGATGTAGGGTTCGAGGAGTTTCGTTTCAGAAGAAGAAGTTGTTGTACGCAGCGATTGTTGTTGTTGTTGTTGTTGTTGTTGTTGTTGTTGTTGTACGCAGCCATTTTTCCTCATCTTCTCTAGAATCTTCTTTCTCTCTCTCTCACCATCTCTCCTCCAACCTGAGCCTCGATGACCAACCATAGTCATCTCTCTCCTTGATTTGAACATACTCAGATCTATCCCCCTTCTCTATCTTTGATCTAGACGGTTAGATTGGGTTTTTGCTATTTGGGTTTGCTTAGGTCTGTAAATTTGGATTAAGGCATGTAAGGACTTTGGGTTTGTTGAAGGTATTTTGAATCCTTAAAGGTCTTTGCATTTGTAATGGGAATGTGAAAGAATGACAGAGTAATTGATGAATGTCTTTGTGTTTTGTAAATCTGTGGGCATGTCTTTGTGTTTGTAAATCTGACTGATTTTATGGGTTTTGTTGTTAAGGAAATACAAGAAAAGAGAAAAAAAAATATGGATTTTTTAAATTTCTGGGCAAGGTTTGCTGGGAAGAAAATGAAGAACATGATTGACGGGGAAGAACACATGCTCTAGATTCTTCATGTTCTTCCCAAAAAAAGAGAAACAAAATTAATTTAATTCTTTTCTTTTCTTTTCTTTTCTTTTTTTAAATAAATAAGAAGGTTAGAAATTTTTTATATTATTTTATCTGATGTGGCTTTTTTAATAATATTTTAATTCTTCCATCTGCCACATTAGCTTTCCCCGTTAATTGAGTGATGGAAAGGACTTAAATATCACGCGTTAATTGGTTTAGAGACTAAAAGTGGTAAAAATAAAATGTAGGGACCAAAATGAAAATAAGTCAAAATGTAGGGACTAAAAGTGCATTTACGCCAATTTAATAATCGTATCATGACCCTTCAACCTTAATACGAAATTTTAATGAAGTAAGTGAACATGACAAGACTTACTTGACACACTTAATAAATGGGTGGTGTTGTGTAGGGTTGACACGAATGTAGCACAACTCATTTCAACCTACTTAATATTAAATAGGTTAGGTTGATACAAATTCAATTCATTTAACCTGCTTAAAAAAATAATAAAAAAAACATGATTAATATTGTTATAAATTTAATAAACAACAAATTTAATACAAACTCATAACATAAAAATACCTATTAAGGATACAATTTGAAAGTAAATAATAACATCAAATACTTAAAACACATCGTCCAAAAGTATAAAATAACATCAAAGTACTTAATAAATACTAAGTCCATAATGCAATACTATTTATCTAGAGTGAGAGGAAGGGTTTAGGGTTTGAGAGTGAGAGGGGGATGAGGACGGGTTGAAATTAAAAAAAATCAAATTAAATATTTATATGAAGGTTTAGAGATTTATATTTTGTAAAGGTCAAGAGCCCTGTAAGTTGTAACTAAATTGGCACCTCCCCATGCACAAATGCACAAAATGCTTAGGGGTCTAAGGGGAATGAGTTTGTAAAGTTTCAACTTACAATTATATCACTTATAAGTTTTTATAATTACTTACTTTTTTTAAGTTAAAAAATATAGGTTAGATATAAAAGGTATTTAAACAATCTAAAATAAAAGGAATATTTATTTGTTATATGAGTTAATTGGGTTCTGTTAAATTGGTCATTTCGAGTTGACATGAATAAATTGGCATATCAAATTTGTCAGTTGCAGGTCACGCGAGTTGACACGCTTATGACACATTTATTATCATGTCACTTTCGAGTTGACCCATTTATGACCCGAACCCGCTAAGGCTCAACCCTAACTTGTAAAAATCTATGTCGTGTTTATACCATGTTCATGGGTCATGTCAAACATTGACACACTTAATCACACTCATACCACTTGAATGATCAAATTTTCCTTTATGCAAGCAGTTTGCTAGGCCATCCTAATCCCGAGTTGACCATATAATCACTTATACTCCATCAATTGATGCCAATTACAAGTTTCCTAGAGAAAGTTTACATGGTCCAGACTTGGTCAATGGATGCCAAATGTACCAAAATTGTCAAAAGCTCACAACCACCAGAAGTGACCACCATGGAACAACAACTCCATAACCTAATTTAAAGCATACAAGAGTTCACAATATAGTTTTTTTTTTTTTTATAATGAACGAATTTATATGTCTTTTCAGGCTTGCTATAATTAATCTACATTGATGTCGCGAAAGTCTGACGAAAGCACGTACAATGCTCTCTTAGATGGAACAGAAACTAAACTATTAAGTTTTGGTATTAAACCTCAAATCCATGAAGGGTTCCTTGAATCCATAAGGTGATAGGTCTGGAATCCACTAGAGAAAACAATAGAGAAAAACTCTGAATTTTATTAATAATAATTTGCTTTGCCTTTGGATGCCACAAAACATATAAATACTAAAAAAGTAAAACCCTAGGATGACTCCCCTAATTCACACTAATCATGATGCAAAATACTAAATTTTATCAAATATGGTAAAATTAAGTTAAATGCAAAATCATAAACTACTAATCCTAAGGGTCATCACAAAACAAGCAGGACCTTATTATGACTTTTGAGCAAAAAGTTATTAAGGATACCAAATTTATTAAAAATTGCAAAATCACTGTTTTCGGGCCTAAAAGAAAGAATTCACCAAAATTAAGGTGTGCCTCATAGCAAAGCAATGACTAAAGACTGTTTCCATTCAGCTTGCCAAATTTCTTACAATTTCAACTTCGTCGCCCAAATGATTTCTACTAGTGTATTTTTACCTTGCGGTGCCGTGATTTCAGGCGCTTTTGATGTTCCAAGAAGGTCATTGCTGTCTCTTCTACATCCTACATATTCCAAACAAGCCTTGGCATTTGGATGAGGAGATTGTCATGGAAAAACAAAATCTCTATAAACAGGTGCTTAAATTTTTCGAACATCTTTTTTAAGAAGAAATTCTACAATCCCATAAAAGATTGTCTCACGTTGACTACAACGAAGCGAATTCTACTCTACAATGGGAAAATCTCAAGACATTTTGCTTAGTTTTATCTTCGATTATATTCCCAAAGATTATGCATTTATTAAATGAATACACAAAGGAAATATGTCACAACCCAATTATGGATTTTGGCATGATTTTTTTATATTTAGTCCTATGTGTTACGGTGGCTAAAATATTAACTCCATGGATCTTTAACAACATAAATTTGTTTACAATTAGGTTGTAGATTTATAGCTCTTATACTTCCAAATATGTATCATGGAACTAAAGCATGGTGTTGCAAATATCACCTACGATGGGAAATTAGTAACAACAGAAAATATTATGGTCCATAGATGTAGTTGCACATATTTAAGAGATTAAATTCTTGAAGGATGTGGTGTAAAACTCAAGTTTTACACCCTCCAATCCCAACATGCCACAGCCTCTATCACATATTAAACAGTAAGCACAACCACACTTAATCAATTCAAATATCTATATGAAAATCCAACTCAAGTAGGAGTTAATTGAGATGTTATTTGATGTGGCAGGTTTTAAGTAAATAGTTGATGTGACAATCTCTAATTGGATGTGTAAAATATGGGTTTTACACCTCATTCTTATCAAATTCGGACTCATTCTTTAAACTACAATAAGCTTTTTTTTCCTAAGAATGCATCAAGTTGTTACACTTTGGGTAAAGCAAGAGAGACATGATAGATATAATTGGATTGGATTACTAATCAGTAGATGGTGGAAATAGTCTAATAAGAGTTTCACTTTAAAATAAGTAAAAAGAGACAAAACAAAACAATACTCACCTCATTGTCCTTCACTTTTAGCCCATTATTTCAGTTGAGATAGACTAATTAATGGCATGTTCTCCTTTGATATTAGAGACTTGAATCCAATTACTTTGTCCAACCCAATATATACTTCTATTGGTACTCGCATTAACACAATTTTTATTCTTCTTAATTCAAGCCAGCTTCAAATCCGAGACATCATTGATCATTCATTCCTTATTCTCCAACTTTAGCATGCTTGATGGGGATCAATTAACAGATTTGAGCATTTGGAAATTTTCTATAGCTAGATTGGTCCCTAATTGAAAATAAATGGAGACCCTAAATTAAATGAATGGAGCAAAAGTAGTACTTGATCTTAGTATATTTAGAATTAGTTCTAAAGTTCTCTTCTAATGTCAAGAGAAGGGCTATCTAGTGCAACTTATAATTTTATAATCTTGCCACCATTCCTTGCCTAAGTTTCATCTTGCAAGACTTTTGAGGCTTCTATTCCTAGGAATTTGTAATTTTTCTGTCTTTATATATCTAATTATATATTAAGGAGGGCACCTCAAGTAAGAATCTGGCAAAGACCAAGAAGTACTCATTCTTAGCATGTTAGCTGCCAGCCCTTCTTTATTACTCCTCTTGTGTGACTATAGAGAATGTTCTGAAGTCATCTTCAGTAGGAGCTGTTGGTTAACAATTCAACCATGGATACCTTTATTTAATTTTTTTGTGAACAAATGGAAGAAGAACAATTGAATGTAGCCAAATGACAAACCAATTGAAACTTTTGGTTTTGTTGCTGATGCTGTAGTTAATGATTGTGGCGCCAATATTACGATAGTTTTATTGTTCTAAAATGCTCTGAGATTCAGATGAAATAAAACAGAACTAAGATACAATCCTCCACTCTATTTAGAGTTCTAGCTGTCCAAAAAAATTCCATTAAAATTTTATGGGTAGAAATAAAATGGACAATCTACCAATCCTAATCCATTTCAAAACACTCCAATAACACAGTGACTTAGTGTCCACTATTCTAGTAGTTCCAATATTATGACACTAATAATTTGAATTACCCACCACCCTTTTACCACTTTAGTACCAAATCCCACACACAAATTTTATATTGCCCCAATATAAATAAAACTAAACCATTGAAGTTGCAAAGATCAATAATTGAGACAAACTCATCACTATTTCAAATTAAGGGAATGAAAACTAAATGAGAAAGAGAGATGAACATTAGTGAGAATGATATTGAAAAGATCCATCCCTGCTTTTGAACCCCTAATCGTTGTTTGGTGCCTGAAATTTTCATAGGAAAAAACAAAAAAAAAAAAAAAAACTGTTTGTAATAGTATGGCAGGTAATTGGGTAAGATGATGGACCATTTGAGTGAGGAAAAAAAACCTCCTTTGAGTATGTATGGCTAGTCAACAAACTCTATCAATCTCGGTTTTTAATGTGGCTAATAAGGGTAACAGATAGGAGAGAGAGAGGATTTACACTTACATGATGGACCACCAAAGCTTGTTTAAGGATGTATCTCTCTATTCTTTGAATAGAGAATCTTGTCAAAGGATGGTTAATCAAATCATTATTGGCATTTTTGGAAGTGAAATTTAGTATTTTGTGATATTTGGAAGAAACGAATATTGCATAAAAGATTAAGTTCGAAGCCGAAATTTAGAGAGAGAGGAGTACCAGTGGAGTTGCAAATTGTTACTGCGTTGATCATTATCTGCTACTATCTGTTGTTGTGTTAATCATTAACAGATGGTTCCATAGTTGTAGCACTTTTAATTTGTAGATGAGGTCTATCCTTCACACATTGCTATTAATTTCCTCTACATTGAGTTTCCTTTTGCGTGGAAATAAGGGGTGGGAAGATTAGGCGGAGGGGGAGTGGGTTGACCATCTCTCTTATTCCTCTCTGTTTCTTACCTCTAGAATTTTCTATCTTCTTTAGAGCACCATTTAACGCTTGCTTCATTTGACTCTCGGTATTTGCATTGCTGTAAATGGATGGATATTTATGATGTGATCTTGGTTTTGGCACTAAAATTAAGAAAAATTTTGACACACATGGCATAAATTATACTCTAATTTCATATTTGAATTGAACAATTAGAAGGATAATTATGGTGTGGTCTCAACATAAATCTAGCCACATAACACAAAATTGAAACTCTAATTTGGATTTTTAATTTAAATTTCTCTCAGATTCACCTATTATTATATACTAGCTTCTTACCCCATGCATATGCATGGATACACTTAAAAATATACAATAAGATGGATAATATAATTCCTATATATATAATTTAAATACTATAGTCATTTTTATATTTTGTTTACTCTTTAAAAAAATTTATGAGGATATTATTAGGTATAAAATGTAAATTGTCCTTTTTTTAATTATTGTGAAGCACTTTTTTTTTTATGATTCATTTATTTTAAACTCTCTAGTTTTTGTACTTGATAACTCACTTGGATGAATATTTATGATGCGGTCTCACATTTAATTATAAAATTAAGAAATAAAACTCTTTAAGAATAAATAATTTATGACACATGGCGCAAAATTGAAACTCTAATTTGGAATTCTAATTTGAGTTTCTCTCAGCTTCACCTATTATATTATATATAGATATATAGACTAATATGTAACATGTGCTTAAGCACAGAAATGATGAATTGTAGTAGTGCTATTGATGTTAGTTTGGGTTATTAAATATATAGGATTAGTTCGACCAGGACATTTGGTGGTACTAAAATGATTTTTCCTTGCAATTTTAATGATATTGGTTATATCAAGTTTTTCATTACACTATTGTTATGTATATAATTTTTAAAATCACTATTGGACACTACATACACAATATCAATTCAGTATCACTATTCGTGAAATTCTAGTAAATACAACACAAAATAAAAAAGAATAAATTGGTTCAATAGTATCTCTTAATTGAATGAGGATAAGTGTATAAGATCATTTTGCTCAATTACAATTTATTACGTTCAACATTTTCACATACAAAATATCTAAATAGAAACAGTATAAAAAATATACTCATTAGTTCAAAAAAAAAATTAATAACAAAAATCTAAACAAATTACTTTGTATAAAAAGCTAACAAAGGCAAAATCTAATTTTAATTCTAATCAAATTTTCTCTAAGATTTGGTTTATATATATATATATAAACCAATCCTTGTAAAAGAACCCTCCCTGACAATCTTTGTAATTAGATGGCAATAGTTTACACTTGTATTACCCCAGTCAGTTTTACATTTGTAACCAGATGGCCCCAGTCGGCCTCCAATTTGTAATCAGATAGCCTCAGTCGGCGTCTGACCCCTTCCGCTTTGCAACTTAAACCCCCTTTTGGTATCATAGCCAAGTTTGGCCTATCAGTTGTAAGTTACTTTATATTATTTTCAATCAAGTTGGCCGGTTATACTGCCATAGTTATCAAAGTTATTTTTAGTATTTGCATACATTATTTTAATGGCATTATTTCCTCACTATATTCCTATTCTTTGTTTCTGTTTTGTGATCTCTTTCTACTCACTTACCTGTTGATTCAGTTATTTCTTCTGTTTATTCCTTCATTCTGTGTTATCTGTTTAAGCTAACCCAGTTATTCCCTCTTTATCTGCTTCTTCTTATCCCTGTGTTTAGCCCCAAAGTCTGTTGTAGGTGACAGTTTGAGATGTGTAAGACCAATCAATGTTGTCTGATGGCCCAGTTAGTCCTTGGAATCCTTGGTTCGCCGTTTAGCCGAAGTGAGGCGTTGAGGCATTTAGGCGTTTTAGGAGTAAAAGGCAGTTGAAGGATGTACTGTGCATTGAAAGGCACCTTGTCTCAATGTGAATACCCTGTTGTCAGATCTAAGGTTAGATCCAGTTATTTGGAGATAAAGGTGATTAGGTTTTAATTGTGTTACCCTACCAGATAGCCAAGATGATGAGTAAATTGTTTAGAAGTAACTCAACCTCCAGTTTAGCCAGTAGATCCACATCACTCCCAGAAATTCCACAAGAATCTGGAATTATTCATAGTGAAGAGTATGAGTTGTGTTGACCTTAAGTTAGGAGATTGGAACCTCCCTAAGGTACCCACAAAGGAATTTTATAAGTCTTCATGGAACTTGAGCGCGTTTAAGACAAATTTCCATGTTAAGACCATAGAACAAGTTTATGGGATAAACAAAGAGTACGAGACGTGCTACTTGTTTAGTCCGGCCCAGATAAAAGCCCATAAGAAGAAAAGACACCATTTCTTGCACATAGGTTTAGTCCAAGTTGGAGTTAAACCCCTCATCAGATCAGGATTGGACAATTCAATTATGTTAGCCCTTAGAGATACCCGTCATATAAGTTTTAATGACAGTCTCTTAGGAACCATTGAAATCAGTTTAAGTAACGGACCAGTCTATTTCGACTGTTTCCCAAACTTCACAATTCACCTTCATGATCCACATGTCATGAAAGCTCTCACATTAAATATTAAGACCCATGGAACCCTCATGGTGCAGGGAACCAGTCAGTTAGCCTTGATATACAGAATGTATTACAAGTGCATCAAGACAAACATGAATGTTGGTGCTTTGAACAGAAAGAAGGTGGGAGAAACACTTCTTATTCAAACCAACGTCCAAGCCAAAATCCAGGTCCCTAGAACCCTTAAGTGGGATGAAGTTTCTTTTCCAGAAAGTTGGAAACTAGAAAATGAGAATTTTCCTCTATAGATCCAAAACCCAGATCAAGATTCAGAGTTAGATTTTGTCCAGCAACTAGCAGATGGTACTGTTAGACTCAGTTTTGACAAATTTAGATTTAGATCACCTTTAGATGATTATCGGCTTAGATCCACAATAGATCTCCACCGATCTCCTCTACCCAGTAAGCAGCCACCTATCCTCTTAGGAGATAGACTTGCTTCCCAAGCCAGCTCCTCTAGACCTCTAGCACCATTCCCTAGATCTAGAAGAGACTTAGACCCAGTATTTCAAGGAGTAAAAACCAAATCTCAAGTTAGTACACCTTGTTACACAGCCAAACAAGACTTAGTTATGGATCAAGATGACAAAGACAGTCAGAAGGTAGGATCACCTTCAGGAAATGATATGGAGGACCCATATCAGGACGACAATGTCAAGGATTATGATCTAAAGGTTTTGAGAAAAGATTTTAAGCCAGATATGAAGCTTTTAAAAGATGAATTTGACTTAGAAAAGAATCAAGTCAAAAGAGAAGCCGATAGAGCCAACCATACTAGAGAACAAAAGGTTGAAGTACTTAATGCTTGGAAAGAATTCATGAAAGAGATACAGGACAATATCCCTTTCTTTGAATACTTTGAGAACCATTTTGTGTGGCACAGGAAAACTTGTGTGCTCACAAAAACTAATTGGATCAAAGATGACACTAAAGAAGTTGTCAAATCCACCCATCCACCTTTAGCAGCCATAACTGTCAAATATAAAAACCAGGATGTTACTGCCACACCTTTTAGGCTTCCTTCAGGAGAAGAAAGACTTGTCAAAAAGGTCATTGTGCAGAATAACTACACCAACCAATGTTTAAATGTTATTGGAAAACAATTAGATAGGGTTGAAGACAAGATAGAAAACAAGGTCATCCTCCAGCCAGGAAGCCCTAGTAAACCTATCATAGAAAAACCCTTAGTAAAACTCCCGACTTCTAGGCAGTCTAGTATCAAATCTAAAGACATCACAGCCTTAGAAATAGTTACCCAAAAGCTTGAGGAGTTACAGAAATTAGTTAAGAAGGAACCATTCGCCCCTTCACCTAGCAAAGGACTCCAGCTTACTACCTTAGATGTCCATCCAGCCTCTAGTAGTTCTAGCAGAACCTCCTCAGACAATGAAAAGGAGATAGAACATATAGAAAACCAGTTCCGAGATCTCGAAGTAAAAAGGCTCTATCAACCACCCTCAACTAGTTTGACCAAAAATTGGTATCCTAGGCCTACACCCCCAAACCTCAAGTACGAAGAAAGGAATGTTAGCAACCAGTTTTCAGTTTCTTCAGGAAAACTTTATGAATGGAACATAGATGGTCTTTTAGAACAAGAAATTCTTAATAAAATCCAACACATAGCGATGGTTGCCAACAATTATCTTAATGAAGGAAAAACCCATTCAGAAGTCATTGACCTTATGGTCCTACGCTTCACTGGAAAGTTGCTCCAATGGTGGAACAACTATCTCACAAAACAATCCAAGGATGACATCAGAAATGCTATCCAAAAGAATGAGGAAGGACTCCCCATCTTTGAGGAACCCCCAGGAAGAGGAATTCTTGATAGAGTTACCTTGATCTATACAATCATAAACCACTTCATAGGAAAACCTAGCAACATCACATCTAGAATTTACGACCAGTTAAGTAACCTCAGATGTAGAACTCTAGGAGACTACAGATGATACGAAGATGTGTTTACCACCAGAGTCATGCATAGGGGTGATTGTAATTCTCCATTTTGGAAAGAAATGTTTATCAATGGTTTACCCACATTATTTGGTGAGAAAGTGAAAGAAACACCTTGCAACTCACTAGGAGAAATTGATTATGACAATCTAACCTATGGTGATATCTCTAGTACAATTAGAAGTGTAGGAATGAAAATGTGCAGAGATTTCAAGATACAAAGCCAAGCCAACAAAAACAAAGCCAAGTACGAAATAGGAACCTTCTGCACACAATATGGTTTACCACCTATAGCCCCCTCTAAAAAGAAATACAAGGAAAGAATCCCCTAAGAAACCATATAGGAAAAGGACCGCTGCAAGGTACTACAGAAAAAAGGAATACAGCAATTTCAATGACAATGAGTTCTATAAGAAAGGAAAAGCCTCTAGATCCAAGTCCACAGGCAGATATGAGAAACCCTTTAAAGCATCAGGAAAATGCTTTAATTGTGGGAAAAAGGGACACTTTAGACATGAGTGTAAGGTTGAAGCAAAAACACTCATAAACACCCTTATCAGTGACCAAACCAGCAAAGATAAGATCTTTAAACTCCTAGAACTTGACCATATAGAACATGAGTCAACCAGTAGCTCTAGTGACCATGAGATCCCCCAATCATCATCCTCTGAACCCTCTAGAACCTATAGCTCTTCTAGTGAACCAAGAATTGATTTAGCTTGTAAGGACAATTGCTGCAGAAACAAGAGCCTTAGCACTCTCAACAAAAAGAAAGAATATATTCTCAATCTCATAGAATAGATCGAGAACCCAGTAATCAAAGCCCAAAAGCTTGTCCAGTTCAACAAAGTTAGAACCCAGTTTAAGGCTAAGATAGAACCCTTAGCCAAGATCTAGACATCTCCAAAATTCAAGGAGGAATCCTTATCAATCCAAAATATCATGGAACTAGTCCAAGGTATTTAACATCGTTCCCTCCAAAAGGAGTCAGGCAAAGGTTCCTTCCAAAAGGAGTTAGGCAAAGAATCCTCAGCTCATTCCCCACCAAGTAAACAGTTCCCACAAAGCATACATATTGCATAAAAATATTTCCTGCATTGCATCCCCTGATTTAAAGAAAAATGTTTTTCAAACATATGTGTAACAGGAAATTATCTTGATTGTTAAGAAAACCCAAAACAAGAAACCCAGCAAAAAACCTCAAACCCCACTAGCCAGTGGAAGATGGCAGAAAATAGAGATAAAGGAAAAGCTCCTATCCAGGACTATCCTCAAATCACAAGGTTCACAGAACAACCTTTTGAAATGCATGAAGGCGCTTCTTCAAACCCTGAAGCAGTATCCCTTCAGCAATATGCCACAGTGGCACATTCCAGTGGAAATATAGTTATATCTCTTCAAGAAACCCCTACAGCAATCCCTTCCAGTGGAAACATAGTAAATGATACCTTGAGATATACCTTAGAAGAAAATCTAGTCAAAGATTATTACAATATAAACTCAAATTTCCCATACCCTACTAAAACAATCCTTGATCTCCTCCATTCAGCATACATCCTACACAATACCGATCTTTTCCAAAGAACCCTCAAGACCCATAAAAACCATTTGCAAAACCTTGAGGAAAGAAATGACCACATCACCAGTCTACTCTCTGGCAGAGAGGAAATCCGTTCAAAGGATAAGACTATCCTTATGGGCACGTGTTTTGCTAGGCTAAGTCTTAAGACCCAAACCTCAGTAAGAAGTGCATTTGCCAACTTACCTTCTGAAATACAAGTCCGTATTTTAGGAAGTAAGGCTATGTCTGAATCACTTGGTCTATGGTTCCGACATTTCAGAGTTTTAATCACCACCAGATACTATGATCCAGATGACCCAGATCTTGATTATACTGCTAACCTGAATTATACAACTGAAAATGCTTTCACAACATCCAGATGGGAAGCATACTTTGGAAGCAGTCTTAGAGTCTATGAAAGGGCAAAGCATCCCTTTCTAGGCCTATTAATCAATTACAATGATCTTTTAAAAGATGAGGAAGAAGATAACCAGATGAATCCTCATTGGCTATCGCAAATGTTTGAGTATGGATTATCAGGTTCATAAGATTAACTAGTCACAACCAGGTTAGCCAGCTTCCTTCGATCATCAAGGACACAGTCATTAGGGTCTCAAGTCCTTATGTATCTCTCAAGTGCTGGAGTACACTCCCAGAATGGAAAATGAATTAATAGGCAACTGTCCAGCCATCAAAGCATCTAGTCCTTATTGGAGGATATTCCCACCAAAGGCCCTGGTTTGAAGGCAACACATTCCTTTCCTACAGAAATCCAAAAGCTCTATCTAATTGTTGGAGAAATTTCTTCAGTAATGAGATCATCAAAATAACCAGAGAGCTATGGAGAAATTACCATTTTGTTGGCAACACAGGAAGGATTTCAGTTTTCTCTGGTAGGCCATATTATGAGTCCATTCCTTGGCTCCCATGGATCACCGGTTGTGATCCTAGACAATTCTTGACTCCCAGTAAGAGTCTGACTTTTGAACCATTAATTTACTGTGGACTTTCTGAAAAATTCACCACATTTCATGAGCACCCCTGCAATGATGATCCCCCATGGGAATCTCCTGAAGGTGATGAAGACTACAGTTTTAATTGGTAAGTTCTGAATAGCACCAATCACTATTCAGAAAAGAACTCTCAGACAAACTACTATTCATCTACAGCACCAGTCGTTGTTGATGAACAGTAACCGGCACTCAGCTGACACTAAAAACAAGGGACAAAACACTATTCATAAACAGTAAAAAGTCACTATTCATGAACAGTACCCAGACAGAATCATTTAGAAGTACTATTGCTTTCGGTGGAAAAAGTTTTCACCCTAGTAAAAGCAATTTACTCTCCAGATTTTCAGCAATTTTCAGTAGAATCCAAGGCTCCCTTCTCTCTATATAAGGCAGCTCCCATTCCAGTTCAAGGCAGGCTATAAAATTGCAAAAACCAATTTTAAAAGAACCCTCCCTGACAATCTTTGTAATCAGATGGCAATAGTTTACACTTGTATTACCCTAGTCAGTTTTACATTTGTAACCAAATGGCCCCAGTCGGCCTCCAGTTTGTAATCAGATAGCCTCAGTCGGCGTCTGACCCCTTCCACTTTGTAACTTACCCCCCTTTTGTGTTCTATATGGTCAAGTTCTAGGACTTTCACAACATCCAGATGGGAAGCATACTTTGGAAGCAATCTCAAAGTCTATGAAAGGGCAAGGCATTCCTTTCTAGGGCTATCTGATTACAAACTGGAGGCCGACTGGGGCCATCTGGTTACAAATGTAAAACTGACTGGGGTAATACAAGTGTAAACTATTGCCATCTAATTACAAAGATTGTCAGGGAGGGTTCTTTTAAAATTGGTTTTTGCAATTTTATAGCCTGCCTTGAAATGGAATGGGAGCTGCCTTATATAGAGAGAAGGGAGCCTTGGATTCTGCTAAACTGGAATGGGAATAGTCAATAAAGGACTACTGAGGGGTCCCCTTTGTTCATTATGTCTTCTACCCTGGCAGATCCTTCCTGGATTAGGATATGCCTATAGCACTTGATGTTTTTCTCCAGGTGTCTTGGGAGAAAATGCCATCCGTCTGGGAAAAATTCCATGGCTAAAGCAAGAGGATCTTTTATATGAACTATGTGGGGTTCAATATAAGAGATGTGTTGGATGTATGGCTTCTTGAAATAGGGTGACCTATTTCTCCTAAATAATGGCTGGGATGATTTTTGGGACTGCAAGGGGCCAAAGGGATCATCAACTGTGTATGGGCTAATTTTCCTAGGGGCTGGGGAAGCTAAAGCTGAGCTATAACTAGTTTGAACTGGCCTTTCGTAGTTGGGTCTCGGAATAGACATCACATAACGATTAGCAATTGAGACTGGGGATGCTAGTACTAATTGGCCAGGGCTCTTTGCCTGACTAGTACTTCCTAGGTTCTGCTTTTTAGGCAATTTTAGGGGAACGGGTTTCTTTCCCGACATTCTGGTTTGGACTCTGCAAAAATTCACGGGTAAGGAAATCAAGGATGCTGTTTTGAGTTCCTTTTATGAATTCTATGTCAAAGTCAAATACTGAAAGGATGGCTTGCCATCGAGCAAAAATTTGTTTTGATGCAATGTTTTGTACATCTTTTTCCAAAACATGTTTTGCAGATTTACAATCAATCCATATTAAAAACTATTGATTCAAAAGATCACTTTGAAATTTTGAAACACATAATACTATAGATAAAATCTCTTTTTTAATAGTACTGTAATTAGACTGTGTGGGAGTCCAAATTCCTGAATGGAAACAGACTATCTGTTTCGGAGAATTAGGACTAGCATGTTGGAGGAGGATGCCACCATAACCTATGTCAGAGGCATCAGTCTGGGCAATCTTGAAGGAATTGATTGAGGGAATTCCTAAACAAGGGAGAGTCTTGACATATTTCTTGATTTTCTAGACTACAGAAGTGTGGACTTGTGACCAAGGAGGAGGACTGGTTTAGAGTCCATCAAAAAGGGGCTTGTATTGCTGCCTGAGATTTTGATAGAAATCAGAAATATAATTAAGAGATCCTAGAAATCTCTGGAGCTGGGTTTTATCTAGGATTTCATTTGAAAACTTGTCTGCAAACTGGATAGCTCGATTTATGGGTTTGATGACACCTTGTCTTATATCAAAACCTAAGAATCGAACACTGGTTTGGAATAGTTTGATCTTTGGAGCTGAAACAGCAAGACCATTGAGCTTGATAGTTTGGAGGAAAACACGCAAGTGTTTCCAATGAATTTCTATGGAATCTGAGAAAATGAGTACATCATCGATGTACACAATGGCATGACTGGAGAATGGATTGAAAATCTCATTCATAATATTTTGAAATTCAGAAGGTGCATTCTTGATACCAAAGGGCATTACATTCCATTCGTAATGACCAAAGGGTGTGGTAAAAGCTGTCTTGTACCTATCAGACTCTCTGATTTGTATTTGCCAGAAACCACTCTTCATGTCAAACTTACTGAAAACTACTGCTTTACTAAGCCTATTAACTAAATCTTTCTTGTTGGGAATTGGGTACCTTACCCATTCTAAGACTTTGTTAAGGGGCTTGTAATTTATGACTAATCTGGGTACACCTCTCTCAATCTCAGCATTTTTCTGGACATAAAAGGCTGGACAAGACCATGGTGACCTAGAATTTCTAATGATACCTTTCCTAAGGAGATCCTCTATCTCAGCTTTACAAACATCCATGAGTTCCTAGTTCATTTGGATGGGTCGAGCTTTGGTTGGGATATCCTTATCATTAAATTCTTTAGTATAAGGGAGAGCTACCTCGTGTCTCTTTCTATACCAGAAGGCTGTGGGTAGATCAGAGCAGACTTCCTGCTTGAGTTTTTCTTCAAACTCTCTGATTTCTTCCTGAATATCTTGGCAAGCAAGTCTTTCTTCGACTTTCTTGTATCTCAAATCTTCTTCCAAATATTTGAGTCTTTTGGTTTTGGCACTAATAAGGTTAAGAGTCTTGGAGACAGAAACATCTTGGAGGATACTAATATCTCTCGGTTCAGGGCTCCTAAGAAACTTAAATTTAACTGGATGACCAAAAGGATAGGTAGTGATTCCTTCACTATCTGTTACAAAGGGATACAAAAGACACATGAACAGATTTTCTAAGATGACCTTATCTATCATATTTTTTACTAAGACAAATGTGGTTTTGAAACATGTGCCATCTTGGCAAACATGCGCCTTTGGGATCTTATACTTGATCTACATTTGTCCTCCACTTGCAGACGTCAATCTTTCTCTGGTTTTTTTAAAATACCTAGAATGGATAATTCCTTCCAGGATGCAATTAAGATCAGCACTTGAGTCTATTAAACCTACTGCTTTGAACTCATAGTCATTAATCACAATTCTGACTATGGAGTGCCACTTTTGGAAATCAATCCTATTCATGGTATCTAAAAACTTTTCACCAGTGGGTTGTTCATCTTGAACCATGTCTGCTGTTGGGTTTATGGTTTCATCTTCTTCATTGGAAGAATCTTGGGATGGGGAATCTTTCTCATTTTCTTGATGAGAGGTTTCTTCTAAATTTTTGACTCTTTTATCAATGAGGCTGTTGTCAACCCTAAGGATGGTCATTTCTTGCTTAAGGTTTCTAACTTCAGATTTGGTTTCCTTGATTTCCTTTTGAAGGTCATTGACAGTAACTTCCTTTTTAGACCTGGAGAATCTATCATAGATTTTCTCTAGATCTACCTGGGGTTCACGTATCCTTGGCTGCTCGGGCTTACTGGTTTCTATAACTAAGGTTGCATGAAATTCACCAAGTCTTTGGGCTTTGATTCCAGGGTCCTCAATCTGTTCTATGAGATCTAGGAGTAATTCTTCTTGTTTACAAAGAACTTTAACATCAGAAGAGGTTTTTCTAAGACTAAAGGTTGGTTGGTTAATAATTTCTTTAGGTTTACTGACTTGGTGTATCTTGGGTGGTTCGCAAGTCTTTTTGTGCCACTCAAAATGGTTCTCAAAGTATTCAAAGAAAGGGATATTGTCTTGTATCTCTTTCATGAATTCTTTCCAAGCATTAAGTACTTCAACCTTTTGTTCTCTAGTATGGTTGGCTCTATAGGCTTCTCTTTTGACTCGGTTCTTTTCTAAGTCAAATTCATCTTCTAAAAACTTCATGTCTGACTTAAAATATTTTCTCAAAACCTTTAGATCATAATCCTTGACATTGTCGTCCTGATATGGGCCCTCCATATCAGTTCCTGAAGGTGATCCTACCTTCTAACTGTCTTTGTCATCTTGATCCACAACTGAGTCTTGTTTTGCTGTGTAACAAGGTTTACTAACTTGAGATCTGGTTTTTACTCCTTAAAATTCTAGGTCTAAATCTCTTCTAGATCTAGGGAATGGTGCTAGAGGTCTAGAGGAGCTGGCTTGGGAAGTAGGTCTATCTCCTTAGAGGATAGGTGGCTACTTATTGGGTAGAGGAGATCGGTGGAGATCTATTGGGGATCTAAGTCGATAATCATCTAAAGGTGATATAAATCTAGATTTGTCAAAACTGAGTCTAACAGTACCATCTGCTAGTTGTTGGACAAAATCTAACTCTGAATCTTGATCTGGGTTTTGGATCTGTAGAGGAAAATTCTCATTTTCTAATTTCCAACTTTCTGGAAAAGAAACTTCATCCCACTTAAGGGTTCTAGGGATCTGGATTTTGGCTTGGACGTTGGTTTGAATAAGAAGTGTTTCTCCCACCTTCTTTCTATCCAAAGCACCAACATTCATGTTTGTCTTGATGCACTTGTAATACATTCTGTATATCAAGGCTAACTGACTGGTTCCCTGCACCATGAGGGGTCCATAGGTCTTAATATTTAATGTGAGGGCTTTCATGACATGTGGATCATAGAGGTGAACTGTGAAGTTTGGGAAACAGTCGAAATGGACTAGTCCGTTACTTAAACTAGTTTCAATAATTCCTAAGAGATTGTCATTAAACCTTATATGACGGGTATCTCTAAGGGCTAACAGAATTGAATTGTTCAATCCTGACCTGAAAAGGGGTTTAACTCCAACCTGGACTAAACCTATGTGCAAGAAATGGTGTCCTTTCTTCTTATGGGCTTTTATCTGGGCTGGACTAAATAAGTAGCACGTCTTGTACTCTTTGTTTATCCCATAAACTTGTTCTATGGTCTTAACATGGAAATCTATCTTGAACGCGCTCAAGTTCCATGAAGACTTATAAAATTCCTTTGTGGGTACCTTAGGGAGGTTCCAATCTCCTAACTTAAGGTTAACACTGGACAACTCATACTCTTCACTATGAATAATTCCAAATTCTTGTGGAATTTTTGGGAGTGATGTGGATCTACTGGCTAAACTGGAGGTTGAGTTACTTCTAAACAATTTACTCATCATCTTGGCTATCTGGTAGGGAAACACAATTAAAACCTAATCACCTTTATCTCCAAATAACTGGATCTAACCTTAGATCTGACAACAAGGTATTCACACTGAGACAAGGTGCCTTTCAATGCACAGTACAGCCTCCAACTGCCTTTTACTCCTAAACGCCTAAACGCCTCAACGCCTCACTCCGGCTAAACGGCTAAACGGCGAACCAAGGATTCCAGGGACTAACTGGGCCATAGGACAACATTGATTGGTCTTACACGTCTCAAACAATCACCTGCGACAGACTTTGGGGCTAAACACAGGGATAAGAAGAAGCAGATAAAGAGGGAATAACTGGGTTAGCTTAAACAAATAACACAGAATGAAGGAATAAACAGAAGAAATAACTGAATCAACAGGTAAGTGAGTAGAAAGAGATCACAAAACAGAAACAAAGAATAGGAATATAGTGAGAAAATAATGCCATTAAAATAATGTATGCAAATACTGAAAATAACTTTGATAACTATGGCGGTATAACTGGCCAACTTGATTGAAAATAATATAAAGTAACTTACAACTGATCGGCCAAACTAGGCTCTGATACCAAAAGAGGGGTTAAGTTACAAAGCGGAAGGGGTCAGACACCGACTGAGGCTATCTAATTACAAACTGGAGGCCGACTGGGGCCATCTGGTTACAAATGTAAAACTAACTGGGGAACCTAGGTTTATTTATATTGGACTCATCGTGTTTATACAGAATTAACTCACTTGGCACAATTTTTTTTTTTTTTAATTTCGATTAGATGGGACACGTGGCTCAAAATTAAATTCTAATTAAAATTATATATGTGATTTTTCCTTGCAATTTTAATGATATTGGTTATATCAAGTTTCTCAATAGACTATTGTTATGTATATAATTTTGAAAATCACTATTGGACACTACATATACAATATCAATTCAGTATCACTATTCGTGAAATTCTAGTAAATACAACACAAAATAAAAAAGAATAAATTGGTTCAATAGTATCTCTTAATTGAACGAGGATAGGTGTATGAGATCGTTTTGCTCAATTACAATTTATTACGTTCAACATTTTCACATACAAAATATCTAAATAGAAACAATATAAAAAATATACTCATTAGTTCAAAAAATAATAATAATAACAAAAATCTAAACAATTTACTTTGTATAAAAAGCTAACAAAATCAAAATCTAATTTTAATTCTAATCAAATAATATATATATTTATATATATAAAACCTAGGTTTATTTATATTGGACTCATCATGTTCTATACAGAATTAACTCACTTGGCACAAAATTTTTTTTTTAATTTAGATTAGATGGGACACGTGGCGCAAAATTAAATTCTAATTAAAATTATATATATAATTTTTCCTTGCAATTTTAATGATATTGGTTATATCAAGTTTCTCATTACACTATTGTTATGTATATAATTTTGAAAATCACTATTAGACACTACATATACAATATCAATTCAGTATCTCTATTCGTGAAATTCTAGTAAATACAACACAAAATAAAAAAGAATAAATTGGTTCAATAGTATCTCTTAATTGAATGAGGATAGGTGTATAAGATCGTTTTGCTCAATTACAATTTATTACGTTCAACATTTTCACATACAAAATATCTAAATAAAAACAATATAAAAAATATACTCATTAGTTCCAAAAAAAATAATAATAACAAAAATCTAAACAATTTACTTTGTATAAAAAGCTAACAAAGGCAAAATCTAATTTTAATTCTAATCAAATTTTCTCTAAGATTTGGTTTATATATATATATATATATATATATATATATATATAACCTAGGTTTATTTATATTGGACTCATCGTGTTCTATACAGAATTAACTCCCTTGGCACAATTTTTTTTTTTTAATTTAGATTAGATGGAACACGTGGCGCAAAATTAAATTCTAATTAAAATCTAATTTTTACACTAAATTAACTCACTTGGCAAATATATTTTAAAGCTTAGATTAGATGAAACACATGGCGTAAAATTAGATTTTAATTAAATTTTCAATTTGAAATCTAATTAGATTTTCTCTCAACTTTAGCTATTAATATACAGATAGATTGGTTATTAATATATATATTTAAATGCTAAAGACAAAATGGTTGATATATATTCCAAAGTATGAAAGTGTTAAATATGTACATACTCAAACTTGAGTTTTTGTCTTTGGTTGCTGTGGGAAAATGATGAGAAATAAAGGAATTTAAATATCTAAGCCTTATTATTTGCAATTTGGTATATCCGGAAATCCAAGTAAGCAAAATTCCTGTGTTTACTCAGTTGGGTGTTTTTTTTTTTTTTTTTTTTTACACATTATTATTTATTTAGTTCTTTTAATGATAAACGAAGTGCAAAGTACGGCAGGCCTTAATTTCCACAAGTGTAACTGTGTAATTACTTTGACTCCTTTCTGCTTTGTTAAAATAGTTTTATCTGTTTTTACTGTTTTGGGATGCAGGGATGCCATGATAAAACCCTTGAGTGAGAGGAGCTTGTAGAAAGATGCCATAATTGAACAGTTTAATAGAATGCCATATAAGAGTCTGTTGACCTACATAAATTCTTAGTTAGAGCAGTACAATCGTGGGAAGGAAACATATTTCTATAGATTTTACATAATGGAAACTTATTCCTATTGGTTAGAGCAGTACAAACGTTCCAAGGAAGAACAAGATCAAGAATGAAATAATACCAGTTAAGGATCCCAAGAATGATGAATATCAAATCAAACAATGTTGGGAGATCTCTTCTTTTATAACTATACATGGGTATGTGAATTTTGAGAGAATCTCCTTAAGTAAATGGATTAGGCTATGTACCCACCATAGCATTTAGTTAAGGACACTCTCTCAACAGCTAATGCATATGTATAGTGGCAGTTATAACACATATGGAAGTATGTCTTTAGAAAACAAGTCACATTCTAGTCCTCACACTTTAAGTCCTCCAAAAACCAGATAAAAATAAAAGCACATATATGTTATGAGGTGCATCTGCTGAATGGGTAACTGATTATGAATCTAGGATATGGAATCAAAATATCTTATTGATCCATAACGAAGAAAGTTGAACTAAGTCCTCACGCTCTTTAAGTCCTCTAAAAACCAGATAATAATAAAAGCACATATATGGGCTAACTGATTGAATCTAGGATATGGAATCATAATATCCTATTTATCCATAACAAAAAAAGTTGTACTATGCACACACTGAACGATCCATAACAAAGAGAGAGAAACAAATTAATTACAATATTTCCAATACAAAAGTATGCAGCACCACTCAAATGTTCAATAACCTTGTTCAAACTACCTGCGAGAAGCATGAATTTGGAGCAAGTGGTAGTTTGTTTTCCAGCGGCCTCAATGGGAGTGGAGTTAGTGGGAGATGAGTCTGACTAGGGTACTGCATTCCCTTTGCAGGTCTCAAGCAAGCTAAGTGGCCATTCGACTGGTTGTTGCAAAGAGGAAGTTTAATGGCCTGTACCATTCCTTCCTTCTCCTTTGGAACTGGAGCTCCAGTAGGGTCCTATATATAAACACATCCATCCCACACAAGTACAAGTTCATATTATACATCAGCAAAAGAGAGTTTCTCAATATTTATTTATCATAGAGAAAAATTATTCAAAAATTTCTATCTTAAGTTTGAAAATGAGTTTAGTATGCTCTATCTTAAGTTTGAAATTGAGTTTAGCATGCTATAAATTGAGTAAAGATTAACATACCCCAAGCACAAGAAAAGTGAATGCTTGATTGTCTGCACCAAGATGGATTTCTATCAGCTTCCTCAGGTCAGCAAGGCTTGCATCCTTTACAACCTTGAGGGTTGTAATGAACTTCCCAGGATTTTCCTTTGAAGCCTCCCATTTCAAGTGCACATCTATTAGTGAATCAGCACCATCATGTGAAGGGTTGTAGTTCTCCTTTGAAGCCAATGCCATCTCATTGTATACTCTGTTCTTGTACATCTGTGTTTCTGTCAGTCTCTGATCTTTTACTTCTTTAATAGATGCAAGTGGATCCATAATAAGTGCGGGACTTGAGGCTCCAAACTCTGGAACAGGCATATCTTTCTGGACCACCAAATTTTCCTTGTTGAAATTTTTTGCAACAGAATCATCCCCATTTGTCATTACCGGAGATAACTGAGGATCAATGGTTCCTGACTTCTTTTTTGGCGGTACTGGGGTCCTGATGTGTTGAGAGAGCTCTCTGTGATTCCCACAAAGTGTGAATATATTTTGGATTCTCAACCGTCTAGAAGATCCTGTTTCCTTAGCATTATCTGGTTCATCTATCAATCCTGATCCCATGAGCTCTAATCTTTCCTTCAAAAATTCTTCTCTCATTGGAGTTCTGCTAGGCAGAAATGGTGTTTGATCAAATCTGTTTATGGGGCTACACTCATCAACCATACAGACCCTTTTATCCTCTACAATTTCTTTCTCTACTTCTTCATCTAGCACTTTCTCTTCATGTTCATCATCCCCTTCTACTTCTTCTTCCTCAAATACAGTGCTCAGACCAACCCTGTCACCAAATTTTGGTACAAAAATATTATGATCCACAAGATTATCAAAAACACCTTGGATGCCAGTAGGTTTATGAACGATCCCACCAACGTGTTTCACCTCACGAACAACTGGTTCTTGATCGTCCATGTCCAAATCCATCGATTTCACCATTCCAGGATCCTCATTGTTGTACATCCCCAATAGCCTTTTGGCAAACCTGCTTCCCTCCACGTCCTTTGATGCACTTTCATCAACACTTCCATCCCTTGAACGGCACAGCTCAAACTCAATCTCCTCCAATCTCTGTCGCAGCATTTCAACTTCCTGTTGTTGCTGCAATATCCTTTCTTCCATTCTTCTCCTCTCAATTTCAACAAACTCATTGGCCATTCTCTGGCACTCATCCAACTTCTTTTCCAGCTCACGTTTGAGAATCTGAGTTTGCTCATTCACCTTTAAGTTGATCTCCTCCTCACTTGCCCCAGCTCCCTGCCCTTCCATAAGCTCAAGTCTAGCTCTCAGTGCAGTAACTTCTTCTTCTTTCTTTAGCAGCTCTTTGTGTGCTTCATTTCGCTCTCTCTCTTTAAGTTTGCTCTCCCTTTGTAGCTTAAAAATAAATTCATCCATGGCAGCAATCCTTGATCCTAAAATGACTGCAGAAGAAGAGTCTTCAGCACCAATTTTATCCTTATTTGGTGTATGAGGACCACGAACAATGCATTTCGCCTTTGCTCCATATTCAAGGGTACAAATTGTCTTGTGTATCTCCTTAGGATCCGGGCTTGCACATAGTATCATTAAAATTTTTGACTTGTCATCCTCAAAAGAATCCTTTACAGAAAGAACACAAAACCTCATAAATCAAACTTCATATGAATAATCTAAACCACCATGATTGACATTAATATGAAGAGTAATTACCTGCAGAAGCATGGTCAATTTGCTGTCTCTAAATGGCACATGAGAATCACCATTGGCAATTGATTCAACCACCCTTTTCAATGCAATGTTTCCCTGGTTGATCTTTGCTGTCTAAGATTTGAATGGAAGTATAAAAATTAGAAAATGAACAGCAAACACTGAAGGCACAAAAACATAGGTGTTGACAAATCTTACCTGCATTTTGGCCTCAAATCCAATTTGACCAGCTTGCTCTATATTTTCAGATCCAGCCATGTCTACAAGCATCAGGCGCCCTCCCACTGTTGGTACATCCAGAATTATCTGTACAGATTTGCAAAGCATGTAATTTCCAGCCATTTACAAGAATCCAGCAGAACTGTTAGCTCTAAGTAAAATCTAAAGGAATTATACCATGCAGTGGCTTCGAGAACTTCGCTCATTGCATAGGGTGCTTTTAACAATCCTTCGCTTCTCCACCTTTTGTATCTCTTTGGAAATTTTTCCTGCTTCATTTCCAGATATATAGGTGGCATTCTTTGCTTTCTTTCCCATTACTTCAAGTTTAACCTATAAATGCAATTCACACATTCAAATTACTAATGCCCAGCCAGAATTGACACACTTTAAATGCACAGAACAATGAGAATAAACACCTTTGGTGAACTAGAATTTCAAGAAATAACAATAAAGCTAAGTAGACAATGGATCCATGACTTCATATTACAAACAGACAGCACCTTGCTTCGTGATTATTAGACCCCCAACCAGATCAGGTCTGAAAAATTAAATGGAACATTCAGATGCCCACATTTGCTCAGTTTGTGATTTCAGCTCAAGAAAACAGGTCTTTTGCGTATATTATACACTTGGCTTCCTTTCCTCACTTATCAGGATGCCAATTTCCACAAAAGAAGATGCACAGAACTAACCTATTAACTTAACATGTTGCAAATTCTTAAAGAAACTAAAATTCTACTAAGACACAGACCTAAGTTTATGGACACGCATTTAATTCCTGATTAGATACCCTTGTAAAACAAAGGAAGCTTCAGAAATTACCCTCTAAAGAAACCAACTGCAATATTTAGGAAAGGAAAAACTCAAACAACAGTTTTTACTTAATTGGCTAACTGGGCACTATAAAGACAACCATATTATCCAATTTACTTCATTGGAATACCATCGATTGTGAGTAAACCGAAAAAAAACATCCAAAAATCCAGACATGTTGCTTTCAAGAATAAGATAGACAGATACAAGAACAGCAGCTTTCTAAGAGAGTACACAGTGCCCAACCAGAATCAACACACTTTAGATGCACACAAATATGAGAACAAGCACTTTTGGTTGAATTATAATTTCAAGAAATAACAATAAAGCTAAACATTAGTTGATTGGCAAACTTGGCACTATAAAGACAATCCTATTATCCCATTTCCAGAAAATTAACCAAAAATAACAAAAATTGTGACGCTTTCAAGAATCAGATAGATAGCTACAACAATAACAACAACAAATTATTCTAAATCAATAATCAGGTAAGAGCAAGAAAAAAAAAGTGAGCAAACCACAAAATTACCTTGGATGCACTGCCCTTAGGCCATCCAAGGCCTAATCCTCCTCCACCATTGCTTGACAAAAGGTCATAAATCTCCTCATTGTATATCTCCAAGACTGTAACTTGCACAAACGATCCAACCCTCACAATCTCGCTTTTGCCGTCACTTTCTTCCTCACCACCACCAAGAATATCCCTCAAAGACCTGTACACAATCCCCGGCTGCTTCGAGCACCCGAACATGGTGTGACTCTTGCCCGAACCTGTTGGACCGTACATCATAATGGTGCATTTTTCTCCTAACTTCACGCTGTGGATTCTTGACTCCACGAACGTCTTGTAGAAGAGATCAAGGTCTTGGTCTTCGGAAAGAGAAACCCCATCTAGGCTAAAGTCGCGGTAGCCAAAATCGGCTCGAACCCGAATGGAATGGTTGTTTGAATTAACATTCAAAACCGAAGTGGGTTTTTCTTTCCGATCCGGGTAGTCTCGGATCCGAGCGATTACTTCGACCGGGTGTTCTTGTGGGTGTGGGGTTTCTTTGGCCGGTGTGTTTGGATTCGAAGATGGGTTTGGTTTGTTTGCATTGTTGTAATGCAAACGAAGCTTGGATTGCGGTGTTTTGATCTGTGTCGGGTGGGCTTGATTTACTTTTGAAGATGGCGTGGGAGCCATTAGAATGAGAACCAAGAAGAAATTTCAAGATTGAGTTTAAAGAAGACTCCAAGAGAGACAGAGAAAGAGAGAGAGAGAGAGAGAGAGAAACCCAGAAAGCTGTATATGGAATTATGGATTAGAGATTTGCAGAGAGAGAGAGAGAGAGAGAGAGAGAGAGAGAGAGTGGTTTTGGTATTCTTGTAAAAGGAAAGAGAAAGAGAAGAGTAGGAATAGCCGAAATTGAAATGAGGGTTTTTGTTTTTTGAAGTTTAAAATAAAATATAGCCGTTACGTTTTGTAACGACTAGTTTCTTTTGTATCAAATGGTAGGGGATATCATCAGATTAGATAGATCAGGATTTCTATTTTTTCAAATTTGACTTTGATTTGATTAGAATGGGTTTTAAGTTTAACTTTTTCTATCTTTTCAAATTGACCTTCTTGTCCTGTCCCAGTTCAAGTCCAACCAAAAAAACAAATTTTCCTAGTTAAAGCATAAGGATTGATCCAACGTGATGATGTGGGCCACACAGGTCAAAATCAGGCCCACTTGTATACCATATACAAATGACACTATTCTGATATTTATTCATCACCCTGAAGGAGCCTCTTTTTTTTGGGGGGGGGGGGGGGGGGGGGGGGGGGGTGTGTTGGTGGGGTGTTGTTTAGATCTTAATTTTATGAAATGAACATTGTGGAGTAGGTACCAATTCATTAATAATAGCAGTTAGAGAAAAAATTAGCTTCCATTATATATTTGATTATAATTATAAGTGAGCACTAAAAATTAACATCTATGAAGCATTTAATTCTTTGCATGGAGAAAACATTGGTAAGATTATAATTTACATTACCTCTTCATCTCATAAGTTAAAGCTTTGGAATTAATTCTTGCTGATAACAGGGCACAGATTGACCAAATCAAGCAGCAGAGATATTGGGCTTAAATACAAGTTTAGCCTAATTAAACCATGCAGCATGCCGTTCCTCAACATAATTTGAAAACTTATGTTGACTGCACTTTACAGGCACTGCACATTTTGTGAAGAAACAGTTTCATATTATAGATTATAACTTTACAGTTTCATATTAGATCATTTGTCACTGAACAGTATTTCCTGGGGTCAATTCGTGTATGTAAAATTTAAGATTAACATATTGAAGCAGTAACTGTGAATGCTACACGTGAATCTTGAATATCAAGGCATTGTAGAGAAACCACAAATGCCAAGGTCTTATGCGATAACAAAAACCCTAAGCTCGTCTCTATCTCCTCGGGTGACGCGGATCTGTGTGTCAAGATAGGTTACTTCAAATTCACCACTGCCTCTATTCGATTGAGGCCTTAAAGCATCTGGAATTCGTGGTAATTCTAATGGTGGTAGTTGTGACAAGCTTCCAGTCGTCTTTACAGTTGTCTTCTCGAATGTGATTTTTATCTTTGCAGATCCTATCCTCAATAAAAGTGGCAGCTTAATCAGGTTTGATCATTTTCTTCTTTACCACACAGATAACCTTACTACAGAAATAGAAATAAATCAACTTGCAAGATATGAACTTGAAAAGGGCACCAACCTATGACTTCAAATTTGTGGGCTAATGTGGCAGTCACTTCAACAGGTGGCAGAGGCCATGGAACACCTAATTCAAGCTCCACGATATTATCAAAATCTTTACTTAAGATGTCAATCCGTTGAAAAACCTAATTACAACAGAAAACATACATTTAGATGATAGGACAATATAAATTTTTAGAAATCTCTAAAAGGATAATCTTATGCATGAAAGTTGGATGTACGTGATATGAACCCAAGAAAAAATAGGTTAGATTCATATGTTAGAATTTTTACATGGTCAGAAGCATTTGGAGCATTCAAGTTGAGCAATGAGCAATCACCTGATCCAATTATTTTTTTCCCAGAACATACAAGAAGTCTCCAGCTAGGATTATCTCAAATTGAAGATAATAATGAAGAGGAAAATATCTCTTCAAATTTTTTACCCTAAATTGATTGCCATACATCCATGTAAGGCGCTTGAAAAACCCTGTGCCTTCTAAGGCTTATGTAAAGTCACTGCCAATTCATAATATGGCCTTCAAAATGGCATTGCTATGTGCATCCTATCAGTCATAAAAATATAATACAAATAACAAATATACTAATAATACCACAGTACACGAGAATATAACAGAGCAGTTTTGGTACACACCTGACCAAGAGTTATGGGAAGTAGCCTTCCTGTGGGTGGTCCAGGGCGGCTTCCACCAAGAGTACGAGATGAGAATGCACTGCTATATATCAGTTTCCATCTCCCTTGCAACTTATCAAGATCATTTGAGAGGTCCACCAGCCCTCCAGCATCTTCAAGCTCCTTGGCAGCAGCATCTGCCTTTCGCAGATCATCCTCATTTGCAGCAAGACCTCTATTCAGCCCAGAAACAGAACTCTGCATTATATCACCCATACATGTTAAGGAATTTGGAAGGTTTCTTTCCACTATCAAATAGGAAATTTGTTCCATCAGAAAAGTATTTACCATGATATAATTTCTCTATGTGCGCTTCATATAAAGTCTGTCTTTAGAACTGGAGACACTTTCAAAAAAGTGTCTCCAATTCTAAAGACAGACTTTATATGAAGCACTCAAATTAACTGTACCCCAGGGAAGATACAATTGAACATATTAGAAGGCATATCTTATTTCCAACATCTTAGAAGAGTTTTAGGAATTTGAAGCACAGCCAAAATTATTTCAGAGTTTGTTATTTCAGATTTTCTTCCAGATTACTATTTGAATTTAGAACTCAGTTTATTTTTGAATTTTGAACTTGACTTTAATGTTGTTGAGGGTTTTTTGGGATGTGATTGTGCTTTAATGTAAATGTTGAAGCCGGTTAAAAAGAGGCTCTAGTATGGTTTGAAGTAATGCAATTTGAATAAGAATTTTCTCATCAAAGATGTTTCTCTAAGCTTAGTGGTAATTCCAAGCACCCTTAGTTGATGAAACCTAGAGTTTCACGCAGATTCTAGAAGGTCAAGCCTAGGATTTGACAAAATACCTGATCAATCTTTATCGGAAATTAAAGAAACCAAGTAGCGAAAATGATTTTTAGACCAAGTGATAGCGCCCAAATGATTTGTATGAAATAGGATCATGTCAACCTAACTAGATAGTTCAAAGTTCAAACCGATTAATCGACATCAATGAACAGTGACATAATACATAGCAGAAAGCAAGGAAACCAGTAATACCCAATTCACAATTTTCATCAATTCAAAAAAGCATAACTGAGCACATAACATCAAAACCAATAACGGGCATAAGCAATAGAACCAGGTTAAACAATGCTGCCCCTGCAATCAACCAGGATACAAACCCATTTCAACCAAATTCCCCAAAAAAAAAAAAAAAAAAAACCCAATAAAATACGAAATACCCAAGTGATTATTTATAATTATAAACGCAAAACTAAGCAGAAAACAACTATATGAAGAAGAGCAAAACAAACAAAACTCACAAATGGTTAATCTGTTATTAAATGAATTACCAGTAACTTGAGCTTCAAAGACTCAATGAACTCAGACTTGGGTTCCGATGGTGGAGGTGGAGGTGGAGGGTCAATTACAGAAACCTCGTCCAGAGTTGATCTTGGGACAAGGCTTCGCTTAGCTGAACGAGGCCATCTTGGAGAATGGACTGTGACAGTGTGAATTCTGCTGGGACTAAGACCTGTAACAGAAGAAGAAGGTGATAACGATGGCGGTGGTGAGAGAGAGACAAACGTTGGCAGAAGAGAAAGAGAGGCCATGGCTGACGGGTATGTGGGTTTTGCTTGCACAGTGCGTGGGAGTGTGTGCTTGTGGCTTGAAAGCTTTTTGTTTTTGTTTTTTGAAGGACTTGTGGCTTAAAGTTAGAGAGTTGAGGAGAAGAAAGAAGACAAGTTGGAATCAATGGCACGAGGAGAAATGATTTTACCTTTATCTGTCATCGTTTGGATGGTCTGTGACCAATTTTGTAATGTGTACTTGTTGTAGAATCTTCTCTTTAGATCTGGTCGGTCACTAGCCTATCTTTTATTTTTTATTTATTAAAATGGCCATTGTTTATTTATTGTGATGAAATGGTGATTTCAAACTAGTGTTACTTGTCAACGGGACTTGATCAGCTGGTAAGCTTAAGATGTTTCGTCTAATCCACCTAGATTCGAGTCTCGCTGTTAGCAAGAATTTGTTGATGGGCATCCACATGAATTGGCCTAAAAATAGCATCACTCTAGCGCCCTGCCCAATAGCTAGCGTAACCTAGTGAACCCCTATTTTTTCTTAACCCAAAAAAAAAAAAAAAAAACTAGTGTTACTTTAAATGGAGAGAAAGTTTCAAATGGTTTGTTGCAATGATGTTGTTTATATTTTTTAGAAATATGTGTAGGTAAAAAATTGAGTGAAAATACGTATAATGTTATTTAACAACTGAAAATTGTTACTTAAAATGCCATACCAAACAGCCTTTAATATTAAAAATATATTATTTTGCAAATTTTGTTGTGGCTAACCAGCTAAGAGCACCCGCATTAGTCATTAGGAAATAGAAAAATAGCCTAATTTTACACATTTTACCTAAAAAACACCTACATTAGTGAGTGCATAAGTTTGTATATATACATAAGTGCTACAATAATCGTGCATATATGCATGGTTACTGTAATTTTCTATATATTATTTTAATATTTTTTCTCTCCCTTCACATTCTCTCTCTTCCCCTGACTCTCTCTCTCTCTCTCTCTCTCTCTCTCTCTCTCCCATAATCTCTGCAATTGATAACCCAGTACTACCCCCCACACAAACCCAGCACTGCAACCCACATCACTGCAACCCAACACCGCCAACCACATATAGACCCACCACCACAAACAGACCTACCATTGAAACCCAAAACAACCAACCACTACCACCACCACAACACGGACACACCACAAAATCAACCAAAAATCAAACAAACCCACACACGGACACACCACAAAATCAACCAAAAATCAAACACACCAATAGAGACAAAGAGAGCATTTTTGTGAACTTGTGGCTGTGGGTTGATGCTTGGAAGTCAACTCGAACAAGTCTTGGTGCTTGTGGAGGAGATCGAAATTTTGGGGTTGACTAGAACGAATCTCTATGGATTGGTGCTTGTGGCCGATCAGTGCTCGTGGATCGTTTCTTGTGATCGTGAGGAAGAGAGGGAGAGGCGAGTTTCATCCATAGAGGCAGTGTTGTGAATGGAGAGAGAGTTTCAAATGGGTTAAAAGGGGGAGTTGAGATAAATAATAAAAAAAATGAGAAAAATGATTATTTAAATAACATAAATGGTAGAATAGACAAAATAATGTGAGTATTTTGTAAAAATTGGTGTGTAAAATAGAAAAAGTATGTTTTTTTTTTCAAAATAGACAGAAATTTTACATCCACTAATGCAATTGCTCTAACCTAGATTTCTTTTTTTAAAATTGATTTATTTTATAATTCAAATTAAATATTATAAATGTAGGGACCAGAGGCCTAAATACGTGTATTGGATCTTGGGCTTGTCCGAGGAAGCTAAACTATCCAAGAAGGAGTCAATAACGTAGAAAACGCAGGACTGTGAGCTTCACAAGTAGGTTGTGATTATGAAGGTTGTGGGAGGTAATCCGAGAAGGAATATACCCTCGGTTAAACAAAGCAAAGATCAAAATGTGTGTTTTGTTGTCTGGGATGATATACTAGAAAGTTCTATTGGTGAGAACATACACTGTGAGTGTACAGGACAGATGGGAGCTACAAATATCTAAGGGAAAGCTGCTACCACCGCATTGAATGCTCTGCATCTAACTTTCTGGCCGGATTAATGGAGAAGTGATGTCTGAACAGTGGCTTTTCAGCCTTACAACTACTACATGAAAACTTCAAGAAAATGCTGATGAGACAAGTATCAACACCAAATATTTGGTTTGTACATGGAGGGTAAAGAGGACAGTATAAAAGGGGAAGAAGCAAGGAAGCTGATACCGTACCGTACCAGCCCGTACCGGCCGGTATATACCGTACCGGCCTCGTACCGGTACAAATACCTCCCCTATTTCGTACCGGAAAAAATACCGGCCGTACCGGCCTTGTACCGGCCATACCGGCGAATTCCGGCCGTACCGGCCGTACCAGACCGGAACACAAAATGCTGTGTTTTTTTTTTTTTTTTGGTAATTGTGGCAATTTTTTAAGGGCAGGATAGTAATACTCATATATATTATGGTCCTGAAGTAGATCCTTTTGATGGATGGGAGTAGATGATCCTATATAGTTTGTGTTAACTTAATTATTTGTATTATTTGTTTTCTTTGTATGCAATGAACAATTAAATTTTTTGTTTTTTATATTGTGTTTTTTTTTTTTCTTTGTATGCAATGAACAATTGAAGTAATGTTTTATTGTAAACAGAATGTAATGTTTTATGGTAAATAGAGATTTTGTGTGTGTGTGTGTGTGTGTGTGTAATATAAAAAATAGCGGTAAACCCGAAACGGTACACCGGTATTGACCGGTACCCGAAATATATCGTACCGGTGGCTTAACCGGTACAGCCTCCGGTACGGTATTGACTTCCTTGGAAAGAAGGCAATAAGAGAGAGGGATCAAGGAAATAGAGAAAGAACTACTGTAGCAACTCAGAACTAAATTTGTAATCAACTTGTGAATCAGTATATAAGAACTAGTCTCTTTGGATTGAGCCGATGACGTCTTTCTTTGAGAAAGTCCATTCTATCGATAATCTATTCTCTAACTCATTAAAGCCCAGATTTTTAACCCACTCTCTACAAATTCATTGTTTTGGACTTTTGGGCCTAAGTTCATCCATCTTGTGGGCTAGGAACTCAAATTACATCCTTACAATAAATTTAAATGTATACTCATTTAAAACTTTAAATGACATTATACCGTCCAAATCTACGAAATAAAATCTTAATCAATAAATTGACTCTCTCCATTCTAAGTAAACTAAGGAGAATCATGTTCTCAAGAAATAATGTGTCATTTTTGTGACACAAATCAAGTTTAGGAAGGAGAGGAAGAAATCTGTTTTTCTTATTAAGTAAATTCAAACAAATCCTTCCTTATGGTTAAGGATAATCTTTTTCCCCTATCAAATTTATCACATTGGGGTAGTTTATACTAAATGGAGAATATCACTTACAATAGGGTAATATGCAATCGCTACAATGTAGTTAGCTCGCGTAATAATTGTGAGAGACCGCAAACTTCAGGGTGCTCTCAAAAAAGAGTTTTTGGTGCTTTTTAAGGGTACCTCTCTTTTTGGGTAAGTGGTGTGGAGTTGTCACTTATTTTTTATACTAAAAAAATAAGAAAAAAAAAAATTAAATACAACTTTACATGACTGAATTGTTCCATTCTCATTGATTGAGTAAAAAAGTACATATTTGATAAATTGAGTATTACATGGCTTTGGGTCTTAGTTACAAACTACCAAAGATACAGGGCTTTTTGTCCTAGTTACAATCTACCTAAAATAAGATAAAGATAAAGCCTAAGTCTACCTATCCAAAGACATTAAATTCGGAGGTTAGGTTACGAAATGGGAAGATGTTAGGCACCCATTCCACCCAGACAGAATCTAGTCTTTTAGGCTCTCATGACCAATGTACCCCTAATGCATGATATGAATGATTTGTTGCATACATAACAAACTTAACTCTAAACTAAGTCACATAAATCTATTTATGAATGTGTCATTTTCTTTCAAAAAATTCATATTTGTTTTTGTGAATTATAATAAAAAAATTGATTTGATTCATTAAAAAAAAAAATCAGATCTGTTTTGGTATAGGTAAAAAAAATTAGTTGTGAAGAAAAATCATATCTGTTTTATCAGATAAAACAAGGCTTTTTACTTTTTTTTTAAAAAAAATATCAGATCTATTTTGGTATTAGTAAAAAATTAGTTTTGGTGAAGAAAAATCAAATCTGTTTTATTAAATAAAACAAGGCTTTTTGCTTAAAAAAAATATTAGATATGTTCTAGAACAGAGAAAAAAAAATGGTTTTTGGTTTGTATGTAAAAAAAATCAGATCTGTTTTATGAATAAGAAAATCTAGATTTGTAGAGAACTAGAAAAATCAGATTCATTTTTTATGTAAAATAAGAAAATGATTTTTTAGAAAAGGACAACACTTATGAAATAAACCTACACTACTTGCACAAAACAAAACAAACAACACATCACTACTTATGAATCAAACAAACAAAACATTACTACTTAGGACTTTTTTTATTTATTTCAAAATCTGCTATATTTAAAAAAAATTCAGATTCGTATCTAAGGAAGATACAAATCAGTTTTTATGTCAGAAAAAATTCAAAACTGCATCTAAGGAGATACAAATTAGTTTTTATGTTAGAAAAAATTCAGATCTGCATCTAAGGAAGATATAAATCTATTTTTGTATTAGAAAAGAAATCAGATCTATATCTAAAGAAGATACAAATCAGTTTTTATATTAGAAAAAATTAAGATCTGCATTTAAGGAAGATACAAATTTGTTTTTGTATTAAAAAAAATTCAGATATGCATCTGAGGAAGATGCAAATTAGTTTTTGTTTTGAAAATTTCAGATTTGCATCTAAGGAAGATACAGATCTATTTTTGGTTTTGAAAAAGATATGATGATAAGCAGATTTAAAAAAAAAAAAAAGGGGTAAATCATGACAACAACGACATCAAGAACATGTTTCAACAAAAAGATATTGACAATACATGGTATGAGCATTTAGAAATTAAACTAAAAGAATATTTACATATGCATCATCAAAATAAAAGAAACAGAAGAAGAAAAAAAGGTAAAGAAAAACCACCTCTTGCATGGACGTACTCTTCTTATTAAGGGAATATTTTAAGGTTCAAAGAAATTTGTTCAATTATCTTTGAAACCTAAAATACCTTGCTTACAAAAAAGAAATTCTTAAGGCTAGACCTCCAAAACGTCTTTAACGTAAGATAAAAAAATAATAGAAAAAAGAGTTAGGAAAAGGGGAAGTTTGAGAGCGTGAAAAAGTGTGCTGAATTTTGACATACAACCTCTGTTTATGGAGGTTGGGAGGCTCGAAAAATAGCTAAATGATCAAAATACAAACTGGAACGCATCCTTATCTCTAAAAAATCGAAAAGGATGAGTTTTTTCTCAATCCAAGTGCCCTCGGGCCGTGGCCCGAGTTTGTGCCAATCTGCACTTGGAAAGTGTCGATTGGCACTCTAAAAGTGCCGAATGGGGGCTTTGGGTGCCGATCTTTCTTTTGAATTTTGGTCTGTTTTGGACTCCTTTGAGGCTTTTTGAGCCGAGACTTGTACTTAGACGCATTTTTAATCCATATTCTAAAAATTAAATTCTTCTTTGGATAATTCAGGTCTTTTCAGCAACAATTATTGTTAGGACATATGTGTTTCACATGTTAGGAACATATGTCACTATTTTATGCAATTGACTAATCCTTTAACAAAACGCACTTTACTTGTAATTAGGTGGATCTAGGATGTGTTTAATGCTTCAAGAAATCTTATTTTAAGATCAAGTGTTAAAGCCATGAAAGTCTGTACAAGAACCAAGTATGAAAAGTGTTATTCATTAAAGCTCGACACCTAGCACGACAGCTAGCATCTATCGAGACTTGAAGAGCTATTCCAGTCCATGGCTCGACAGCAGCTCAACAGATGGTTTATCTGTCGAGGTTTATGAAATTCAGAATTTCTGGTTTGTTTTTCATCCAATCCATGATTGTATGCTTGGGCTTTCTTTTCTTACAACCCTAAACATATATAAGGATTGTTTTAAGGGCCGTCAAAGGTTGCTTTCATGTGTGGAAAAGATTGTTCGTGCAAAATTGTGATCGGAAACAGAGTTTGCCCTAGTTCATCTCTTTCTTGAAAAAGCTGCTGTGTTTGTACACCGTTGGGTTTTGTGACCAAGTAACTTCATGATCTTCATCGTCTAGATGAACTGAAGAACTTTACAGCCAACATCCTTCTCTAGTTGGTGAATCAAGTTGCATATTGAGATTCGCACAATTGGTTAGTCACGTATTGAGAGCCGTGCATTGAAAGGAGAGATTGCCACTACAGAACAAGTCCAATTGGGTATTGGGGTAAGAGTTCAATTGTAGGTTGGTATAAGGTACTGGGATTCTTTTACTTGTAACCGCTTGTTGTGATAATAGTAGATTCTCGGGAGTGGTGACCTTAAAATCACCCGATATGGTTTTTTCCGTGTAGGTTTTTCCCATTCGTAAACAAATCACCTGTGTCAATTTATTTTCCGCTACATACTTTAGTTAATTGGTGATTTGTTTGCGCTACCACACATCTTGCATGTTAATTTGATTAATTAATAAACTTGGCCAATTAATCAATTAATTTATCACAAGGGGTCAATACGTTTTTTGGCCTATCAATTATCTTGTAGATAAATACTCTAAAAGTTTTGATTATCTACAATTTTATTGCTATCCAATTATCTACTTCATTCCCATGCAAGGAAGCCTATTTTTGACACTGACTAACAACTAATCACAAAATTATTTAATTAATTTTAATTTTTTAGCCAATCAGAATTAATTTGAATTAATCATGTGTGGTTGATTCTACCTAGACATAATGCATACTAACCGTGCAAATTTGATCATACAATATCTTTCGATCCGACGGTCCGATTTGGAAATCAGGCATACTGTCGCGAATATTAGAATCTCAAGATCATTTTTATGATATGCAATGAACAAATTAATGCATATAATGCAATCATGAATTTTGGGTACACGAATGGTCATTCGAGTCATCATCCTTGATTAAATCATGGGTACAAAATCGAGTATCTACAATAATAAACTATCAAGTCAAGGGAAAAAAAAAAAAAAAAACCCTTCAACTCAAAAAAACAGGTGTTAAACAAATTGATAAATTACATTGACACCTTCAAGATATAATGAAATTAGACTCATTATATTTTATTTTCAAAAAATGTCACTCCAGCCCCAAATAATTAAAATTATTGGCACTCATCCTTTTCCACCCTCAAACGATCAAAATAATTAACATCCCCCCATAAAATAATTCAAAAATGGGGGATGGCCTGTCAAGTATTTTGATCATTTGGAAGTGAAGTGTCATTTCTTAAAAATCAGGCCTAATTTCACTATACCTATGGGTCAATTTGGTTGGGTTGAAACAAAGGGGAAGACTCTATAAGTGTAAAGGAGAAAGTCCATTGATGAGAAAAGGAAACAAATGATAGTGTTGAATCAAATTCTCCTGTGGTCTCTCCTCCAATGGTCTCTCCTTAATACTCATAAAAGACGTCACCAAAAATTGCAAAGAAACAAGCTCAAATGGTTTAAATGCTTGAGAGTAAATTGACATTTTTCAATTTTAAATTGATAGTAGCAACAAGTATAAGGCAATAAAATGATATTGCTAAAGATGGACTTGTAATTATGAAGCAAGGACATGAGATTACTAAGGAGGAACTTGCTATCATGGAGAGAGGATGCCCATGTTGTTTTTCTAAGGAAGAAGTATTTTTAGAATTAGTGAAAATAGGAGTACCAAAGAACATCCAACTTCATGCTATGCTATCCCTGATTAAGGACCCAACAAAAGTGAGAACATCTTTTTGGTGTTCCAATTAATCAGTTACACTAGAAAATATTATTCAAGATGATGCATGGGTAATACTCCTCAGAGGATGGATAATTTTTTTTTTGTTAAGACTTTAGAAAACTGACTTTAGGTAGCTAGAAAGCAAGCATATATGGATAATGTTACTTAATATCATATGAAATGAATTACTTTTTACTTAATATCATGTTGGAGGAACAAAACAATGAAAATAAGCCTAATCAAATATTTAGTTCTCATGTGGGTTCCAGTTAGCTCAACTGGTAAAGTCTTTGATGGCTAAAAAAGATATTTAGGGTTCAATCCCCACCTACACCAAAAACTAATTAGTGTCTTGGTCTAATGATAAAAAACTATCATCAGGAACAGACGTTATAGGTTAAAACTCTTTAAAAAAAAATTTAGTTCTCATTCTTTCACAAATATGTCTAAAACATGTTCTAAAGAATTCAATTATGCCGTTGAAAAAAGTTACATCCAGAATCACATAAAAACCTTGAAAGCCAGTTTCCATGCATGTCATGACCTTTTTAAAAATTTGAGTGGATTTACGTGAAATCTAATTACTTAACTTTTTTAGGCTGAAGTTGAAGGGCGAAAATGGGAAATTAGCATTGTTTTTCAAACAATATAATTAGTTGGCACCATTTTCAAACTATATTTTTTACTAGCATTTCGAGTTTAAGAGGGTCGATTTTGGGCTATAAATCGAGTCTCAGAAGCTCGATTTTTATGGTCTAACAAAGTCTGATGTGGCAATTTTTTCCAGGTGTACACCTAAAAATCGAGTTTCTAAAACTCGATTTCCTTTAAACATATATTCCCTTTACACAAACACCATTTTCTCATCAGAGAAGAAAGAGATAGGGAAAAAAAATGAAGATCGAAGGAGAAGAAGAACCCAAAAAAATGAAGATCGGAGGAGAAGAAGAACCCAAAAGATGATCATTAGAGAACAAAGAGATAGGGGAAAAAAAATGAAGCTCGGAGGAGAAGAAGAACCCAAAAAAAAACCCCAGATTGCTGTGGCTGACCAGCGTGGGTCGGGTTCAGATCGGAGTGGGTGAGTTTCAAGTCGACGTGGGTGGCTTCAGCTCGACGTGGCTGTGGGGCGTGGGTGGCCGTCGGTGGCCATCGGTTAGGTTGTTCATGTGCTTCTCGGCAATTGTTCATGCGCTTCTCGGTTGGGTTGGCCGTCGGTGCCAGTCGTGGTGGTTGTTCATGCGCTTCTTGGCGGCCAAAAGGACGTCGGTGATGGACAAGATCTGATCTGAGCCGTCCAAGAGCTGATCTGAGCCGTCCAAGAGCAGCTCGGTTTCTTGGGCTAAGATCGCGAAGTCGCGCGAGCCGGTGAGATCTCGGGTTTGGAGGAGCTTCTCGGAGATTCCGAGTAAGCGTTCGGCTTCAGGTCTGTTTGGATCTTCCATGTAAAACATTACATGCCATTGTTATAATCTTGACATTGCTGATGTAATAGATTTTCTGGGTTTGGACTAGAAATTAGGATATGTTTCATATTAAGCAATTTTTCTGGGTTTTTTCTTTTGCTTCTTTCTTTTCTAGACATTGGTTTCTTTTCTTTTGCGTTGATTTTGCTGATTGGAAAGGTGGTACTTCTCTTTGATTTTGCCACTACTGCTCCATCTTCCTCTTCTGTTCTGTGGTCGATTTTTCAGCAAATCGGCTTCAGCAATTGCTATTCTCCATGATCGATTTTTCTTTACCTTTATTTTTGTCTCTTTGTTTCTTGTGTCTCTGCTGGGTGTTTGAGTATTTCTGAGTGCTTATTTTTTTTTTTTTTTTTTTTTGAGTATTCTGGAAATCGAGAATCTAAGACTCAATTTCCAAGTGTTGTCCACATAGAAAAAAATGCCACATCAGACTTACTAGACCATAAAAATCGAGTCTTAAAGACTCGATTTATAGGTCCAAAATCGAGTCTTTTAGACTCGAGATGCTAGTAAAAGATATAGTTTGAAAATAGTACCTACTAATTATATTGTTTAAAAAACAATGCTAATTTCCCATTTTGGCCGGTTGAAGTGCGGGCACCTTTTATAAGGGTTAGTTACTTTTATTTTGACGTCATGGATATATTTTTAGAACAAGTGAGTGCATTTTCTTAATATTTGTTATAATAATAATGATAATATTAAGGAAAAAAATGTCTATACAACCCTTAAACTTTCATCTACCAGCTAAAACATCCCTTAAACTTTTTTATTAACCAATTTAATCCCTAAACTATACATAGCTGCCAAAGCCACACTTTTTTCGTTTGATGTTAAAAAACTAACGGTTAAAGTGAGAGACACGTAAGATTTAAAAACTCGTACAAGAAGTCTTCAATTGAATCTCTAGAGTAACTTGACTCTAATCTTGGACTCAAACATTCAAAACCCCAAGAATCTTCACCTTCTTGCTCTTCTTCATCATCATCATCATCATCGCCTTGTTCTTCAGTCTGAGAGGGCTTGATGAAAGAGTAAGAAGTGAGTTTATCGAAGAAGACCCATTTGGCTATTAGAGTGTTTCCACCGATGTGGAGGTAGAGCTTGACTGTGTTTTTGAGAGTTGGGGTTCGGGTTATGGCGAAGCCAAGGGGGCCCCGGCTTTTAAAAATTTCCGGGATAATTACACTTTACCCACCTGTGGTTGACCTCTAGTTCTATTTGCCTACCCGTGGTTTGAATTTTGACACTTTACCCACCTGTGATTCCCTCCGTTACCCCTCCGTAACCCACCTCCAGTGCAGACGTTACTCTAACACATAAACTCATCAAAAACATAACCTAAAACAGATCAAACACAAAAATCACTCCCAAACACACTCCCACCAAACGAAGATCACAATGCAATGTGCTTGAGATAATGGACTGATAACCTCCTGGGTTTTGATCGTGCAAGCAAACCGAGGAAGAAGGAGACACAGTACAAACCGTGCAAGCAATTCAATTCAGCTGTTGCAAATAGTGTTTTTTGATTTTTGGTGCTTGGTCCGTTCGGCTTGAGCTTGAGCTTGATTGGGTGAGTTCCTGACTTTGTCAACTTCAAGTTTTGGTTTTCTTTTACTGTCATATGCTCTGTTCATCTGATTTTAGGTAGATCTTTTTTCGAGATTGGGTTTTTGCTTGCTATGTCTTCATCAACTGGCAATGGGTCTACAACTAGTGGTTTCTACCGTGCCATAGATGGCCATTTATGTACCCATGAGAATTGTGCCCTACGAACAAGTCGAAAATCTGGTAACTATGGAAGAAGATTCCTCGGTTGTAGTCAATTTAATGTAAGAAACAATTCCATTGGTGTATTTCATTTGAATTGAATTAAATTGAATTAAATTGAATTGAATTATTAGTTGTGATTAATTGTGAACTGTGAAATTAACTGTTGTAATTGTAATGCTCAGGTTGGTCCCAAATGTGGCTTCTTTCAGTGGGTGGATAACGAAACTTGTAGGAGTGAAACTACCCCACTTGTCCGTGAAAGGATAAGTATGCTTGAGAATGAACTGCAGCTTGTAAATCAGAGAGAAATGAGAAGTAGGGAAATGGAAGAAAGATCTAACCAGAGGGAAAGAGAAGCTCATGAGCTTTATGTAGAAGCTAGGGAGGAACTTAAGAAGATTAGAGAGAGTGAGAGATTATACAAGCTAGCACTAGTTTTGTCATGGTTATTTTTCATTTTTGTAATGTTGTTGTTGTGTTTTGCCTCAATGAACAACAATGTAAGGGTGAGGACCCTTAATCTGCCATGATGCTTGGGGGTTTTTGAAATGTGGTTGTGTAATTGAATTAAGTTAAGTCCAGTCCCTGATTATTGTATCCATCTCTTGAAATACAAAGGGTTGTTTTTGTGCAAATGTTCTGTAGTTTATTTATTATTGTTTTTACTTCCTGCTCATAAATGGATCCATATATATTGGCTGTGGTTCTATGCTACACCTGCCCATAAATGGACCTATGGTGATGGCATACACATGATTTGCTGTGTCAATACATACACCTGTGTAAATCCACTAAAAGCACAAGACAAGCAAATCCACCAAAAGCAATGACAAGCACAAGGCATCAAAACACTTGATCCTGTGTCAATATACATTAACAATAATAAAAGCTTGATAATGTCATAATATGCCAAAAGTGAAGACAGCATTTGTGACTTTATGTCACATGCAAACATATTTACAACCAAAACCCAACTACTAGTCCACCACACAGCAGACATACACATCTTCCAACCAAAATTGCCAATATTGTTTTTGACACTTGACCAATTTAAATACTACATTAAGTGTGTGAACTACAACAAAAAAAGTAGTTGAAACTTTAACATCTTCCATCTTCATTTACTGCCAGCAGCCTTCTTGCCCTTTCCACCAACTGGTTGAAACTTTGGTGGCCTTGATACACCCAAATTTCTGCCGTAGAACCCCCTAGCAGCAGCACCTCCACCACCACCACTTCCTTGACTTGGTACACCACTAGTGCTCACAGATGCACTTGGCTGCATAACCAAAATCCAACAGTTAGCAAGATGGTCCAACAATAGCAAGTAAGAGGAAAAAAATAAACAAAATAGATATAAGTAGATGCCTGAGATGCAGAAAACCAGTTGGCCCTAGATGCAGTTGGAGGTTGAGTTGCTGCCTCAGATCTATTGTTTGGTGCCTTAGATCTATTGTTTGGTGCAGGTTGAGATGCAGTTTGACCAAAACCTCTGTATGCAGGCTGAGATCTAGTACTTGGTGGCTGAGATGCAGTTTGAGGTGTTGCAGTCTACTTTGTTGTAGATGTACTGCCTTGTGCCTACAAATAGGGTTGTACAAGTTACATACACATGAAATATATGAGGAAATGACTAAAGTTCAAAGCATGGAAATACTTACAGCTTTTGATTTAGCAAGTCTATCTCTTCTCTGCCATGGAGTTTCACCAGTGATGCCTGCCTTGCACCCTCTTGCATTATGTCCTTCTTTCTGGCACCTCCCACACTTGATTGTCTTGTTCATCCTAGAAACTCTATAAGGGTTCCTTGGCTCTTCAGGATCTCTTTTTCTTTGCTTTGGTGGTCTGCCAGGTGGTTTATACACATGAGGAGCAACAGGAGCAGGTTGGTTAGTCTCAACCCACTCAGACTGGCCAGGCATTGGCTGTATTATCTCCTTGTAAGTTTCAACAAAAGTCTCTCTCAGGTAACAAGGATGCACATAGTCCTCCACTTTCTCTAGGTTCTTAACAATAGCAGAGATCCCATGTTTGCAAGGAAGTCCTGTCAAATCCCAAATCCTACAACTGCATGCTTTCCTAGTCAAGTCAACCACATGTCTCTCACGACCATTATCAACCTCATACATGAACCTGCCTGATGGAATAGCACTGAAAGGTATAGATTCATGTTTTAACTTCTCTAATTTGTCTTGAATATTAGGACAAACTTGACCAGTGTATTTTGCTATACCTTTCATCTTTTTGTATTGTTTGGTCATGAGCCTAACTCTGATCCACTCCAACATTGCTAATATTGGCTTATCCCTAGCTTCTAAGATCATGGCATTAAAAGACTCACTCAAGTTATTAGCTAAACAGTCACACAAAGCTCTACTACTAAAGTGAGACTTAGACCAGTGTGCAGGGTTGATGTCAGCAAGATACTCCCATGCCTTGACATCTAAATCCTTCAGTTCTTGCATTCTTCTCTCAAACTCCCTGATTGTTGTGGCTCCAGCACATCTCCACAGTGCATCCTTCAACTCCAAGCCCTTATGATCCACTTTAAAATTATTGTATATATGCTTTACACAATACCTATGCTCACAAGTTGGGAACAACATCTCAAGTGCAGGTATAAGGCCCTAATTCATATACAAAACAGGTCAAGTAAATATGTCAGTTAAACATGTTGAAATGAACTGAGGCATGTATTATTAAACTTTAAATAGGAGTAGAGAAATGTTAGTACAATTGTAGTTCATACCTTTTGTCTATCAGTGATAAAGACCAGATTAAGTTGCTCTGGATTCCCAATGTCATCTGAAAACTGCTGTAGAAACCATACCCATGAATCTTTGTTCTCTTGCTCAACAACAGCAAATGCAACTGGGAAAATGTTATCATTCGCATCTCTAGCTGTGGCAGACAATATTTGCCCCCCAAATCTCCCTTTCAAGTGGCACCCATCTAAACCAATGATTGGTCTACAACCTCCCAAAAAACCAACTTTTTGTGCATTATACCTAACATACATTCTCTTAAATTTAGGCTGTGCATTTTCATCCTCCATTTCAGTTTGCAAAATAACCCTACTTCCTTTATCATTCAACCGTATCATCTCTGCATAATCCCTAAGCTTCCCATATTGCAGCTGTTCATCCCCAGTAATCAAGTCAGTAGCTTTCCTTTTTGCCCTATACACCTGACTGTAACTGATGTCAACTTCAAGTGTTTGCTTCACATGATGTTGAACACCAGCCACTTTCCAATCAGGATTTTTGTTAAACTCCTGCAGAAACTTCTTTGCAACATATCTTGAAGTCACTTGGCTGTGTTTGAAGGATCTAGGGCAGGTGCACTCTGGATTGAAGGTTTTTATTTGGAATGTCAACTCCCCAGATAGTTGAGAGGCATAACACCTCCATCCACATTCATTTTTGCAATAAACTGATATTTTATTCTTCTCATTCAGCTTGAACTTGATATCTACTGGCTTGTGTATAGCATATTCCCTCAATGCCTCCCTAAATACCTTAGAGTTTGGAAACTTCATTCCTTTTTGTAACACTGGTTTTCTCATGTCAGTTTGGACATTAAACTCAGGTTCTTTTGCAGCAGTTGGTGCTGGTTGATCATCATCAGAATCTACTAAACTTTCCATGTCATCTTCAAGAGGTGGGTCAATCCATTCACCCTCTTCAAGAGGTGGGTCATTGTTAGCTGGAGTAGTCCTATGTGGGGCTGCATTGACAGTATCTCCCTCAGAGGGCCTATGTGGGGCTGCATTGACATTGTCTCCCTCAGAGGACCTATGTGGGGCTGCTGCACTGCCACTAACTCCATCATGTGTAGATGGCCCATCATCTACATTTCCAAATACATCATCATCAAAATCTGGCCCCTCAAAACCTTCCTCCAACCAATCAAAATCTGACCCCTCAGAATCCACATTACCTCCCTCATGCATCTCATGCACATCATCACCATTCTGAGGTACCTCATGCACATCATCATCATTTGCTACTTCCTCATTAGCAAATGGTTGTTCAACTGCAAGTGGCTCCTCACCACCCTCAACATATAGTGTTATTTTATCTGTAGGCCATGCAGCATGAATCTCACACATATAAACTACATCATCATCTTCATTTATAAGCCTTAACCCTTACTCTAAATTACCTCTAGGAATAAGATAATGAAATCTACTTGTACTATTTGCCCCCAAACCACAACACATATCTTGTATTTCAAAATAACTAAGTTTATCTGGGTCAACATCATCACTAAAAGAAGTACTACCTCCTAAATATACCAAATTTGGGTTCCACACAAACTGGCCACCATGATGAATCTCAAAATTGAATGTCAAGTCAGCCATCTGCATATAAAATACAATAGAATAAAGTATGAGATGGGCTTGCATGTGGGAAAGTATAATCGATTATAGATTATTGCTTTATTAGGCAGCCAAATTTCTCTTTCAATTTCCCTAACTATATACCAGCAAATGAGATGGCCTTGATGAATGTAATTAACTATATACCAGCAATTGGGTATGTATCATGTGGTCCTGTGGTCCACACAAAGCATAATACAGAAACAGACAACATTATTAAAAGTTTTTGTTCTGTTTTTGGGATACAAATACATGGAAAGAGAAAGTAGAAAAGCAGAAAGTAGAAAAGCAATAATCAATACTATTGCAAAATCATGAAAAACAATAATCAATAGAGCCCCACATTGACAAAGCCCAGGTTTTCAAAAATACAAGCAAAAACCAAATTTCGAAAAAAGAATTTTAAAACCCCAGGTTTTCAAAAATTAAAAGGATCTACCTAAAATCAGATGAACAGAGCATATGACAGTAAAAGAAAACCAAAAATCGAAACTAACAAAGTCAGGAACTCACCCAAACAAGAGAAGACGAACGGACCAAGCACCAAAAATCAAAAAACACTATTTGCAACAGCTGAATTGAATTGCTTGCACGGTTTGCACTGTGTCTCCTTCTTCCTCGGTTTGCTTGCACGATCAAAACTCAGGAGGTTATCAGTCCATTATCTCAAGCACATTGCATTGTGATCTTCGTTTGGTGGGAGTGTGTTTGGGAGTGATTTTTGTGTTTGATCTGTTTTAAGTTATGTTTTTGATGAGTTTATGTGTTAGAGTAACGTCTGCACTGAAGGTGGGTTACGGAGGGGTAACGGAGGGAATCACAGGTGGGTAAAGTGTCAAAATTCAAACCACGGGTAGGCAAATAGAACTAGAGGTCAACCACAGGTGGGTAAAGTGTAATTATCCCAAAATTTCCTGTAACACTGGTAAAAAAATCACAAATTAAACAAAAATTTTATCATTGCCCCCTTAAAAATTTAGACTTTAGAATTGGCTGCACAAAACTTTTAACTAATCCAATAAAAGTCAAACCCAATCAAGCAAAATTGATAAAAAAAATACCCGAAAATAATAAATTTAGCATGATAAAGAAAACCTAACTTGGCCTATTTCCTCAGCCCATGGCTCTCCCAAATGCTAACAATACCCTAATTCTTCCTTCAACTTATTCTAAATCACCATTTTTTTTAACAAAAAAAAAAAAAAAAAAAAAAAAACCTGTCTCACGGTATGCTACCCTATGAAACCACCTCGTCGTGCCAATCCACTGCTCTGCCATTTGCTCCACTGTGGTAACTGGTATCTATCTCTTCCCATCTCCCTTTGTCGCTCCTCTCTGCTGTGCTGTTACTTCTTCTTTTTTTAATTATTGCAATTTACTTTCTACTGTGGTATATAGCATGTAGTAACTCTGAATGTGAATGGGTTTAGTGTTGTACAGCTATTGAAATATGTGGCTGAATGTGAATCGCTAAATGTTATATATTTCTTATAACTTTAAAAATTATAATATATAATATATTATTGTTCATTTTAAAGATTTTGAGGTAAAGAAAAACTTTGCATAATTGTTCATTTTATTTGACTTCACCTAGATAGTAATTTGTTCATATTTTAAATCTCGTGTGTCTCTCACATGAGTTAACTGTTAGTTTTTTAACACCAAATTAACAGTGGTACTAATTTGGCTGTTGTGTCTAGTTTTGGATGTAAATTGACCAATAAAAAGGTTTAGAAGGGTGTTTTGGACAGTAGTTAAAAATTCAAGGGGTGTATGAGTATTTTTCCTCAATATAAGTGTGCATTGTATTCCTTTAAGCACACCCAAAGAAAATGGCAACACACTCAAATTCAACATTGTACGAAGTTGTTAGATCTGTATGCTTAAGATAGGGCAAATGGTGAAGGTTCTATAAGTGCAAATGAGAAATTTCATCTATGAGAAAAGGAAATAGAGGATAGTGTAAACTTGGAAGAAAATGTTGACGGCTTTGATGAGTTTAACATGTCAAATGATGAATTATATTCTCCAGTCGTCTCTCATTTGTACTTATGTGAGACATCATTAAAAAGGGCAAAGAAACCAACTAAAATGGTTGAAACGCTTGAGAAATAAAAAGACATTTTTAATGTTGCAGCAAGGGTTGACACCTTATTTTGTAACTCGCAATTAATCTCACATGGAGGATAAAAGGGTAATTTCACCTTAGAAATATGCATCTTAATTCTGACCATTGGATCCTTAGGGTCTGTTCGGTTAGAGGAGTGGAAAAGTGGGATGATGGAAAATATTTAGTTTTCCCTCTTATGTGTTCGGTTGGGGGAGTGGAAAAGTGGGAGGATGGAAAACTTTTGTGTTCGGTTGGAGAAAAAAAGGAAAGGATGGAAAATGTAATTTATATAAATTGACTATTATACCCTTGTTATATAATATGTAAGAAATAGATTTATTTCTAATTATTAAATAATATAAAATTTATCACATCATATATATAAATTTATATTATTATAATGTAAAAATTAGATCAGATCACGTTGAAAAAAAAAACAACATTCAGTAATGTTGAAAAGAAAAAAAAAACATTGTTCAGTATAGTTGAAAAGAAAAGAAAAGAAAAGAAAAAAAAAAAAAAACAAAACAAAAACAACAACATAGTTGTTCAGTGACGTTGAAGGGGAAAAAAAAAAAAAAACCAATGTTATTCAGTAACGTTAAAAAGAAAAGATAAAAAAAAAAAAAAAGTTTCAGTTCAACGTTGTTAATGTTGAACAGAAGAAAAAAAAAAGTTTCAGTTCAACGTTGTTAACGTTGAACAGAAGAAAAAAAAAAGTTTCAGTTCAACGTTGTTGTTAATGTTGAACAGAAGAAAAAAAAAAAAAAAAAAAAAAAAAACTTCTCAGGTCAACGTTGAAAGAAATAGAAAAAAAAGAAAAAGAAAAAAAAAACGTTGAAAAAAATAGGTAGAAAGAGGGTATTTTTGTAAAATAGCTACTATAGAATTTTTCTCCCCAAATTTTCCTTTCGATTTGGAAGGAAAAAAAAAGTGAGCTTGGAGAGAAAACTTTCTCTCGAGTTTTCCATCCTCCCTATTTTCCTTCCCCAAACGAACAGTGGAAAACAGCATTTTCCACTCTGTTTTCCATCCTCCCTATTTTCCTTCCAAACGAACGCAGCCTTAATCTCATTTCACCACAGTGATCTTGATATTGTAACGATCAAATCAACTGGTCATAAGCCCTAATCAGACCATTAGATTGAAAGTTATCATCAAATCAAGTTTTAATGGCCGTGATACACTATTACAAATTGAGTTCGACTATATGGGATTATGAACAATTGATTCCAATTGGTTCTAATTATAATCAATTTGAGATTAATGACGTGTTATAATTTGATTGGCTAGGTCTACATTTTATGGTAAGATTGCACACACTTAATTAATTAGACAGTTAAATATTAATTATTCAATGAGTAATTTGTGCAATTATCTTTTTAATTATGGTAAATTTGGAACTAATTAAGTATGAAATGGGAGTGATTGGAGCCTATTAATGTTAATTGAAAACTAATTTGGGACCTATTAATGTTAGTTGTGCTGAAATTATTTTCTAACAAATAACCTCTGCTCACCATTTCGTTGATATCTCTCAAAATATTTTGAATATGCGAATGAGGTTAATTTTCCCAGAAACTAGACATCCGAGACTTCAATTTGAGCATAAGAACGAAATAATTCCAATCGTAATTGAGTAAGATATGATTTTTTTAAATTTGGCACTGCAAGCTGTTACAATAGCTATGAGAAAATCGAATTTTGCTTGCTCGCCACTCCCATCAATCTCTACATTTAATACACTAGATTTTTCCAAAGTCTAAAATAAAGTCTAAGTTCATAATTCTTTTTGATCTTTTGTCAACCCTCATTAAATAATTTTTCATTCATATTTTTTCCACTACTACTATATAAACCCCCTCTCTCCTCCATTCTAGGAAGACACACAGAAACACCTTCTCTTCTCCTCTCTTAAGTTTTAGTGAAATTGAGTAGTCTTGTTATATCTTGGTCTTCCTAAGACTCAAGGTATTGAGTGAGACTTACTCTCCCTTTTCTAGTTCTTCTTTTATACTCCACCCTTAGGACTTCCACCAAGAGCCTCATCCTCCACCATGTGGTCTTGCATGCAAGTATAATCTCTATCCTTAACTCTTTTTTCATGTTGCTATAATGTTAATTTAAGATTAGATCATGCTAGTGTTTATTTAAATTCCTTGAATATGTTTAAATGTTCTTAAATGTTTTTATGTATTCTTCACATGTTCTTGGTTATTCATCATATGTTCATTCATAACATTAGCGTTGATCTTAAATCCACATCAAAAATATGAAAAAGATGTTTGTTTCATAATTTTTTCAAATCCTTGAATCTAGGATATCACTATCCACACACATTCACTAGAATTTATTTTTCAATACAAATGCAATACTTAATAAATTGAATTAGGATTTATCACATACACGCACATTAAATTCAACATATAAATTGATTGACATATTGGATAATTTGATATGAATGTTGGCCACCAAAATCTAGAAGACTGGTTTCACCGGGCAAAGTGGGTGCCTAACATTTTCCCACCTTGTAACATAGCCTCCGAGCTTAGATCAGGGGTTGATAGATCAATGTTTATCCATGTAAGTTTTGATATCTAGATTGTAACTAGTAACAAAGCCATGTACATTATGTTAGATTATATTTAGGACCAAAGCCATGTAATTTCCTATGATCAATGTAAATTCAATTTCAAATTAATAAAATGATGAATTTTTCTGTTATGGTTTTCTTATTTTTTTCAATAATTAAATAAGTGAGAACTTCATTGTAAAATCCTTAATCTAAAGGGAAAAATATAATCAGTCGAACCTCTATTTTGAGTGGCAATGACACAACTCCACATGGGTTTGGCCCAACATAAAAAAAAAAGGGGCTGAGGGTGTGGTCTCTCACAATAAGGTAAGGAAATGATATTACTAAAGATGAGCATGCTATTATGAAACAAATACATGAGATTGATAAGGAGAGACTTGCTATCATGGAGAGAGGACGACCCTGTTGTTGTTATAAAGAGGAAATATTTTTAGAATTCGTGAAGATAAGAGTACTCGAGAACATCCAACATGATGCTATGTTATTCATGATTAATGATCCAACAAAAATGAGCGTATTTTTTGGTGTTCCAACTGATCAGTTACATCAACAAATATTGTTCAAGATGATGTATGAATAGTGCTCCTTAGAGGGTGAATAATGTTTTTTGTCAAGGCTTTAGAAAATTGACTTTGGGTAGGAAGCAAACATGTATGGACTGAAAGTAATATATTATGGACTCAATGTTTGATGATTTATATTTGGTTAAGACAACAGAAGATAATGTAATATTTTGCTTGATATGAAATTAATGAATATGATTAATATTGGAAGTTCAACATGCTTGCTTTGGCCACCTATTGGAAGTTTTTTTTTTTTTTTTTTTTTTTTTTTTTTTTTTTTTTTTTTTTTTCCAGAGAAACGGGTGAATAGTTTATTAATACATATATGTTTATATATTGGCCACCTATTGCTGAATTCTAATATGCTTGCTTTGGCCATATATTGTTGGCATTACTGTTCATTTGGAGAATTCTATATTGGCTTCAAAACTAAGTTTTCTCATTCAACAGATTGAAGTGCAGTTGAACATGTGTGGCATTTAACCACAACCAGCATGACCATTTACATTTGATTACTTGACCAATATCAATTGCTTGAATCGATTTGTTATACTATGTATATGAGAGCATTGCTATTAATAAATATATTTTATCAAACTTATCAATTACATGTATTAAATAGCAATAACATATTCCCTTTCTTGTGTGTGTGTTTGTTTCTAAAAAAAAAAAAGAATGGGTAATTGTCCCACACTACTTAAGAAATTGTTGAAGTTCGATGATAAAGTGATATCTTGCATACTTTTTGGCTTTAGAGCACTAGCATTAGGGGGTGTAAACACCCCCCCAGTTATTATTTTACATCCAAAACCTCAAAAATGTTGCTCCATTCGGGTATGGATTCTTAAAAAATTTTAGAATCTGTGAACAATTGGTTCTTATATATACTATATAGAACCAACTATTCACTTGGATGTAAAAAAAATACTATTATTTTAATTGAAAATATCTATGTTCTCTCTCCTCATTCACTTTACATGGCTACAACACCCTCATCTTACTCATTCTCAATCACTCTTCTCCCCCTCTCTCTCCCAATTGCAGAAGCTCCATCACTCTCCCCATGCCACTCAATCACTCTCTTTCCTCTTTTTTTTTTTCTCTTCACTCTATTGCTCTATCCCCAGACTGAAGATTCAAGGGTTTGTTGGTTGGTTTAAATTTCGGTTTCATTTGGAATTTTTGGGTTTCTTGGTGGTTGTTTGTGTTGGAAAATTTGGTTTTGCATCTCATATAAAACACACAACGGAAACAACAAACACGGATCTACTTCACTCATGAGAGATAACATGTAACCTTGAATTCTAGAACAAAGAATAGAAAGCATACCTTGATGCAGTGAAAATCAAAACAAGACTTGAGAATAACTCTAATTAACATCCTAATTCCACATGGTGCCCGAGAAGAGTGGTCTTTCTATTAGTCTTTTTGTACGTTGATTCTCAAAGAAAGTTCTTTTTCTCATTGTAGAGAAAAACTGTTTTCTTTTCTTTTCATCATACGTACATTCTAACTACCTTGGTAGTTACTTTATTTAATAATTCTTATTAAACAAAAACTGATTATCTAATTGGGTTAGCCTTTTGGGCCTGACCAATTGGGCTTTAGTTTGTGGCTTGAGATAGGACCAAAGGGAACAAATAAGACTCTAGCTCCAATGGGCCTTGGGCTTATCTATCAACTCTTGACAAGTCCAAAATTATCATTAATTATATTTAATACCATTATATAAATATAATTGCATTCTAGGCCTTATTAATAAATAATATCATTAGAGACTCTAATGATATTATTTAACCCTTCCATGAAATATCCATAGTGAATAAAGTCATAATGAACTATCACTTTGTAAACAACTATTTTATCATTGAGTACCCGGTTTAATCTTTTTAGTTATTCATATTTATTGAAATCCGATTTTAATAAATATAAACTTTAGTAATTCCTTACTAAAGTGGACACCCTAAATAACCAGTTCCCATTAAACTTATCTTATGGGGGTATTTTGTGTCTCTATAAAAGAGATTATAGATTCTATCTTGAGAATATGTGTTCCTTTAACATTATGTGTGGTTACCCAACATACTGAGGTTTTGATCGTCAATATTAGATTTCACTCTTGATATATTAAAGTAACCTACATTTCATGATCAGGTTCACTATCCTCTCAGGATTGAGAGTGTATAAAATTAAAAGTCGTGAGATTAATCATTCAGGTAACAGTTGTTGATTGAATAATTAATCTCACAGCGGTCTAGTTCAATCTGTCTTAATACTTAAGACACATCAACACATCAACTAGAAGTCTCCACTTCCATGATCAAGACAAACTATCTTAGTTGATGTGTTATAGTCTTCGCATATGAAACACTCAATTTCATCACCGATTACGAACTGCGTTTTGAGTTTACAAGGAACTTATGATTTATATCTTTTATGACAAAATCATATACAATGCATTTCAAGGACTTTGATAATGTCTCATTAGTTCATTTATAAATAGTCTCATATAATTAAACAATTTAATTATTTATGACATGCCAATAAATTGGATTTTAAGTCATAAACCCCAACTGTTTGTTAATCGTTTCTGGGTTTGTGGTTTCTTGGTGGCTGGATCGGTGATGGTTGCTGTTGGTGTTTGTTTGAATCGGTGGCTAGATCAGTGAAGGTTGCTGTTGGTGTTTGTTTGAATTAGTAGTTGTGTTTGTTTGTTTGAATTGGTGTTGGTGGCTGTTTGATGGTTGCTGTTTGGAGTTTAGGTGTTGAATGGTTTGAGTTTCGGTGTTGAATCGATGCGTTGCTTGCCGATTTGGGTGTGGCTTTTTTTTGGGTTTGATGAGTGGTGGTGGGTTGCTTAGTATGGGTTTGGTGAGTAGTGGTGGTGAGCAGTGAGTGCTTTTTTCTGGGATTTGGTTTTTGTGGTAGATGGCAATGGTGAGTACTTTTTTGTGGTGGTGGGTAGTGGTTCCATATGGGTTTTGTATTTTTTTTTTTTTTTTTTGGGTTTGTCATTTATGGGTATGGATATGTGATTTTGGTGGTTGTTGATGGTGGTGGTAACTTGGTTTGATCGTTATGGTTTGGGGTTTCAGTGGTGGTGGGTGGGTGGTGGCGGCGGCGTTAATCTTTTTCGGTAATTTTGGTGGTGACAGGGGTAGAGTTTTGGTGGAAGGTGGTTGTATAGGTTTTCTGGAGAGAGAAAGAGGAAGTGAGGAAAAAGAAATGAAAGAGAAGAGAGAGAAACATGATTTTTTTATATTATTTGATGTGATAGTTTATATTATTTTAATGAGTCGTATATAAAAATAGAAACTGAGATGTTGGGTGAGTTGTAAATTAAAATAGTAAAATAGATAAAATAAGTTTTGAGGTTGTAAAATAGAACTTTTTTGGAATCCCAGATGGGAATGCTCTTAGAATGCAAAGTTTGGCTACAAGCTTTGAAATCTTCAAAAGACAAAGACGATTTTAAGTCAAGGTATAGTTTTTTATGAGAATGAAAACTTCAAATATATTTAAGAAATTTGAAAAGCCAAAGCGTGTTGTTGAAGTTGTTTTTGACCTCACACCTACCACCTCTTCCTCAAATAGTGTCACATATAAATAATAATTACAAGTTAATAAGTATGATGATCTAATGGAAAGTTGTCTAAAACAGAGATAGTGTGACTTTGTTGGGTTTAAAATGAAATGGAGAAAGTGAGTAGGTGTTGAGACTTTAGCTTAGTTGTTGCTTCAATTTACAAGGGAGAGAAAGTCTTGTTAATGTATTTAGGAGCATTCACAGCTCACACTAACTTGTGCAAAACTTCTTGTCTTGTTTAACATAAGAATCTACTTTTTCTATTTTATATACTTACTTTTTAAAATACCCTATATCAGATTATCTATATTACATTACATTTCATTGAAACATCAAATTTTCTTATTTTTTTAATTGTTTATCTTTATTCACATATAACAACCACTATCCACTCTTTTATTTTATTTCTTTGGGGATATATAAAGAAAGAATAAAAAAAACTAAATGCAAAATAAATAGTTTCAGTGTAAATTTACACTATTACAGTAGAAAATTTATAAATTTACACAATTATACATTAACTAATGTGGAATATTTTTAGGCAAAATAATGTAAATTTTACACATTTTTTCTATTATAATTCTTTGATGTGAGTGCTCTAAGTTGATGTATACAATAATCTGCCTTCATAATTATTACTAGATTACCACTCAATTAAGTTTTTTATTTTAAGAAAACAACTAAGTGCCGTTTTCATAAAGCTGGATTGCACAATAAAATGTCAATCTAGTTTTCTAAAAATAGAAACGAAAATACACCATGTGAGGGATGGTTGTTTTGTTCCCACCTCTCCAAATCTAATGTAGTAAAAACTTTACTAAAGAGTCTTATTAGCTAAATCCTTAATATCGCATTTGGTGCATGATAATGCTTTAAGATTACTAAGAATGTTTAAAGATTCCCATATTTGGTTGTAAATTACGCCAATGAATCAGTTGCTAGGAGAATCTAGATTCCCTCTTAAACCCCTCTCAGTAGGAATGTGGATTCTTTTTAAAATAGGTGGGTATCCAGATTCCCAAGCTTAAAGGAAATTGTATTTTTGATAAATTGACAATTTTAACCCATTTTTCCTTATCATTTAAGCAATTAAGATAAAATATAAAACAAGTTATCAATATCTTTTCTCTTATTTTTATCTTTTCCCGTCAAAACAACATAAATAGGATAGACAACTCTGTTAATATATTTTTTAACAAAGCTCTATTTAGATTTTACATGTGGAAAAAAAAAAAGTTTGAAGGAGACCCTCTATTATTGCCAAATATTCACTTTTACTGTTGTGTGTGTATTGTTCAACAAATTATTAATTTATTTAGAGGAAGATATTTTTTTTGAAGGATTAATTAACAATTTATATTTTTTTCACTATTTATTTAGAGGAACGTGAACTGCCAATGAACTAGATTATATAAACTATTTACTTCTGCCAATGAACTGCCAATGAACGTGAACGTGAACTGCCAATGAACTGAAAAAAATAAAAATAGATTAATTAACAATTTACTTCTAGCATCTAGATTACTCTTATGTTTTGTCTTAGTTTATATAAAAAAAAAATAATAAGTTTTTTTTTTGTTGTTAAAAATAATAACTTTTAGATTTTTGCCACACATTTAATATAAAAGCTACAAAAAACTATGAGATACTCAAACACACACTAAATATGGAATATCTTTAAAATAGAACTATGGATATCCTCCATGTGTGCTAGTTTTAAAAATTAAAAGATCATAATAACCTTCATGAATCAGGAGTAAATAAGTTTAATCAAAGCACTCGCATCAATGCTTGTATAATAAAAAAAGTATTACATTTTAGTTGATCAAGCCTAAAGTTCGTCTAAAATTTATCAACAATATGCCATGCAAAGTTGTGTAAAAGAACATGATTGCTACATTAACGGTGTAAATTTACATTGATATTATTTTTTTAGTTTTTTATTTTTTCTTTACGTATTTTGAAGATAAAAGAAGAAAGTGGATGATGGTTGTTGTGTGTGAAAAAAGATAAACAATTAAAAAAATTTAAAAAAAAATTAATATTTTAATAAAATATAATGTAAAATAGATAATTTGATATAAATTATTTTAAAAAATAAGTACGGTAAAATAGAAAAATTTTTTTTTTTTTGCATCAAACAATGCCAATGCTTTTAATATGAAAACAAATGCTTAAATTAAAAAAAAAAAAAAAAAAACTCCGAAAAGGGTAAATAATAAAGAAAAAGAAAGAAACAAGGGCTGACCGAGCAAACGTGGCACCAAAAAAAAAAAGCACAGGGCCACAGGCACAGCCCTCCAAAAAAAATTCAAAACTCAAAAACCCAAATCAATTCCCGCCCAAAACCCACCCAAATCTTCTCAGTTCTCTCTTTCTCATTTTATTATTATCAACATCGTAGATTTGTAAAGTCAAAACTCAAACTCAAACTCAAACCCACAAAAGCTTTTCATCTGTTATACAAACAAATTCATTAACTTATACTTATACTACAAGCAGTACTAAATTAATGTCCGCCCCATCAGCTCGCCGCCTCAAAGACCACGGCGTCGGAGGCGGCGCAACCAAACCCGCCGCAAAATCCTTAACCCCAATCTCCGCCAACAAACCCAAAAACCCTACTTTACAAAAATCTGCCTCCGGCAAAGAGAACCCCAGGCCCACCACCGTTACTTCTCGGTCCCAAAAGCCCACTCTCCGCCCAGTTCCTCGCCTCGACAAGACCGTGTCCATGGCTCTCTCCAACGACGGCGCCGATACGCGTGTCCGGTGGTCCACGTCATCGGCCCCTAGAGGTAGGAGCTCTAGTCCTTCTGATCCCATTAGGGTTTTCTCAGATCGTAGGGTTTCTAATCCTGTGGGTGTCAGTGGTGGTGGTGGTACTAGGCAGAGAAAGGTGTCTAGGGATTTGAGTGCAACTCGGACTAGGGCTTCTAGGGATTGTAAAGAAAGTGTGGAATTGGAAAAAAAGAGTGGGCTTCGTGAAAAATTGAAAATGGGAGGACTGGAAAGTGGGAAGAAATTGAATGGGATTAGGGTTTTGGAAAATTGTAATGGGAAGCTTAATTTAAGCTCAGATTCGATGAATTTTGATGAAAAAATTGGACTTGGTGTTTGTGTTGGGGTTGATAAGGTTTTCAAGTCGAATGAGGAGGTTGTGAAGGTTGGAAATGGTGTTGAGAAGTCTTTGGATGATTCGAAGAATGGGAAGGGCTTAGTTGAAGATGGGGTGGGTGGTCAGGTCAGTAACAAGTATCCGAGCAAACTTCATGAAAAGCTTGCCTTTTTGGAAGGAAAAGTGAAAAGGATTGCATCGGATATCAAGAGGACAAAGGAGATGTTAGATATGAATAACCCTGACACATCAAAGGTGATACTTTCAGATATTCAGAGCAAGATTTCAGGGATTGAGAAGGCGATGGTTACTGTTGGAGGCGATTCAGATGGGAAAGAGGGGGTGTTGAAAGGAAATGGTGAGCGTGAGGGCGGGGTGGTTGAGAAGGGAAAGAGTATGGAAGGGGATAGTGCTAAAAGTTTGGTTAAAGGGTTGAATTGTGAGGAGCTGGAAGCTAGACTCTTTCCTCATCATAAGTTGCTCAGAAATCGGACGTCTTTGAAAGTAACATCAGGTGGTTCTCAAATTCATGACCCACATGTTGTAGGATCTAATTGTGAATCAAAGGTGGAGGGGAAGTTGTTTAGCCCTATTGATGAGAACCCAATAGCAGTTGAGTTCTTGGCTTCCTTGAATACCGAGCAAGCTAAAGTCACCACGAGGGACCAGCAAGCTGGTTTAGAATATTGTGAAGTTCAAGAAATGGATGGCGCTGCCTCTACAGGAGCTCAAGACTCTTCAAATATTTTCGATGATAAACGTGATTTTGAGCTCAATCTCACAACTGATGAGAGACTTGATGAGTTTGATGATCATGAGAATATAGAGAATGCAATAATTGGTGAGGAGATAGAAGATACTTGCATTGATCAGCTGAATGAAATTGGTTGTAAGACCTCAACAGGAGGATGGTTTGTCTCTGAGGGGGAGGCGGTGCTACTCACCCATATTGATGGTTCTTGCTCATTTTATGATATTGCTAATTCTGAGGTATGCACTCTATTTATCTAAACTGGAGGTACATTTCTGTCAGGTGTTTATGTAGTTATGTATTGTGATATTTAATGACAAATAGTAGTACAAATACTTTATATCACTTCTACTTGCATTATGTCAATGATGTGCTTTGGATGGGTTGTTCTGTTCGATTCTTAATTTAATGGTTTTTACTCTATATAATTATCTCTCTTTTTGCTAAACTGGAAGTATGTTTAGATCAATGAACTATATTACATGTTTTAATGGTGGTATAAATTGCTTGTTGCATTAATAGACATCAACCCAAAAACTAGCACTGCATTTTTAGATCGTTTTGTCCACTGATGGTCCATCTTGGTTTCAGGAGAAGGCTGAGTACAAGCCCCCATCAGGAGTCTCATCTGGTATATGGAGAGATTGTTGGATAATTCGTGCCCCTGGTGCGGATGGCTGCTCGGGAAGATATGTTGTGGCTGCATCTGCTGGGAATGCCATGGATTCAGGATTTTGCTCCTGGGATTTCTACACCAAAGATGTGCGAGCTTTCCAAATTGAGGAAGGTAAAATTTCTTCCAGAACAGTACTTGGTCCCTTATCCAATAACGTTGTACATAGAAGAACTTCTGTTCATAGTATTCTGGCCCCGGAAACTCCGCAATGGTGGTATAGACCCTGTGGACCTCTTATAATCTCAACTGCCAGCTGTCAGAAGGGCGTGAGAATTTTTGATATTCGTGATGGGGAGCAAATTATGAAATGGGATGTGCAGAAGCCTGTGTTGACAATGGACTATTCAAGCCCAGTGCAGTGGAGAAACAGAGGAAAAGTAGTTGTTGCTGAAGCAGAGACAATTTCTGTGTGGGATGTGAACTCTCTCAGTCCCCAAGCACTAGTATCTGTGTCTTTGTCTGGTCGAAAAGTTTCTGCTCTTCATGTGAACAATACTGATGCTGAATTGGGTGGTGGGGTTCGTCAAAGGTGAGTGCCAGCATTTTCATTTTGCATTTTTTTCACTATTTGCCTTTTGTTCTAGTACCCTTCTTGTTGGCTGGTTCACCATATTTTCTTGCTTTGGCACTTTAGTTTGGTGAATTTGTTTTCCCCAAATAGAGTTTAGCTTTTTTTTTTTTTTTTAAATTTTTTTTTCATGATTAATAGAGTTCGGTGAATTTGTTTCCTCCAAAATCTTAGTATCATTGTGAATTTGATCATTTTCTGCTTCTGATATTGCTTGCTTCTCTTAGGAAAATGATTTTTGTTATATAGCATGTTCTAAGGCTACCCGCCCGTAAATATACATGGGATTTGAAATGTTCTTGTTGTAGTAATTAATTACTTTTTTAAAGATGTTACCAAAATTCTTGTACCTGCTCTGAAATAGTTGATATGGAATGCAGAGTAAGTTCAGCGGAAGCAGAAGGAAATGATGGTGTATTCTGCACTACGGATTCTATCAATATTTTGGACTTTCGCCACCCATCTGGGGTAGGTCTTAAGATACCAAAACTTGGTGTCAGTGTACAGTCAGTTTTCTCTCGTGGAGATTCTATCTTCCTTGGCTGCTCTAGTTTAAGGTCAGTAGGGGGAAAGCAGTCTTCTTCACAGGTGCAACAGTACTCATTGCGCAAACAAAGGCTGCACAGCGCTTATGATTTCCCAGAATCCAATGCACACTTCCACCACACAGCAATAACACAAGTTTGGGGAAATTCAAACCTTATAATGGGTGCCTGTGGGTTGGGGCTATTTGTATTTGATGCCTTGAGGGATGATGGGTTGCAGTCTCTCAACATTGATTCTGGAAACACTCAAAAAGTTATAGATACCATTGGTCCAAATGACTTGTGTTCCCCTTCATTTGATTACTTGTCATCTCGTGCTCTCCTTATATCAAGAGATCGCCCAGCAGTGTGGAGGCGCTTATCAGAGGTATGAGACATGCTTGAAACCTGTTTAGCCTGATTTTCCTAGGAAAGGACTATAAGCAAAAGAATGTGCCGCTGTTTGTGTTCTATTATCTCATGCTATGTAAGATGTTTGAAATAATATGTGCTATATTTATTGAAGTTGAACTTGTTATATAGAACTTGGTATAGGCATCAGATCAATTTTGTGTATATATATGATATTATGCCTTAGAATATTTTCAAGTGCTGAGGACAGGTTTTTAACTTAGTAATGCCAGAAACCAAATAAAATAAAATGGGAAAAAAGGTTGGGAGAGCTCGATCACATCAGTTATATAACTATAAGCCTTTTCGCTAGAATTAGCCTTTTAAATCATGGGTACTTTCTGTTTCACTTTCCATTAGGTGACTTGAATTTATAGGCAAATCCAAGATTTTTGTTTTGAAACCAGTAGAAATAAGAAGACCATGTTGTTTATAAAATTTACTACACTTCTGAGTGCTTTGATTTGAGCAAACTTTTGAAGAAAGCAATTTTCATTCCATTGCAACTTTAATTGGCCAAAGCACCAGAACTTGGTGTGGTTAGCACAATGCAATATAACAGGCTCTTCTCAAGGGGCTAATTCGAACTTGCTACTGTTTCTGCTATTCATTTATCTCTCTGCTTTTTTAAGAGAATTTTATTTTACGGGTTTAGTTAATAGATCTCTTTGATGTACTTGCTCACCTGCATCCATTGCTATTTCTTGTTAAATAGGGAAGATCTTACTATGAATTAAGCAGTCCTCAAGTAGAACAAACGCTGAAGAAATCTATTAAATTTAATCTGTTTATGGTTAATCATTCAAATTACAAGTTTGCTTGGATTTTTTTTGGAAAAAGTTGTCATTTTAATTACTTCTCCGAAAAGCTCTACTGTATTGTATCAACAAGAGTAAAAAAAAAAAAGATGTCATTTTAGTCTCTCTCACACGCAGAAGATTAGTTGATTCTTAAAAACTGTGATCAATTCGCCATTTCTAGCCAGTTCTAGCAAAAAATGTATCAAAATGATAAATTGGACAAAAAGAAAGAAGAGCAGGTAATAATTTGCGAAAAAGTGTCAAAAAGTTGTGTACATAAATTTATTTTTATTAAAATGGAAATTTGATCAATTAAGTTTGGTCTAGTTTCTAGAACACTGTTTGTCCTCACCTGCTTGATTAAACTAGAGGTAGTGCAGGCCTGAATTCCTTGTAACTCTTGTCGAAGTCAGTTTTAAGAACACAGTTTACCATGGCCTGCTTCCAGCAGTTTTAATTTTACTGAAGGGTACGTTTGGTACACTGAATGGAAATTACGATATGAATTGTAATATTTATTATTAGTAATAAAGTGTGTTGTAATGTAATAACTAAATTTATTCATTAGTTTGATTGTGAGTTATAACATTAAAATGAAACTTAACATTTATTTTAAGAAATATCTTATTTATACAATTATATTTTCTTAAAAATTATTATTTTTAAATTTAAGAGAAATATGCGTAATTTTTTATTTTTATTATTGTTAGATATATATGGAAAGTTTATTTATTTGGAAATATATTAAGTTTTGAAATTATTGTATTGTTAAGGAATAATTAATACAACTTTTTAAAGAGGAATAGTTATTTCTTATTTTGAAGAATAGTTATTCATAAGGAATGACTATTCTTTGTAATAAAAATATAACCAAACTAAAGAATAACTAAATCATAAGAATAATTATTACATTACAGGGTCTATTACAGTCTACCAAACATTACAGTACCTATTAAATTTTTTATGAGAAAATTTCTTGTACAGTTGTATATACCATATAATGCTGTTAGACCATAAGAGCATTAGCAATGGGGAATTATATTCCTACTCTATTATACAACTCTAAACACCTACTTTATCATTATACAATACCATTTTACCATACCTCCAGCATCCCAAAATTCTATTTTTATTAAAATATTATTTTTAATCTTTTTTTATTATTTCTTTCTCATCTTTCTGTTCAACCACAACTTTTACAGAAAACACTATCCTCTCCTCTGGTCCCTCTCCGACCATCAACACCATCCTCTCCTCTGGTCCCTCTCCGACCATCATCGGAGCAATACACCACCATCAACACCAAAAAAAAAAAAAAAAAAAAAAAAAAAAAAAAAAAAAAAACCAAAACAAAACCCAGACCATCAATCACCAAACCACTATCATCAATCACCTCCACGGCTCCACCTTCATCAATCACCAAACCTACCAATCCGCACCGATCAACCACCACGCCCCACCGCACCGATCAACCAATCCGCACGGATCAATCACCACACCACCGCACCGATCAACCACCACACCACCACTGCACTCGATCAACCACCACGCCGAACCCAAACCCGCACGCGCGCGCCGAACCCAAACTCACACCACCATACTCGATCGCCGCCGTCAGCCGACCGATCTGCATCGAGGTGAAGCTTCAGACTTCAGAGATGAGAGAGCAGATGGAGAATCAGAGATGGAGAAGATGTAGATGGAGATGGAGATGGAGGTGAAGCTTTGGAGATGGAGATGGAGGTGAAGCTTTGGAGATGGAGATGGAGAAGCTTCGGAGATGAAGCTTCGGAGAGAGGAGAGAGCAGCTGAGATGAAGCTTCGGGTTTGGGTTTGGGTTTGAAGAGAGGAGAGAGCAGCTGAGATGAGAAAGAGAGAAGGAGGAGAGAGAACAGAACGGCAATAATGAGAGGGAGGAGAGAGAAATTTCTATTAAAATATTATTATTATTTTTACCATTGTGCTACAGTACAATTCTAAAGATAGAATTGTACTGTAGCAGTATTGCAAAAAAATTTACAATACTTGAGTTTAGAATTTCCGGATGGAGTGGTTTTTGAGGCTTAAAATGTCATATTTACCTTAGATTTGGCATTAGCATTCCCCAATGCTAATGCTCTAAAACCTTAAGGATATCTTTGTTAACGCAATAACTTATCAAATTGTTTTTTTTTTTTTTTTTTGAGAAGAAGATTAAATTGGGTATAATTGACACCTTTTTATTTATCCCAATTACAATTTACAACATACTATATCAGTTGTAATTTATTTATTTATTTATTTATTTTAATTTTATCAATAGATTTTTTTTTTTTTTTTTTTGGAGAAGATTGTCAATAGATTTGTTGTGTATGAATGTAACTGTACCCAGTATGTTTAATTGTTGGTCCATGGTACATAAATGTCTTGAACCTATACCATAGATCATGGGTTTCGATTTAATTTTAATGATTGGACCACATTCGTTGGGCTAGAGCCCACATACTTAATTTTCAAGGGAGTTGATGTCCTTGCTGAAATGAAGAACTTTGATGCCTCTACTTGGTTTAATTAGAGCATCTCTAAGAAGTTCTTTAAACCCAAAATTTAGAGAGTACACCACAAAATAGTGCTCCAACAGTCTCTCTAAAATACTGTTTATTAGCAAAAAATTGTTTGCTAATGAACAGTCACTCTCTTGATTTGATGACTTATTGTTCATGAGAAAAACAATTTACTGTAGTAAAAAATTCAAACCACCAAATAAAATATTCAATTTTAATCGAGTTCACAACGGCTAAGTGCAACATCTCAACCATTCCAGAATTTTCTCCCTCAAACATCTCAATTTTACTCGAGTTCGCCTTTCTATTTAAAAGAAAAAAAACACTAGGTTTAAGCAAAGAGCTGAGCCCTTACTTTTCTTCAAGTGTCCCCCATGTGTTGCACTATTGCAAGGGCCTGGCGCAACCCCACAAAAAAAAGAAAAAAAAAAAAATCTCAATCAATGTAAGAAAATTAATGCAAACTACTTTGGCGGCGCAGCCCACAAGGCCACAACGAATATGAGAAAAGATACATAAAATTATTATAACGGTAAATTGCAAATTACATTTTTAAGTTTAGAGGTGTTTGAATTTTATATTTTGAAATTTTATAATTTTGATTTTATGTTTTAAAGTTTGAAAGTGTTTGGATTTTATACTATGAAGTTTTAAAATTTGGAATTTACCCTTTAAATTTTAGAGGTATTTAGATTTTACTTCCTAAAATTTAGGTGTGAATTTTACACTTTGAAGTTTTGAGTGTGTTAAATCCAAAAACTTCCAAATTTTAGAGGATAAAATCCAAATTCTAAAACGTCAGGGTGTAAAATTCAAATACTCCAAATTGTAGGGGGTAAAATTCAAATTCTAAAATTTTGGGGTATAAAATCTAAACACTCTAAAACTTTAGGGGTGTAATTTGCAATTTACCCTTATTGTAATTATCATTTTAACAATTACTTAAAAAGAAATATGTGATTCAACCACTGCTAACACCAAAAATCAATTGGTGTTTTAGTATCCATTTGGAATCCGCTTATTTTGTTGAAATTGAAATTTTTTTGTTGAAAATACTGTTGAAAAAGGTAAAAGTTAGCTGAAATAGTACAATGGGACCCATAAATAGAATCAAAAAGTGCAGTGAGACCTAGGGCTGTCCACGGGTTAGTCCGGGTCGGGTTTGTGCCCAACCCGGAACCGATCCGACCAGATCGGGTGGGCAAAATTTCAACCTGCCGCCGACCAGAAAGGTTGATCGGATCGGACGGGTCGGAGCTTCCACGGATGTCGGGTTGATCGGTCGGAGTCGATTATCTGGAAAACGTCAAGATTCCGACCAAGAAAAGATGAAAACGGCAGAAACCGGCGACAAAATTCTGAAAAATGGCAAAAATTCCGGTCAGATCTCGTAGATCCAGCGAGATCTCGGCCATTTTCGGCCAAATCTTGGCTAGATCTAGCGAAATCTCGCCGGATCTAGCCTAGATCTACTCAAAAAAATCCCAAAATGCGCCGGATCTAAACTTTTTCGCCAGAAAAATAATAGGTTCAGCTCGAATCGGTCGGATCGGGTTTCTCGGATTTGAGAGGAGAAAATCCGATATCCGACCGGATCAGCTTGGATTCTGGAGAATGGAATTCGTCGCCGACCGCCGGAGCAGTCGGTTCGGTCGGCGGCGGGTCGGGTTCGGTCGGCGGCAGCGGGTGGGTCGGTTCTGGCGGGTCCTTGGACAGCCCTAAGTGAGACCCATGAATAGCAGCAAAAATAAGTTAAATAGCAGCAAAAATAAGTTGAATAACAAATTAAGTGTGCCTTTGGAAATTGCGGTAGTTTGCGTTTGTGTTTGTTTTGTCTAGTCCCATGGCACTGTTCATGGACCAGCCAGCACCAAAAACGCGTGAACATGTGTTTTGGCTTTTAAAAAATATTTTGCTACAGTATTTTCATAAATAAATTTTCAGTTTTTAACGAAATAAGCAGTATTTAAACAGATTCTAAGTTGACAAAAATAATTTTTACCAAACAGAAACTAAAAGAGATATGGGATCATTTTGATGTCAGAAGCGTACGTTATAGCTATAGGTTGAAATTTTCTTAAAAAAAAAAAGTAGCTTTTAATTGAGAGAGGAGAAAATGGTCCAATAAGTTTTATCTTTCGAATTATTTCCAATTTTCTATGGAATGAATTAAGGGGCCATTCTTGTCACATACATGGTCCAAAAACACTTGTTTGAGTGTGTTGGTGTTCTAAAATTTTATTCCATCAAACAAAGAATTTTATATATTTTAAATGACGTTATATACACTCCCAAACTCCTCTCTTTCTCCATAGACCACTATTGACAAGATGTTAACCAAGTTTTAATTTTTTTTTTTTCAAAGTAATAGTATTTTCTTTGCTCAAACTAGCTCATTTCTCACTTGAATTTTTGTGTAGATTCTGAATTTTGAGGCTCTTAAATGACCCAGACAATAGAAATGTTTTTCAATTTGGGTCTGTTTTCGTGAATTAAAGAATTTGTTTTTCACAATTCCTCCACCACTAACTCATACCACATTCTAGTCAATATATCCTCAACGTTGTTGTATGATTCTATTTCTACCGTCTACGAGATTGACGATGAGAACCCTAACATCATCACTCTTTTTGGGTAGTTTAGTTGGTTTTATGTTTCTGGGACTTTTCTGTTTCTTCTGGATTTGGATTTTGTGGGTAGTTTGTTTTCTTGTGCATTTCAATTAATCATTGTGAAAATTGTGCCCAGTTTATTGTCGGAAAATGACATTTGATCACTTATGTGATCATATCTCTTCAATAATCAGAAATTGTTGAGTGAAACTTGCTCTATTAGAAAGTATACATACATGGCTTCAATATGGACACACATTTGACTAGTTTGAATTTAAAATGAGTGAGATATAGTTTTTTAAATTTGGAGTAGGATCAATGTCCATCTGTGAAAGCTGCATTTGTAACTTTTGAGACTGCGTATGCATCTTGTGGGGGAAAACCCTCTCCAAAAAGCTCGAAAATTGAGTTCTAAAGAAAATTTTGTTACAGGTGTGTTTCGTTGTTTTGCACCAAAAAAAAAAAAAAAGGTATCGAAAGTCGAAGAGTTTGTGGGATATGTGTTTTGACTTTGTGGGATATGCATCTTGTTGCTTTTTCTTTTTCTGTGGGTTTTTTTGTGGCACTAGACTTTTCGAAAGTCGAAACACATATCCCACAAAGCTGGGATGTGATTTTCAAGCCCAAACTTCTCCAAAAGTCCTACATCTTAGAAAAACAAAGGAAATGATTTCCTAGAAATGATCCCCGATTTGTCTATATACATATATATACATTGGACGTTAGGGGTTATTGTGAATTGTGATGCATCCAAATATTACATGGCAAATTTGTAATACATTTTTCCTATTTTTCTTTGCAAATTTATTTATATGAGGTATTTCATCTACTACCCTTGTCACCTAGGGGAGGGACTTGAAATAAAAATAGCTTAACATAAGAAATGAAGCTAACGAAACACAGGAAAAGTTGTAACAACTAACAAGAAAACAAACATAGAGATCATTCTAGAGTTCCCTCCCCCAACATAGAGGAAAAAATCTTGGGTGAGATGAGTGCATGCGCCCATTGTCTCACTGACATGCGGGTCCCTCATGCGTGGGACCCATATGTTAGTGAGACAATGGGCACATGCGCCTGTCTCAATAAAGACTATATTCTACTTTCTTCTGTCTCTTCATTTGCTATAACAAACTTATATTATTATTATTTATTATAAGATATATACAAGTGGCAGTGGGACACCTAGTTGAGATCATTCATACAAACGTTTAACCACTTTGGTGAGCCACGTGTTCATGAACTACAACCCTTCCTTTTCATCTCCAACTAGGATAAAATAACTCCTTTGAAAAGATAGCGTTAGATTAGAAAGTTCACGTTTGCATCAAAAAAGAAAAAAGAAAAAGAAAAAAGAAAAAAAAGAAAGTTCATGATCAAATCTAAGAGCTTGTGGGGTGTGGGGGTTAAGGGTACAGGTTCAAGTCTTTAAAATGAAGTTTCACACACATATACATTTAAATTAGAATATAGTAGAATTTCTATCTTATATATACATATATATATATATATATATATATAAAGACAAAATTTAGGTACAGTACCTTAGGTATTGTTCTTTAGATTCCTCTCTTAAGATTCAGCCATGTGGCTACTTAACTAAAAAAGTACACTTTTATCCCATGAGAAAAAATCCACATGACACTTAAGTACTGTACTTAAGTCTTACTCCATATATATATAAAAAAAAGGTCCATGTTCCATTATAGTATTGATTGGGACTTGGGATTTTTTATTTTTTATTTTCCATTAATGGGGGCAATCTAATTGAGGTTGGACAAATTTTTACTACGAACTTGATTGTAGCCTCTAAAGGTTACAATTCCCACTAAAAAACATTAGGCTAAAATGCAAAATATATCATTTAATTTTCACTAGAATTCATTTCAATTCTCTAATTCTGCTTTCGTTTGTTTCAGTTTTCTAAAGATTCAATTTTATCCAATTAAGATCTCTTTGTTAACTTCCGTTAATTTTTTTTTAAATTCTGGAAAATATTTTTTGGTCATTAATTGAATTTTTTAATTAACATGACTACATATTTTAAAAATCTAATCGTTGAATTATTTGTTCTTTATGATTTTAATACACATATTAAATTTTGTGCTAATTAGATGTTATTTACTATTCGATCTATAAACGTATAATTTTAAACTACAAAAATTTAAAATTTAAACATTTTATTGAGGGAATAGCTGTACTGGTTTGGCCAGCGATACGATATATTTCGGGTATCGGTCAATACCGATGTACCGTTTTAGGTTTACCGCTATTTTATATATTATACACACACACACACACACACACACACACAAAATCTCTATAACTATGTTTACAAGATTATCCACTATTCTTCTGCCCCAAGAAGCATAGGAATTACAACACAAAAGAACAACTTTGCCGAGGCAATTCATCATTAGAGAAAAGTTATAGATGCACAACAAATATAAATTGGTCTCATTTTTCTTTAGTGAAATTAAATAAACATAATGCTGAAATTGCATTTCGTAATGAACTTGTAAAATTGTCTCTCCAAGGAAAGAAACAACCCCTCTTATAACAAATGAAAGTAAACCAAAATTAATTAAAACAAAAAACACAGAAATAAATTTCAGAGTATAGAAACTAGAAAAAAAAAAGCAACAAAACTGAAAAAGAAAATAAATAAATTCTATGTTTTATGTGAGCAACTGAGTGAGAGCGTGAGAGAAAGAAAGAAAGAGGACTATGCGGTTGGGACTTAGAGTAAGAATTAGGTTTAGCACAATTACCATATTGCTTTTGAAAATTTGTCAAAATTACAAAAAAAAAAAAAAAAAAAGTGGCTTGGATTGTTTCGGCCCGGTATGGCCGGTATGCGACTGGTATGGTCAGATTTTGCCAGTATGCGTCCTGTATAGTCGGTATATTTTTTGGTACGAAATAGAGGGATACCTGTACCAGTGCACTGACTGGTACAGTATTTATCGGCCAGTACGGTACGATATCTGCTTCACTGTTAGGTACTGTTCCTTAAATTCAACTCTTAAGATTCAAACATAATTAGGTTTATGTCTTGTCAACCTAATTATGGTTCTTAGTTCTTAAATGTAGCACGTCTTTGCATGTTATATGGCAGCAAAGCTTAGAATAGACTTATATCAATATAGGGGCCTAACATGGGTTTAATTGGAAAAGTAAAAAAAAAGAAGGTCCATGTTGAGATATTACCAATCAAAATTCAAAGCATTAATTTGTTCAAAGAAAAAAAATAAGCATTTCTTTTTCATTTATTTTTTGGTTATAACAAAGTCACCTATAAACTCCCTTAAATAGAGCACAGGTTCAATTTCAAAGGAGAGAGACACGGAAGACACGAAGAGAGAGAGAGAGAGAGAGAGTGAGAGATATGAAGAGAGAGAGCCATCCTTTGTTGAGGGGAGGGAGAAGAGGAGAGAGTAAATACAGTCATGGGTGGACGGCGGCTGAGATGCAATCACTGGCTAGCATTTGTGACGCTTTATTACCTCCTTTGACATTGAATTCTTTGGAGGGGAAGAATGACCAGCCTACCAAGGCTGTGCAGTCCTTCTACAAAGCTTCTGGGTCTCAATTTCCAATTCCTGATGAGGTAATAATATTAATTCTTCAATTACTCTCTGTGTGTAAGAGTTTCTGTTTGTCTCTCAGTTACGTACATGCATGGTTTAGTTATCAATGTCATGTTTTTGATAGAACTCATGAAATTTATCAATGATAGTTTCTGCAGCCCTCCATGGGAGACTTTCAAGCTTCTATCTAAACGGGACAAGTTAGCCAAATATTTATGAGTTGTAATACATATTTTTCAAAAAAAAAAAGAGTCATTTGTTTGTAATTAATTAGTTTGCACATACAAATTTATTATAATTGTATATGTTTTTTTTTTAATAATATTATTAGTGCACAATTAGAATTTATCTTTTGAAAATATATTAAAAAAATTATTTAATAGACCTTAACCTATGCCATTAGGTTATTGTTAACAAAAGCCAGTTAGGTAATCATCAAAGAAGTACTTTTATTTTTCTTCTTTTGTAATAGAATGAGAACAGGTTGCAGAGCTTATAGGGAAAAGGGCTGTAACAGAAGCTGTGATATCATATTAGTTAGAGTGGTTTTAGGGGCGCTGGGTACTAGGTTGGGTACTTTATTGCTTTGTGGACCTCTTTGTCTTAGCAATAAATGGCCCTTCGTCTTCAACTTTTCTAGCATATCCTTGGAGAGTAGAGAGAAAATTTTGCAGAAGTGGTTTAGGCATAGATTTTAGACACCGATCAGAGCTGCAGTTCTTTACATCAAAGCCGTGTCCCTCTACAATTTCTTCTCTCGGGTAATGCCTCATAATCTATTTGCTTTTTCTTACATTATATTTACTACTATAATTTAGTATTTTTTTTTAGGAAAACTATAATTTATTACCTTGACAGAGATTGAAACAAAAGAAGACAAAAAAAAAAAAAAAAAAAACTTTCATTTGTTCTTTTTTTAGTACCCATTATTCCTATTTGGAAAATTCTTAGTTTATATCCTATATATTTTTGTGTCTTTACTGTGTAAATTTATATCACTGGTACAATGTAAATCTATAAAAGTCCATCCTACTGTGCTACAATTATCCAAAAAAAAAAAAAAAAAAAAAAAAACAAAAAACAAAATGATAGCTGGATCAATGAACTGTCAAAAGGATTGATTCCAACCCTTTGGGCCCCACTTATAGGGATAAGAAACAAATTCAGTTTAATTATTGAACGTAAAATAGATAGACGAGTTGTGTTAACGGGCATTAACAATAACTTTTTGCAGTATCTTTTTTACTTTTTGTAGCTTTTTACCATTTTTGATAATTTTTTAATAACTTTTTGTCCTTTTTTATTAACACAACCCATTAAGAGGTTTAGCCAAAAAAAAAAAAAAAAAAAACCCCATTAAAGTAAATCTTAACAAGCACCGCACAAGCATTTTATAATTGTAGGGGCAATGGACCAAGAATTCTTTACCCCTGTACACGTTGGGCCTAGAACCCAAGCCGAGGACTTAGGTTAGTCCGAAAACGGTCCAGCTTAACCTAGAAAGTCTGTTGAAAGATGAAGAGATTAAGTGTGAACTTAGTGACCCAAGAAGTGGTGCCGAGGATGAATATCACCTTGGATAACCAAAGCCGGGGTGAGTCTTGGGGGTCTGCTATTCAAGAAAACGCCCCAGAGAATTCTGCCGAACTGGTTAAGTATTGCAAAAACATATGCCAAGAAAAGATCCCAAAATATCAAGGAAGAAGGCTGCCACCACCGCATTGAATGCTCTGCAGCTAACCCTCTAGCCACATTTATGTGAAGATGATATCTGAACAGTGATTTCTAGCCTTATAGCTACTACACAAAGACTTCTGGAAAAGGCGGGATGGGACAACTATCAATATAAATCATCCAATCTGCACGTGGAAGGCTAAGAGAAGGAGAAGAAGGAGTATAAAAAGGAAGGAGAGATCTAAAAAATGGGGATCGAGAAATCAAGAAAGAAATACTGTAGCCACCAAGAACTAAATGTGTAATCTGATTTAGAACAATATATACAAGAACTCGTATCCTCGAACATTCGTCGAAGATTATTTTCTGAAGCTAAACTTGTCTAGTTACTTTTCTTATCAACTAAATCCATCCTATCTATTGACAAATTCATCCTAGCCCAGTTTTCTCAACCTACTCTCTACAAATTTATTGTTTTTGGGCCGTTTGGACTGGTCCATCCATAGTGGGCCTAGGAACCAAGTCCGTGTCCTTACAATTGGCGCCGTCTATGGGAAAAAATTAAGGTGATAGTGAGTCTAGCTTTTAGTCATGGTAGGTTCAGTTCCACATCAGTTAGAGTCAATGGGGTCCTAGCATGAGGATCATTTTCGTAGTCTTAAGCGTGGGAGAGACCGGAAGGGAAGTGTGCATATTACCCATACTGATGAAAGTTGTTCTCAGGGTGGTAGCCATGCCTCTCATGAAAAGAACGCAAGGGCCATGCAGAAGGAAATTGATCATCTGAAGAGAAAGTTACGCCAGAAGCGGAGAAGGAGAAATCCCTCTACTTCTGACTTTTCTTCTGATAGAGAGGGGGATGACGAGTATAGGTGTAGATCGAGAACACCTCCTAGTGAAACCTTCTCGTATAAGGAAGAGTACTATCGTGAGCATAAAAACGGAGATTCGTCCTCAAGGGGCTTGGGGAATGATGCTATGAGCAAGGTACTTAACCGAATCTCTCCTTCACGCGTAGGATTGAAGATAGGAAGCTTCCTCGGCGGTTTACCCAACCCACGTTCACCATCTACAATGGCCGGACAGATCCTGTTGAACATGTTAGCCATTTCAACCAGAGAATGGCAGTGCACTCTAGGAATGAGGCCTTGATGTGTAAGGTATTTCCGTCTAGCTTGGGACCTGTGGCAATGAGGTGGTTCGATAGTCTGGGAGCAGGTTCCATCGACCCCTTTAATGAACTTACTTGGGTGTTTGGGTCTCGTTTTATCACATGTAGTCGAGTTCCTTGGCCTTTAGATTCTTTGTTATTCCTGTCTATGAGGGAAGAAGAAACCTTGAAAACATATTCTGATAGATACTGGGAGATGTTCAACGAGATAGATGATGATTTTGACGATATAGCTGTCAGGACTTTCAAAGTTGGCCTGCCTGCCGAGCATGGTTTAAGGAGGTCCTTAACAGGGAAACCTATTTCCAGCGTACGTTAGCTCATGGATAGGATTAATAAGTATAAAAGAGTTGAGGAAGACTAGCAGCAAGGAAAGGGGAAAGCTAAGGTTATCCTTCAGGAGAGGAGGGAATTCAGGTCGAACCTTTATAACAACAACCGGCCGCGAAAGAATTTTGGAGGGCATTCCGAGTCCACAGTTGCCTAGGTGGTTAACACTGTGTTTCGAGAACCAGTACATCAAATCCTAGATAAAATTTAGAATGAGCAATACTTCAGGTGACCAAGCAAAATGAGTGGGGATCCCTTAAAGCGCAATTAGAGCCTTCACTGTCAACATCACCGGGAACGAGGGCATACAACCGAAGACTGCAGAACCTTATGGAATCATCTACAGCAGCTGATCCAAGATGGCAGATTGAAGCAGTTCTTGAACCAACCTGGCGAGCAAGAGGGTCAAGCAGGGTCTGGGATTCGTGGCAGCAACTCTTCGAGGCCCCCTCTGGGCACCATTTATGTTATCCTTGCCGCACCTGGCAGAACAGGATCTTGTCCATCCGGGATAATGACAGTTGCTAGATCATCTGCCGGAGACTCTGGGCATGAGCCGAAGAGAGTTAAGGTGGGAGTTCAACCTGCGTTAAACTTCTCGGACGATGACAAGGTCGGGACTATACAGGCATATAATGACGCTTTGGTAATAACCCTTAGGATTGGTGGGTATGACGTGAAGAGAGTAATGGTGGACCAGGGTAGTGGGGTAGAGATTATGTATCCAGATCTATACAAAAGGCTCAATTTGACACTGGAAGATTTGACCAGCTATAATTCACCTCTAGTGGGCTTTGATGGGAAAGTTGTTATCTCGAGAGGACAAATCAGACTTTCGGTTCAGGCCGGCTCAGAGGCAGTGGAGATGAATTTTATAGTGGTGGATGTTTTCTCTCCATACACAGCTATTGTGGCATGCCCCTGGCTTAATGCCCTGGGTGCCGTCTCATCCAACTTTCATCTTAAGGTAAAGTACCCATCCAAGAGTCGGGTAGAGGAGCTGGTTGGAAGTTAGTTTGTGGCCAGACAGTGCCTGGTGGCTGCCATCATGCATCAGACTAAATCTGATTCCTCGGCCCCAGTAGATAGAGGATTGTAGCAATTAAAGTCCAGGGCCCTACTAATGAGTAATGCGGCCGAGGATGCAAAATGTGAGGATCTGGAGAAGATTATTGTAGAAGATGACTTGGAGAAGTTCTTCTAAATCGGAACTCAGTTGCCTCCTCGAGACAAGGAAGAGCTGGTGAGGTTTTTTAGGGACAATATTGATGTTTTTGCCTGGAATGCCTACGAAGCCCTAGGGGTAGATCCGAGCTTTATCTGCCATCATCTGAATGTAAATCTGTCTATCGTCCCTAAAAAGCAACAACCTTGGCGTTTTTCGAAAGATCACTCTGATGCTGTCAGGGACGATGTGATAAAACTTAAACAGGCTAGGGCTATTAAACAGGTGTTTTATCCTGAATGACTGGCTAATACTGTGGTTGTGAAGAAGAAGAATGGAAAGTGGTGGGTGTGTGTGGATTACACAAACTTGAATAAGGCCTGCCCAAAAGACCCTTTCCTCATGCCCCAAATTGATCAATTAGTGGATGCAATTGTAGGGCACCCCTAGATGAGCTTTTTGGATGCTTTCCATGGCTATCACCAGACACCTCTGGCCTTGGAAGATCAAGAAAAGACAGTTTTTGTTACCCCCATTGGGAACTATTATTACAAGGTGATGCCGTTTGGGTTTAAAAATGCAGGGTCTACCTATCAGAGGATGATGACGAGGATGTTTGAGCCACAGCTGGGAAAAAATATCAAAATCTATATTGATGATATGGTGGTCAAGAGTAAGAAGGAAGCCGAGCACGTTAACAACCTCGAGAACATCTTTGGAATCTTGAGAAGGCATAATTTGCGACTTAATGCTTCCAAATTTTCTTTTGGTGTTGGATTAGGAAAGTTTTTGGGCTACATGGTTACACACCGTGGGATTGAAGTCAACCCAGACCAGATTAAGGCAATCAATAATTTGCAGCTACCTCGAAATCCCAAGGAAGTCCAAAGGTTGACAAGGGTGACTGCTGCTTTGAACCGATTCATATCCAGGTCGGCGGATAGGTGTAAGCCTTTCTTTCAATTGTTGAAGAAATGGAAGGGTTTTGAGTGGATCAAGGAGTGTGTCTTGACATTCTAGCAGTTGAAAGAATATCTGTCTCGGTCACCGATCATGTCTAGACTTGAGGCGGATAAGGTCTTATTTGCCTATATTGCAGTGGCTACCCATGCGGTAAGCTTGGTATTGATAAGGGTTGACAATGGAGTACAAAGACCAGTTTATTACGTGAGCAAATCACTACATGAAGTCGAGATCCGATATTTACCACTTGAGAAAGTTGTTTTGGCGGTGGTGCATGCCACTCGTAGGCTTACCCATTATTTTCAGTCACACACAATCGTTGTCTTAACCCAATTGCCACTTAGGGCTCTGCTTCGAAGCGCTGACTATATGGGAAGGATTGCAAAGTGGGGAACAATGCTTGTGGCTTTTGACATCAAATACATGCCCCACACTTCTGTCAAAGGCCAAATATTGGCCGACCTGGTGGCCGAGTTTGTTGAAACTCCAGTAGAAGAAGAGGTGAAGAAGCAAAACATGGATGGAAATTTTGTTGGTATAATCTCCGTACAAGGAGCTTTACCCTGGAGGGTCTATGTCAATGGCGCTTCAAATCTCAAAGGATCTGGAGTAGGGCTAGTTCTGATTTCCCCTGAGAAGATCATAATTGAAAAATCCTTAAGACTAAGTTTCTCGATCACAAATAATGAAGTTGAGTATGAAGCCTTGCTAGTTGGAATGATCATGGTCCAGAAGATGGATAGAAAGACAGTGGAAATGTTCTCGGATTCAAGATTGGTGGTGGGTCAAGTCCGAGGAGAATTAGAGGCTAGAGATTCCAGAATGCAGAAATATTTAAACCAGGTTAGACATTTACAGTCTTGGTTTAAATCCTTTAACTTATTGCAAGTCCCTAGAAGTGGAAATACACACGCAGACTCACTCGCAACGTTAGCAACCTCCTCGGCACAGAGTTTACCAAGAGTAATTCTTGTGGAGGATCTCGTTAAGCCTTTTGGGTTGAAAAAAGAAGTGATCTCAATTCATCAGATAAGGGTAGGACCTAGCTGGATAAATCCTATCATACTATTCCTCAGAGATGATGTCTTACTTGAGAATAAGTCTGACGCAAATAAGATACGGAGGAAGGCTCCTCGGTTCTGGCTGTCTGAGGATCAAAAATTGTATAAGAGATCTTTTTCTGGACCATATCTACTGTACATACATTCTGAAGCGTTTGAGATACTTTTGGAAGAATTACATGAAGGAATTTGCAGAAGCCATATAGGAGGAAGGTCTTTATCCCACAGGGCTCTCACTCAAGAGTACTGGTGGCCTAACATGGAAAGAGAGGCCTAAGAGTATGTGAAGTGTGATCAGTGCCAAAGATTTACACCAAACATACATCAGTCGGGAGGAGTCCTCAATCCTCTGTCCAGCCCTTGGCTTTTTGCTCAGTGGGGATTGGATATTGTAGGTTCTTTCCCCAAGGTAATAGGGAACAAGAAGTATTTGTTGGTCGGCACAGACTATTTCACTAAATGGGTTGAAGTAGAACCATTTGCAAACATTAGGGATGTGGACGTCAAAAGGTTTATTTGGAGGAACATTGTCACTCGGTTCGGAGTCCCTCACACACTCATCTTGGATAATGGACTTCAATTTGACAGCAAATCTTTTAGAAGGTACTGTTGCAGGTTGGGAATAACTAACAGGTATTCCACTTCAGCCTATTCTCGGGAGAACGGGCAAGCCGAGGCTGTAAATAAGGTAATGGTGAGTGGACTTAAAAAGAGGTTGGATGATGCCAAGGGAAGATGGATAGAGGAACTGCCACACATTTTTTAGACATACCGAACTACACCTCGGAGGTCCACCGGGAAAATCTCTTTTTCAATGACTTATGGAGCCGAGACTGCTATTCCCCTGGAAACTGGATTCTCTATATTGAGAACGAGCTCTTTCACTCCGAGTAGCAACGATGACTTACTGGAGAAGAGTTTGGACTTAATTGAAGAACGAAGAGAAAATGCCATGGTCCAATTGGCCTACTATCAACATAAACTTAAACAGGGGTATGATGCCCACGTGAAATTAAGGCCACTGGTGCCTAGAGATTTAGTGTTGAGAAAGGTTGTTGGTTTCGCAAAGAATCCAGCCTGGGGAAAATTGGGATCCAACTGGGAAGGACCATATCGTATTACGTCTGTGGCAGGAATATGTGCATATTATCTGGAAGACCTAGAAGATAAGGCTGTACCACATCCTTGGAATGTAAATAACTTGAGAAGGTATTATTATTAATGAGAATGTACTTTATCATATTTAAACTGAATATACTGTGTGTTCTGTATAATGTGTTAAACAGAACTAAAACAATGTCAGGATCCTCGGACCACATGCTTTGGGAAAATTAACACCCCATGACATCTATCTAAGTGTTAAACAGAACCAAAGCAATGCCTGGATCCTCGGACCACATGCTTTGGGAAAATTAACACCCCATGACATCTATCTATGTGTTAAACAGAACCAAAGCAATGCCTGGATCCTCAGACTACATGCTTTAGGAAAATTAACACCCCATGACATCTATCTAAGTATTAAACAGCATTTTAGTTATAGCTGACTGTGCAAACTATGTATAATACACAAGTTAATCCTTTTTGGTACTCTGCCCAAACCTAAGGTAACTAAGAGTTTCTTATTGATTACTTGAATGTCAAAAGTAATTTGCTATTCTAAGTAGTAATTCTGTCATGATAAACAAGTTTAAACAGATGCTTATGAGCATCACTTAAAGCATTTACAAACATTCTTATATCTGTTTCTAGGCTAACTATCTTTGCCGAGATGAGGTTTTTAGTGGATTTAGTTTAACTTTCTACAAATCGTCTCAAAGGAGTAAATTTCTAGTGGGTTGGCAGTAAAAGTTTTGCTCCATTATTATTCACATTAATTAATAAGTGAAAATAAATGTTATACTAACACAAGTATGAGAATCATAAAAGAGAGAAGTTCGTACATACTTTTAATTAATGTAAGCCTCTAAATAAGGCAATTTGAGTACAAAAAGAGAAGTCCGAATTACAAAAAGAAAAGAAAAAAAAAGAAAAAAATGTAAAATAAATTAAACAAAAGCCTATTTTTTCTTGATTACAATTTTGTCCTTAGGAGGAAGTTGGCTAGATTGAGTAACTGCAGCCTCAGAGGGATTTTGGCCTTTGCCTGTTGGATTAGCTGTGGTAGGCAGCGAAAAGGTAGTCGGGACAATCTCCATCCCTTTATTGGTTCCTTTCTCAGTAGGATTGTCTTGGATGACGATTGGAGGGTTCGGGGCATCAGGAGCCACTTCTTGACCATCTTTCTCTTTTTCTATGTTTTCGGGATGCTTAACCACCTCGGAACCCTTATCAGAAGATGTAGAAGTATTGGCTGCATTACCCTTGCCTACCTCTGCCTCCTCGAGAATGGGATCAGGTTGTGAGGAGTGGATACTCGAATAGCAGGGGGATAATACACACATTCTGCTTTCCTAAGTACTGATGAGGCTTCAACCCCAGCTTGGTTGAGAGCTTCATTCCATACTTGCAGGTAGTAAGTTCTGCATACCTCGGACACCTCAGCCTTCAGGGCTTCCTCGGTTTCTGCCACCCCTACATCATATCCGTCTTGCTTGGCTTGATCTCGAGCTTTCTCAGCTCTCACCCTGGCCACCTCGGCATCCTTCAATCTCTTCTAGAGGGTGGCAAGAAGAGCATCCACGGTGGCCCTTCTCCTTCATCTGCCTGTGGTAGTTTTTAGTCATCTCTTCTGCTCGGAAGGAGGCTTGAACGACCTGATAAGAAAGGAAATACGTTTTTTTTTTTTTTTTTTTTTTTAAAGGGGTATGTGTAAAACATACCATGCCCAAGTATCTTTTCAGGCTGAGGAAAACCTCGTGCCTCCTTAAGGATCGAAGCTCGGCCATGTCTCTAGGGAGCAGTAGAGCTTGCTTCACTACATCGGCCACGTAGCCACCTTTACCTCCTTGATTGTCCCTGATGGAGGCACTGGCTATTAGCGGGGCGCAGTCAAGCATTGGGGCTGGAAGCCATGTCTTAGGAGTGGTTAAAGGACTACTCCTCCTCTCAACCTCCCTTTGCCCCACTCTGGACTGTTCGGCCGCCCTTTGTGTCTCGTCCTCTTGGGTGAGGTGGGTCTTTCCCACATCCATTGGCTCCTTGCCCTTTGCCTCCCTTTTTCTCTTTAGATCGGCAGGTTGGAGTCCGAGAGACAAAGTGGATGGAGCGGTAGGAGGGACGATGGGAGGCCTTGTCTGGGATGTTTTGGCCGGGGCATCCTTCCCAAGTTGGGACTCTATTAAGTCCAGCAGACTAGATCTCGGTTTGCGTTGAATGCCCATCTTGTCAGATACTGACTCGAGTGGAGGGTTGAAGTAAAAAATTGGAGAGTCTGAGGATAGATCTTGATTGAAAACTTCAAATTCGTCTTCGGAGTTTGATACCGTTACTACTTTGCTTGACTCTTCTTTCTTCTCTTTTGTGGGGACCGGATGAGAAGAAGATCCTTCCTCAGCTCGGTGCTGTGACAGAGAGGTTGTCGTGGGCACACCCTCTAGGATGGGTTGGGTGAAGAGGGTGCCTTTTGGAATCGGAGCACCTTCGGGGAGAAGAAAACCGGGGACGGCTACGCTTATCCTCCGAAGGCGAGGGTCTTTGGCCCTTATAACACACTTAGGCGCCTAGAAACTTGTTGAGATCGGCATATACCCCAATATCAGGTGAGCCGCTCTCAATTGGCCGTCCGTGTGCACAAACTCCTCGGCTTTCAAGATTTTGTCCAAACTATCCTTGTTGACTAAATTGAAATTCGGTTCGGTAGCTTGCTTATTTGCAAATTCAGCAAAGAAACAAAGAATCATTAGAATCAAATTTGGCATAGATACAAAGAAAAGGAATTAATGGAAATTAGATTTCTTAAGGCCTAAGTCACCACCTAGTTGCCCCTCTCTCGTCGGGCAAGGGAGGCTGTCATGCCACTCTCCCGACTCGATCAAAAAATCTTTTTTGAGCTTCTTGTTAGATTTAGGGAGGTATTGGATTAATCTAACTTCCGGATACCTCGATTTTAAGTAGTATCCTTGCCCCTTCAGGTGATGAAGGTTGTAGACCCAGTTGACGTCGTGATGGGTTAAGCCTAAACCCATCTTTTCATTAAGGGCATTTATGAAGCCTAGAATCCTAAACATGTTTGGGGCACATTGAGTGGGTGCTAACCCATGGGTTCTAAGATAATCCCTCGTCACTGTACCCATAGGGATTTTCATCCCCCTTTCTATAAAAGCAATAATCGGGATGACTACTTCACCCTCTCGCCTTTTATCGTGCCAATCACCTTCTTTACAGTACCTAATTCCTACACCAGGAGGAATTCTATACTGAAACCTAAAGTTCTCAATGGCCTCCTCAGAGTCCACCAAGTACTTAAACCTACCCATTATTAGAAAAGTTTGGAAGGACCTCAGAAGATTGAAGAAAAAGAATAGAGCCGAGGAGAGGAAAATTACAAAGAACTGAAAATAGTACGAAAAAAAGAAAGTTTAAAGACTTAGGAAGACTTACAGAAGTAAAAGAGATCTTCTTGGACAAGCTTTGGTATTTGTAAGGACACGAGTAAAAAACGTTGCTGACAGGTTCGATGTATGTGCGCTAGAACTAAATGAATGCTAAAGTGAGGCAGAAGATTGATTGAAGGAGGTATTTATATCAAAAAGATAGTCAAAAGCAGGGAAAATCCCGCCTATGCCCCCATGAAACTCCTAGCTGTACGATTCGCATCATGCCGTAAAACGTGAGAGACATGGAGCCGTAAGAATTAAATGAAAACGCATTTCGAGGACCGCAACGTCAGGAGCGTATCTTGGGTACTTAAAAAGGTGTCTCTGTAGGCAAAAGCGAGCCGAGGTGGTCACTTAGCAAGTATAACGACATCGAAATCCTCCTTTCTGTCCGAAGACCCAGAAAGAAGTATCTTGAGGGGCTATTGTAGGGGCAATGGGTCAGGAATTCTTTACCCCTGTACATGTTGGGCCTGGAGCCCAAGCCGAGGACTTAGGTTAGTCTGAAGACGGTCTAGCTTAACCTAGAAAGTCTGTTGAAAGATAAAGAGATTAAGTGTGAACTTAGTGACTTAGGAAGTGGTGTCGAGGATTAATATTACCTCGGATAACCAAAGCTGGGGTGAGTCTTGGGGGTTTGCCATTTAGGAAAACACCCCAGAGAATTCTGGTAGATTGGGTAAGTATTGCAGAAACATGTGTCAAGAAAAGATCCCAAAATATCAAGGAAGAAGGCTGCCACCACCGCATTGAATGCTCTGCAGTTAACCCTCTGGCCGCATTTATGTGGAGATGATATCTGAACAGTGATTTATAGCCTTACAGCTACTACACAAAGACTTCTAGAAAAGGTGGGATATGACAAGTATTAACACAAATCATCCAATTTGCACGTAGAAGGCTAAGAGATGGAGAAGAAGGAGCATAAAAAGGAAGGAGAGATCTAAAAAATGGGGATCAAGAAATCAAAAAAGAAATACTGTAGCCACCAAGAACCAAATGTGTAATCTGACTTAGAACAATATATACAAGAACTAGTATCCTCGGACATTCGTTGAGGATCATTGTTTGAAGCTAAATTTGTCTAATTACTTTTCTTATCAACTAAATCCATCCTATCTATTGACAAATTCATCCTAGTCCAGTTTTCTCGACCTACTCTCTACAAATTTATTATTTTTGGGCTGTTTGGACTGGTCCATCCATCGTGGGCCCAGGAACCAAGTTCGTGTCCTTACAATAATATTTTTATAAATTATTAATATGACAAATATTTTTTTTTTGGGTTAAAATATGATAAATTTTTATTGATGTTAATTTGAGCCCATTACTAATATTATATTTTATTTAGTAATAATCACTAATTTTATCAATAATTTGTAAAAACTTTTAAATGAATTTAACATTTACCATAATTTATAAAAACAACTTAACAAATAGCGCCATTATTATTGAGCCCACTATTTTCTTGACTCCGCCATTATTATGTCTGCCTCTCTTTCATTTCCATAAGACATTCCTATTTGCCTATTTGGGATTCAAATAGGAATGGTCCATTTACAACTTTTTATTTCATTTTTCCGTGATTAATGTCTGAATTTTAATTCCATTAATAAAGTATAAAACATTTTTTTCCCTTCATTAATGTCAGAGCTCTAACTCTATTAATACACTAAATCATTTTATATTTGTCATTACTGTCAAAGCTCTAAAAAACTTTTTATTTAAAAAAGAAAGAGAAAATTAACAAGATCAGTGAAACACTCAAGTATATGGAAAATTATTAGATACTCTCGAAGTATCAAAAATGCGTATTTTCTCCTCTCATATGAATGGTGAGTCCCACCATGAATTTAATTAGTGGGACCCAGCATTCATGTAAGAGGAAGGAATACGCATTTATGATACTCCGAAAGTACACAATAATTTTCTCAAATATACAATACTACGCGAAAAATAAAATTTTAGAGTTTTAGAGAAAATTACAGGATAAAACACTTTTAAAATTTTAGAGTTTTAGATATCTTATTTAAAACTTACATGTCAAAATGTTTCATTTAAATTTTAAATTTTTTTACTAGGATTTTATTTAAATCTTTGTTTTTTTTTTTTGTGTAAATTTCATTTAAAGATTAAATTTTGAAACAAATTTCATTCAAAGTAATTGATAATGTCATATTTAATGGGATTAACCAAAAAAAAAAAAAAATGTAACGGAATGTTATATGAATGAGACGTTTAAGAAACTTTGAGATTTAAATGAAATATTTTAAGATATATAAAAATACATAAAATTTTAAGGTTTAAAATATAATTACCCAAATATATAATACCTGCGAAAATGATATGATATAAGATATAACATTGAAGTGAGGAATGGAAACTCAGTGGGGTTGGCTGAGTGGTTGGACACTCGGTTTTAAAGTGGCTGTCTTGAGTTTGACTAAGAGCTCCCTAGTTCAAGTTTGAGCATCAGCACTTTGAAAAATTTCCTTGGCCAGTGATTTACTCTACAATGATTAGTCTCTGGTTAAAAGTTTTGAAGAAATAATGTGAGAAACTAAAAAAAGAAAAGAAAAAGAAAAAAAAGTGGGGAATGAAAAATAACTAAAAATGGTTGGAATCACAATATCAACACATGATCATCACTGACGCTACCCTGCTTGTCAGCTGTCAAGATACAGAGGTTTTTGAATAAAACATTATATTTTCTTGATGACTCATAGGTTTTTTTTTTTTTTTGGCATAATAGATGACTCATAGTTTGGTGAATGCTTGAAGGGAAAGAAATTAAAAGGAGGCTAGATTAGGACTTTTAGACTAGTCATGTTCTGGTCCAGTTAAAACTTCTAACTCTTCCAGCTTATTAAGCAGTTAATATTTCTTTACCAAGCCATTCACAATGTTAATAAGGTTTATGATTCTCACGTAATGACATAAATTCAAAATCTTGAAAGAGAGCGTGATTTGACAATTTCCTTAATTTATGCCTTTAAATTTATATTTTTCCCTTACAATAACTCTTATATTTATTTGATAATTTTCTTCATGATGACTCAATAAATAGGAGAGTGAAAGATTTGAATTCAGGTTTTTCTTTTGCATTCACATCAAAGATGCTAAAAAATAGACAAATGCCTTATAGTTGAATTGACACATCTCCATGCACAAAGTACTTGGAGGTCTAGGGTGAAAAAATATTTCAGCTGGGGATTAGCAACTTATTATAATTATCTCTATAAAAAAGTACTAAAAAATATACTAGTTTTTAGCATTTTAAAAAACTATTTTATCTATTTTAACACCACATTTTATAATGTACTCTACATGAAGTCTTTTATTTTATACATACAACCAATTAAAATAAGTATAAACAAGTACACAACCCAACTTATTAATTTTTTATATAATCTCACCACTGCACACTTTTAGTTTGATAGTCACTTCACAAATATAAGTGTTTGTGGGATGTAGAGGCCAGGGGCTAAGGAGGGCAATTAATTAAAAAAATAATTAATTTTTATATTTTCCATAAAGTGGTATTAAAGCTTCTCTTAAAAATGGTCTATTAAAAAATGTTCTAAAGGCACCTTGGACCCTTTGTTTTGTTTTATTTTTTGTCATTTCAGGAAAGAGAAATGTTATTACCTTAACATTTTTATAATATTTTCACAACAAATCATAAGTGACAGTTTGTTATTGGTAGAGTAAAATTAGCCACATGTAATAGTTAGGTTCAAATTAGAACCAATAATAACTAACTACTTATAATTTATTATAAAAGTATTATAAAAATATTGTAAATATAACATTTCTAGCCTTTTTCTTCTAAGAAAAGGGCAAAGTTCTAGAGAAAAATTCAGTATTCTTGTATTTCGTAAACTTGCCTAATAAATAGAGAAAAATTTATCAGTACAGCCTACAAACTTGACAAACGATTTTGTTTTTTACGAGAGTTTCTTTCCTTCATTTTTGATCCACCTACTTCGTACGGCATTGGATTGAAAAATAGCCTTTTTCTTTTGCTGAAAAAATATAAATAGAGGCTTATTCATTGATGCTAAAGCCTAAAGTTACAGGTTGTCTTATTTTTTCTATTTTTTGAATAATTCATAGTTATAATTTGAAGAGGTTTCAACCGAATATTTTCCTTAGAAATGTTAACTTTTTTTTTTTTTGATATCCAAAACAAACTTTCATTAAACAAAAAGAGAATGTACATAAGAGGAAGTAGCATTTTGCAATAAAAAAAGGTACATCCTCAGGCCAGTACATTGAATCATTTAAGGATTTGGCATGCTGTGCAAGCAAATGAGCTGGAACATTGCTTTTTTTTTTTTTTTTTGTTAACATGGGATGATTCAAAGCTCCTAAAGCCTGATATTTTGCGATGGATTCCAGCAATCACCACGGAGATCGAGGAGGGAGGAAGGGATTCCCCACGGACTGCATTGACGACATTCCAAGAGTCACTCTCTAAAATTACTTCTGTCATTCCCAAGTTTGATGCAAACAGGATGCCTGATTCCACAGTTAAAGCCTCTGCTTCTATGGCCCCAACGAGGAATGGGATCTTTTTGCTTTGTGCCACCACAACTTGTCCCTATGAGTCTCTAATGATCACTCCAACTCCAGCTTCCCTAACATTTTTGAAAACAGCTCCATCCACATTAATCTTGAATTTATTCCTCGGCGGTGCAGACCACTTAACCTCCTTAGCGCTAGCTTTGTTCTGAGCAAGGAGGTTTGCTGCAAAGAACTCATCCACAAGATAAAGGGCTCTCTTGACAATCTCTTCGCCTGATTTTACCGGTTCCCCATTTCTAACTTCATTCCTGTTTAGCCAGATCCCCTAACAGATGGTGATGAAGAGTTCTAGGTTTATAGGAGAGCTAGACTCAATTTCTATGAACTTCCATAGTATGTTAGTGAAGTCCTCACATCCATTTCCCAGGCCTTCAAGATTTAAACTTACCCCATTCCATATTTCCTTAGCCCTGTTGCACTCCCAAAGGAGATGACCAGTTGTTTCTACAGTTAGGCCACATGCCTCGCATATCGAGTCAGATAATGTGTCTGTGGCAGAGGGTGGCCTTGGTAGGGAGGATTCTTTTACATACTCTCCAGGCAAAGCATTTGATTTTACTAGGGACATTCATGATCCGAATCCTTTTCCACAGTGGCTTTAAGCCATGATTAGAGTTGCCAGCATTGTGGGGGCCTAGTAATGATTCCATAGCCAACTCGTAGGTGCTCCGAACTGTAAACATCCCGTTCTGCGTACCGACCCAAACCAGCTTGTCCTTAAGGAGAAATTGGCACAAGGGTATACTCAGAATGTCATTGGCTTCATGTTGTAGAAAGATATGCTTTACCACCTCTGATTTCCACATCGCCGATTTGTTATTGATTAGAGATCTGACTAGTGCTTCCTTAGGGAGGTGGTTTGATGGGGAAGTAATTTTGAAAGTGGAAGGGGTAGGGATCTATTTATCTTCCCAAATTCGTATTCTCTTGCCATTTCCTACCTGCCACCGCAAGCCGCGATTGACTATTTTTTGGTTGCACATGATACTTCTCCATGCGAAAGAGGGCATATGCCCCAATGTGGCCTGGATAAAGTCACATTTTGAGAAGTACTTTGCCTTGAAGACCTTGTGGAAAAGAGAATCACAGTTTGTCTGGAGTCTCCAGCCTGCTTTGCTATGAGAGCCATGTTGAAAGCTCCCAGGTGGCGAAAACCCAAGCCCCCCTCACTTTTAGGGACACAAAGCTTCTCCCAACTAATCCAAGCCAACTTCCTTTCCTCATTTTTTTGACCCCACTAGAAGCTTCTCACCATGCTATTAAGCTCATTACAGAGGGTTATAGGTAGCTTGAAGCAACTCATTGTGTACGCCGGGATGGCTTGAGCTACGACTTTAATCAGTATTTCTTTACCCGCATTAGAAAGAAGCTTCCCTTTCCAGCCAATAAGTTTATTTGACACTTTCTCCTTGAGGTCTTTGAAGGTATTTCTTTTGGATCGACCCACAAGGGATGGGAGACCAAGGTTCTTTTCATGTTGTCTAATGATCTAAGCACTGAAGCGGGCTCTTATCTCTTCTTGGACGATGGAACCCTCCAAATTTTGCCTTTTTTAGCAGGGTTGTTAGTCCTTCGGCACAAATGAGGAAGAGGTGTGGAGAGAGGGGATCTCCTTGATGAATACCCCTACTAGGATGGATGCGGCCCTGAGGACTTCCATTAATCTTTATAGAGTAGGAAACCGAGGTGATGCACTGCATGACGAGCTTGGTCCATTTTTGATCAAACCCCAACTTAAGAATAATTTTTTCAGGGCAGCACCATTCGACTCGGTCGTATGCCTTACTCATGTCTAGCTTTAGGGCCATCTCCCCCACTATTCCTTTCCTTTTTCGACCAATGTTAACTTTAAAAATAGAAAATTGTTTCTTAGACGAAGTTTCCATGGAATAAGACATATTTCCTTTTCTTTTGGGTTCAAAGATTTTCCGTATGATTCGGGCTATACTCCATGACAATTAGATGTAATTTTCATTAGTTGTTAGCCATAAATTGGAGGATGGTTTTTCTCAAAAAAAAAAAAAAAAAAAAAATTTGGAGGATGGTAGATTTAAAGGGATCCACGTTTTGACTATCTTATTATTGCCTTGAAAGAAAAACATGTTGAGAGATTTTTCTTCTCTTTCTTTAATTTTTATTTTTAGTTAAAAAACAAATAGGGTACCCTTTTATATTTTTCACTTTCTTTCATTTCTTTTTATGAGTACTTATAAATTTTTTTTTGACAAAAATGGGTATAGAAATTCCTTTGGGGCAAGAAATTTCAAACCTAAGATCTCGTAAATATCATGAGGCCTTAAGAATCATCTAGCCAATCCTTTGAAGTTAATTACTTATAAATAAAAAAAACTTTGAGCATTCCAGTTAACTTTTTCATTGGTTTTAAAAGAAAAAATTTATCTCAAATGTCATTGTTCTCTTGAAAATTTAACAAGTAATACCAAAAATTTTATAACTCAATGATACTTAATTGGATTTAGACTATTTACATTAGTTTGTGCAAAATTTTCTCTCTAGTTTGGAATAAAAATTAACTTTTTTCTATTTTTGTTAATTACTTTTCAAAACAACTACATCAATGATCTATTCTAAACTTTATTTCATTCAAATAGTTTTACTTCACTCATTTTTTTTTTTTTTATTTCCTTCCCTTTTCAAAATACCAAAATTTCCTCTACTTTTTAAAATACTCATACCCACTTTTCAAAAAGAGAATAAAATATTCGTTTCGTGAAGCTATGGTATTCCCTAATTTTGGGGCAGCACAGTGGCAAAATGGTACTTTTCTCCAACCTACTATGTGACAACTAAAAAGGCTATTACGTGTAATTTTAGTCACATGAATTTTTTAAATAGGCATGTGACTTGTATTGGGAAGCTAATGTGGGTGCTTTTATATATTGGGTTCATTTATCATATAGGGCTCTTATGCTATTTTAGAGAATCTAATGTGAATGTTCTTAGGTAATTATGAGGAAAATTATTAGTTATTTCAGTAGTATATTAATGTGGTACTCCATTCTTTTATATGAACTTTGGATTCCAACATAAATTTTTTTGAGGAAGGGGGAAGTATGAAAGTTTTTTTTTTTTGGGCATAATAATGATGTAGCAAGTTGATGTCGATTTTCTTTGAGATTATATTATATAATTTCTTAAAGTGGACTACGAAAAGATTTGCTCAGATTCATTCTCAAAAAAAAAAAAAAAAAAATTGCTCAGATTGTGCTCTAATTTGAAATTAAAATTAGGATTTGATTGTAGTCTATTTCGCTTTCAAAAGTGATATTTTCCATATCTAGCTGACACGTTTTTGACTTGGTTTCTAAATTTAAATCTAAGGTAAGTTGGTAATAAGAATATGATCAAATCAAATTTTCCTGAAGTTGTATTGTTATATAAATTCTTGTTATATTCTCTCCAAATTTTTATTTCTGAATTGGTATTGGCACTTCCAGTGAAGACTTTTAGTGTTCAAATCTTCTATATTTTATTGTAAATTTGTAAGTTTGTAATTATTGAATTTAATATATATATATATATATATATATATATATCGACACACACCCCGTTTGATTTTATCGATTTTTTTTTTCTTTTCAGTTTAAGTAATCTTAACCGTTGGACTAATAAAAACTAATTAATCTAAAAGTGGATAAAATTTAACTTGTAAAATTTAAGCCTAACATGCACTTAAATTAAATCAATCGTTTTGTTATTTTATATAGTTCATTGTGCTTTTCCAAAAAGCGCACCATTAGAAATGCATTTCTCAAAATTTTTTCACCAAATTATATAATAAGTTACGTGCATTATTTTTTTTGAGAAAATATAAATAACTGTTTATAAGTTAGTGCGAGTTTGTACTTTGTAGAAAGTGTGCTTGATGACACTATGACAGTGTCAAAATTGCTTGGCAATATCAAGCTTATTGGGTACTCCCTAGTCTTATTTAGACAATATTTGAGTCCATTCCTATAAGGGGAAAAAAAAGAAAAAGAAAAAGATAGTTGAGTCCATTATCTATCATTATTTCTTAGGACTTGATCGTTGTAGTGTTAAAGTAGTACTCCTAATTTCTAGTTTTAAATTTGGTCAAACATGTTTAAGAAGTCCTGATGAATAGTTTGATTATGTCAAAATGTTTGATTAAGAAGTCTTGAAATAATTAAATTTCTCCAAACAACCAATAAAGATAAAAAAAATTTATTTAAGCAACAGTTTAGAGCATAATATATTAGAGATAATGACAACCAAGAAATTTACAAAAACCATTGTGGAAAACTAACATATTACCATCAATCAAATTTGATGCGGTATATGTGGAAAACTATTACTGTATTTGGTAAAGGTCATCATCTATTATTATTATTATTTTTTTTTTTTGGTTAAGAAGGATCTTTATTAAACTTAGATAGCCAAGAGAGGCAAAGTACTGGCTACACGCCTTACATAATACAGACCAGAGGCATCTTCATTCACAAAAGTTGCAATATCAGGGGTGGGGGGATTAAACAAAATAGCAAATTCTTCTTGCTGCATACACCCCTCCTTTGCCAGCCCATCAGCTGCCCTGTTTGCTTCCCGATAGGTGTGATTCACCCTGGTGTGTTGGAACCTGCTGATAAGGTACCTACAATCATTCAAGAGAGAGGAGTAGTCCCTGTTAGTGACTGAATTAGACGGAACCAGGTCTGCCACTACTTTTGCATCAAGTTCAACTTCCAGGCAAACAACTCCCAACTGTAATGCAAGCTGCAGCCCATCACGCAATGCCCAAAACTCAGCAATAACACTTGTAGTGAATCCTATATTACGAGTGTAACCTCTAACCCAAGCACCTCTATGGTCCCGAATTAATCCTCCACCCCCTGCTCTCCCTGGATTTCCCAACGAAGCTCCATTTGAATTTAACTTACACCATCCTTCCATAGGTCTATTCCATTTGACCATGGAGTACCTTACTTGTATGGATCTAAATGATTTCCCCACACAGTACACATACTCAATGGCTTGCTTTAGGCATGAGTCATGAAGATTCGGGTTAAGTGTAGTGTTTTCAAACACTACCCTGTTCCTATGTTTCCAGAGTGACCAAACAGCAAAGGTGAAGACTGTCTTCCACGGACAACCTTTCACCTTAATCAGCGAGTTGCACACACAGTTAGCTTCAAGCCATTTAAGTATATCAAGACTAAAGGTGGAATGTAGATCAGTTGGTACACCAATTTTCCTCCAAAAAGCCGCTGCAAAGGGGCAATCCCTCAACATATGAATTATAGTTTCTGCATCAGAGTTGCAAAGAGGACAAATTGCATCACAATCCACTCCTCTTGCTGCAATAACCTCCCTAACTGGTACACTATTATGATGACACAGCCAGAGAAAGTGACAAATCCTAGGTAGTGAGTCGATTTTCCAAATCCAACTCCCTTTGAAACCATCACCGACCTCCTCCTCAGGTCTTGCTAAAGCGTAAGCTGATGCCACCGTGAACTCCCCATCTTTTGAAACTTTCCAGTTCATAGAGTCCTCTTTCTCCCCATATATCTGAATGGGTGTAGCAAGGATTCTTCCTTTTATACACGGTGGCAGTTCAAAAGAAATATCATTCCACTGCCATACCCCTCCTTGTCTCATCTCTTCAATAGTGATTTCCTGCTCTACCTGGCGGATTGGTCCCTGAATTAGCTCTCTAACTGATTTGCCCTTGACCCAATTATCAGACCAGAATTTTAGCTTGGAGTTACTCCCTACATTCCATCCTATTCCCTTCATGAAAATAGGGAATCCTTGTTTAATTGCTTTCCAGTTAACAGAACAAGGCAGTTTGTCCGGGTCCCTGGCATTTTCCCGAGCTTGGGTGCAATACTTTGCCAGTAAAACTTTCGCCCACAGGGAGTCACGTTCATGGTACATTCTCTAATTTAATTTAGCTAGAAGGGCTATATTCTTTGCCTTCGCTGCTTGAATGCCAAGACCTCCTTCCTCTTTAGGTTTGATAATTTTACTCCACACCACCATATGCATCTTCTTTTTTTCTTGTGTGGTGCCCCATAGAAAATCCCTACTGACCTTGTCAAGCTTTTCACACAAATGGGAGGGCAGACCAGGACCTTGCATAACATAGGTCGGAATGGCGGACATGACAGATTTAACTAATACCGTCCTTCCGGCAAAGGATAGAAGCTGGGCTTTCCAACCAGCCAGCTTGCTAATGACCTTTTCAACAACAAATTTAAACTGATTCCGATCTGAACCCTTATGCTTCAAAGGAAATCCCAGGTACTTTCCCAAGTTGTTGGTGGCTTGGATATTTAAGTTTTCACAAATCTTGGATTTTAGACCAGCTTCTACATTTTGAGAGAAGTAGATCCGAGACTTAGATGAACTGACTTTCTGCCCAGACTCACTGCAAAACAGCTCCAGCACCTCCTTTATGGCTTCACTCCCTTCCTCATTTGCCTTTGCGAATAAAATTAAATCATCCGCAAAAAAAAGGTGTGATATCTCTAGATTTCCTTTGGAAGCTTTGATAGGGATCCAATCCCCTTCAATGCATTCCTTGTCAATGAGGCTTCCAAGGTACTCCATGCAAAGAATAAACAGGTATGGGGACAACGGATCTCCTTGACGGATGCCCCTCGAGGGTTGGAAGGAGTCCATCATGCTTCCATTAAATAGGATAGAGATACTAGTTGAGGAGACACAACTCATTATTAGAGTGATAAGCTAAATCTATTATTAATGCCTTGGTACTAAAATTCTAGGGTCGTTGATGGGTACTTATTATATGTTGAAAGCTTGGACAAGAATAATGTTACTGTGTGTACAGGGGACCCATCAAGTAAAACAGGTAAAAGAAATGTAAAAAAGAGAAGGGATCTCGCCGACTGGCCTTGTAGCCAAGTGGCACTTAGGTTCCTTTGTAACCTTTTGCTCGGGTTCTATCCTTGCACTTATCTAGCAAAAAAAAAAAAAAAAAAAAAAAGAGAAGGGATCTCATATATGGTTTTTTTTTTTTTTTTTAAATATTTTTTTATGGGGCTCTTGTCCTAAGCAGCAATGACAATGGAAATTTTTTTTTTTTTTTTTTTTGTTATGGGTTTTGTAGTTTTGGTGCCATTGGAGAGAATGGTCGTTGGGCCAACAAGTTTAGGTCTACTTTTTTTTTTTTGATAAGGTCAGCAGATCGGATTGGGCAGACACGGTTTGCTCATAACGAATTCTTAATAGCGATTTGATAGTGCTTCTATGTTTTTTTATTTTTTATTTTATTACCTTAAGTTCGTTCGGATTCAGGGAGTAGAGTAGAGTAGAGTATAAGAGATTTAGCTTAAAATTAGCCTATTTTCAATCAACTCTACTTTACTCCCTTCACCCTCTCTTCATCTAAACGGGCCCTAATGAAGATTAAGGAAGGAAGTTGGGCATACATTAAACCCATGAACAAAGTTTCTTTTCAAATTTGTTTGAAGAAAATTTTTTTAAAGTTTTTAGATATCTCGTTTTTTAGTGTGAATTTTGAAAATTTAATTGTTGAATTTCATGTTTCTTATGTTCTTAACATGTCTATCAAATTTCGTTCAAATTAGTTGTTATTTACTATTTGATCAATAAACTTATTTTTATATACAATTTTAGATCATAAAAATTTGAAATTTTAACATTTGTTTGATGACATAGCTATTGATCTTTGATCTTCTTGAAATTTTACAATTATGAAGGATATAATAAGAATATGCAATCCAACGGTTAGATTTTCAAAATTTATACCCAATATAAAGATATATAAGGAGTTTGAAAGATTTCTTTTCAAACTAGTTTGGAGAGAAATTTTGTTCCAAACCCACCAACTCGATGAAATTGACCCAATCAAACTTGATGTCTCAGATTGGTTTCATAAGTTAGCGGGTTGAAATTTTATTTGATTGATTTTAGTATTTTTAGAATTAGTTTCAATAAATTGAAAAATTTAAAATATAATTTAAACACATTATACAAATCATAACAATTTGTTGAAAAAATGTTTAAATAATTGATAAATATTTAATTTTTTTTATAAGGCATAAAAGATGTGTATGCACAATTCACATACTCATGACCCATGTGAGTTGGGTTAAAAAAGCCCTCTAGCTTGACTTATGCACACTCCCAAAGTTGGGGAGGGTGATGTTATTTTATTTTATTTTTGATTAAAGAGGAGTATAATTGTTCTTTATCACCTTACACACCTAAAAAGAAAAGAAAATTCTAATACATGGGTACTACTTATTTTAGTTGGTAAATTTTTTTTAGTTGAATTGGAGACATATTCGAATCCCATCTACACATTATTGGTGCCTCACTTGATGATAAAAGAACAATCATTATAAAATTGTCATCAACTTAGGCATTTATAAATACTCTAATATTGATTTTTGGTTTGAGTCATGAGTGAGCATCCTGATCATGATTAAGACTTTGGGAAACATCGGGTTGTGCTATACTGTTGTCCAAAATCATGCCCACAAACTGATTTACCAATCATAAGCATCTTCATCATGATAAAATTGAAGACCACGGGTCATCAAATTTACACAAAACCACTATCACGTTTCACAAATAGCCTACTCATCATGCAATCATGCACCACGGATAGAGGGGTAGCATAGCACAATCTGCTCTTGAAGACATGCCTTCCTTATGCCGCATGCAGTTTGTGTGGCTAGATTGGTAAAGCAGTTTGTGTGCAAGGTAAGGTTAGGTTACTTGAGCATGCGATGTGGCATACTGGTTCATGTGGGAAAATGAGTTTGGGTTGTGGCTTATTGACAAAACATGGTTAGGCTAGATATGGCTGGTGATAATTTTTAGTATTTAGAACACCAAACACAAAAAATCACCTCTATTATATGTGCCAAATGTCAAAAAAATTTGGCGTGAGCTACAATGACGTTTTAATAATAGTAACGTATGACGAGATGTGATATAAATAATATTTTAGTATTTTTTATTCAAACTTTTCTTTCTTTATGACTGTTGAGAATGATTCAAACTTTCTCTCTTTAATGATTGTTGGGAACAAAAGAGTAAGAATTAAAAAAGAATTAATTGAAATAAAGAAAGAATATTTAAATAACGGTATACGAATAAAAGATGTGCCGTGGGGTGTATTGTTAAGTGGTGTATTAATTTAACTAAAGTAACTTTTTAATGTATCGAAATATAAGTTTTTTAGTATATCTAATGCTACTAGTGCTCTAAAGATATTCAGAGAAACTGCTGTCATTTCTCCTCGTGCTTAATTGTGAAGAACCTTGTTTTCCACTCATTCATGTTGTGATCCTAGAAAGAGTGAGAAATTGTTTGAAACCACAAATTCATTTCCATAAGGTTCACTGCAGCAAAATCTTCAAGGAGTTTCCTTGAAGTGGTTCTAGTTCATGCGGACCAAGAGTTATGTTGGAATAAACCATAACTAGATCAATTAATCTGTGTTTAGTTGTTTGGGATCTAAATTGAATTTTTCAAAGTCCACTTCAAAATTCAGATCTTTGATAAAAATTTCAATCTTTTCTTCAAAAAATCAAAGGTTGGTTGAATCTACAACCAACAGAGTGTAGCACAACACCTAAGAAATTAACTCTAGTATCTTTTATGCTGTTCCATTCTACAGGTGAATGAAAATAATGAAAACCCAGCATGGGAAGCCATTGGATATCACGTTGACACTGATAAGGAGCCATTTGAAGTCCCTCAAAAAAGGCCCCTTGACAAAGGAATGGTAGAAACTATGCGAGAAACTGACTCAACCCTTGTGCAATCTCTTGCCCAGAGAGGTATCAGAGCTGAATTAGACCCCAGGAAGAACCTCTTCAAAATCGAATGTGATGTTGTAGTTGTTGGTTCTGGATGTGGAGGAGGAGTTGCAGCTGCTGTGCTTGCATGTTCAGGACACAAGGTCATTGTTCTTGAGAAAGGGAACTATTTCACTGCTTCTGATTATTCTTCTCTAGAAGGCCCCTCCTTGGAGCAACTATATGAAGCAGGGGGACTCCTTGCATCTACTGATGGGGGAGTCTTTGTTATGGCAGGTTCAACAGTAGGTGGGGGGTCAGCTGTTAACTGGTCAGCATGCATCAAAACACCTAATACAGTGCTTCGGGAATGGGCCGAGGACTGCAAAATCCCATTTTTTTGGAGCCCTGAATATCTCTCTGCTATGGATATTGTGTGTGAGAGAATTGGTGTAACTGAGACTTGTGTGGAGGAGGGCTTCCAAAATCAAGTACTTCGAAAAGGGTGTGAGAATTTAGGCCTTAAAGTTGACTATGTGCCGCCAAATTCCTCGGAGAATCATTATTGTGGGTCTTGTGGCTATGGCTGTAGAGAAGGAGAGAAGAAAGGGAGTGATGCTACATGGCTCGTGGATGCTGTGGATCATGGTGCAGTGATCTTAACAGGATGTAAAGCAGAGAGATTCAAATTAAAAGAGAACAAGAGTGGAAGCAAAAGAACAAAGAGATGCTTGGGAGTGATAGCAAAGACTTTGAGTAACAACATCACAAAGAGAGTAGAGATTAAGGCCAAAGTAACAATCTTGGCATGTGGGGCTCTTTTAACACCCCCTATAATGATCTCAAGTGGATTGAAGAACCAAAACATTGGCCACTACCTTCATCTCCACCCTGTTGCTATGGCCTGGGGATACTTTCCAGAATCAAATACAGACCTCAAGGGTAAAAGCTATGAGGGTGGAATAATCACATCGGTCCATGATGTGGTCGGGGAAGACTCAAAGGTGAGAGCCATCTTAGAAACTCCGTCACTAGGGCCGGGATCATTTTCTGGATTATGTCCTTGGGAATCTGGACTAGACTTCAAGAGAAGAATGGTTAATTATGCAAGAACTTCTCATTTGATTGCAATAGTTAGGGACTCAGGATCTGGAGAAGTTAAGGTAGAGGGAAGGATAAGCTACAAGTTAGATACATCAGACAGAGAAAACCTCAGGGTTGGGTTAAGGCAGGCATTAAGAATTTTGGTAGCAGCCGGTGCTGTTGAGGTGGGCACCCAGCGTAGTGATGGGCAGAGATTAAAATGCAAAGGAGTTAGTGAAATGGAAGTGGAGGAGTTTTTGGAGATGGTTTCTGTAGTGGAAGGGCCATTGTCGATGGCAGAGAATTGGACAACACTGACCTCTGCCCATCAGATGGGTAGCTGTAGGATGGGGGCTGATGACAAAGAAGGTGCGGTTGATTCTAATGGGGAAAGTTGGGAAGCAGAGGGCCTATTCGTTTGTGATGCTAGTGTTCTGCCAAGTGCCGTTGGTGTCAATCCCATGATCACCATTCAATCCACTGCTTACTGCATTTCAAAGAGAATAGCTGAGTCCTTAGAAAGGGTAACATTCTCTAAAGCTTCCTGATTTCCCTTATTCTTCTTTAACCATGCAAACATCTACATGTGCACACATACGTACACAATAATACATACACCCACATCGGAAATGTTGTTTTAGATTGAATCATCTGTTAAATAAGGATATGTTATAAACATTAGATTCAGTATGCAATAAGTATGTAGCTTCCTATGTCTGTCAATGATTAGATGCATATATTGTATTGTTTTCTCAATTTAAAGTCATTTAGACTAAAAGTTGTTGAACATTATGTCTGTCAATGATTAAATGCATATATGGTATTGTTTTCTCAAAATTTTAAGTTATTTAGACTAAAAGTTCCAATTTTTCAACCACAACATTCCCCCACAACACCACCCCCCCCACCCCCCCACCCCACACCAACAGCTGGAAGACAAGAATTGGGGTAAGAAGCAGCATACAACTGAAAATGAACCAAAAATTCTGCGAGAAATAAGTTTCTGGGATATACACAAATTTATGAGTTTCATCAGAAGATTGAGTCCTAGAAAAATGTTAATATTTTATATGGTTTCCATTTATTGCCAAAAGGAATAATTGCAAGATTTCCTTATTCAAAACTTGCAGAACAAACTGCTCATCCATACTACAAGCAGCCTTTATACGATGAACTCAGACTAATTTCATTAAAATAAATATCCTTAGACTAACAGGCCAAATTAACCATAGAGAAGACAATCAGGTTCCAACCTGTGAGGATGAAGGTTTTAAAGGGGAAGTAAAATGGTTAGTGTTCATGAGAGTTGAAGACAAGTAAAGTGTCACAGCAATAGAAAATTATTGGTTTATTTCTATCTCTAGCATTTTCATCTAGAAAATTCCTACTCTTATGGAAAATGCAAGAAATGATGATAATGCAAACTGATATTGACTAGTGGTGAAGGGGAAGGGGAAGGGAAAGGGCTAATCCTGTTCATAGAAGCCCAAAGATGTGAGCCTGACTCTGGGATAAGAAACATGAAACAATTTCTGAACCATGTATCAAAACATTATTGGTGGTGAATAAAGCTTTAAGAGTTTGGAAAGAAGTTCATAGAAAGTGCATGTTTGTTAGAAGCATTGGTAGTAGGGATAAGGAGATTGATTGGGCTGTGAAAAGGCTGAAGGGAAAAAGTCTGTAGCATGTATTTTGTAAACTAACTTGGCAAGCCACTGTTTATCACACTTGGAGTGAAAAAAATGCAAGAATTCATGAAAGAAAACCATATTTCTCAAAGTAAGTGGACTTTGCTTGAGAGAACCATATTTCTTTTTGCTTAAGTTCCATTGTCCGTAGTTGCCACTGCATTAGACAGACAAAACTTTCAAGTAGCCAGACCTACAGAATATGCCAAGCAAAAAGAAGATATACAGAACAACCTTTCAGAAATGTAAGACACACTTCATGTCCAACTTAGAATAACTAAATGTAAAAGGAACATTGCTGTTTTTACAAGAGCTTTCTTCATTACAATCGGAGCCTTAGAATTCACATTTTGAATTGGATATGTAATGAATGCTTTGTGTGACTGCACATTTTGTTATTTTGAAGTGCGGAACCCTTTTGCGATCCCATGCCTCTCTGGGTCAGCTTGTAAGGGACATCTGTACGTGAGTCCAAGAAAGGGTTCAGCCATCAGAATCTATCTCGCCGAATGGTAATGGAACTTCTTTTACTGCCCTGTAGTTGCCGACGTTGTTTAGGTGCTCATTCTCCAACCTATTAAATTGACAATTTACAAATATGAGAAAACTTTACTTTCAGTTTTCATAGTTCACAAAGCTATGGAGGAACATCTTAATTACATCACTAACCAATAAAGAACCTAATAAGTATTTCTCAAAGGTTCCTGTTTATGTGGCTTTGTTTGCTAATTTTGTGTCTGCTGGAAAAACTGTTGATGAAAAATTAAAGTTTGGGGGGGGGGGGGGGGGATTTGTTTCCAATTAGAGGCATTATCAATAAGATAGCTGCTAATATAACTGTCACTCTCAGTCTTAAAATGCCAGTCATATAGTTCAATTATATTTTAAAGAACTCTGCCTAGACAGGATAACAATTTTAACCATAATTTTTTAATGTAAGACTGAAAGTACCTGTAAAAGTTCCAATGCCCACGACGAATAACTTCTAATGAAGCCAAGAGGAAATCTAGTAACTTTTTCTCAGGATCTCTATCGATTTTTATTATGGTCTTCAGCCATGCAACTCTTAGAACAGCATTCAAGGCCTGCAATTCAGTTTCTTATCTGTTCATATCTTTTGTCTAGAAGTGGCATAAAGAAGGTCACGAAAATTCTACAAGGACAAAAAAAAAAAGAAAAAAAAAAAAAAGAGAATAAGAGTTTACTCACCATGGACACGTAATAGATGCTTTTATTCTTCAGAATTAAATTATCTCTAAGCCATAAATTTTTGGAGGTTGATCTGAGAAGACCCCAGTCCCTATAAAAATCCCAGTACAACTGATATACTGTAGCCACCCCAGAAGTCACCAAGACCATAGCAAACCATACATGGTAGTATTTTGCGTCGTGTTTATTCTGATCATATGTCAACCTGGCGCCAGCTGCCACCATGGCCGAAACATACTTCCCCATGTTAACCAAATGTTCCCCTTTGGAATCTTCAAACCATCTTCTTGCACACTTGTAGTTTCATTGAAAAGCAAAGTGTTAGTTGGACCAAGAATGCTAAAACAGACAACAAAAGTTTTTGACAACTTGCTGAAGCGGTGAAATATGATTAATGCAACATCATTTTCATACGAGTATATAAGGCATACAGATTTTTGGACAAATTGGACAAAGATTTTGAAGCTATCTTCTCTAACCTACTACATGTCGATTTATAAAACTATTAATGTGTATTATTTAATCAAGTCACATGACTTATTAAAAAGTCATGTGAGAACTAAATATGGATAGTCTTTTTAATCGTTATATAATGAGTTGGAGGAAGATAGCTTCAAACTGGATTGGAGGTGAACTTTTTCTTATAAGATTTTACTATACTATAGGATAAATTATTGGTCCTCTTCCACTTTGGGGTCCTAGGCAATTAGTGGAAGAGCCGCCCCTCCAACATACACAAAAGAGGAAAACAATTGATTAGACTGCCATGGAGTTTGGGATAGCTACCTGCATTGCTCGCCAATAATATGGCAAAAACGAAATTACGTAAGATAGCTCCTGAAATAGCTTTGCATCAGAGCAGGTTTCATACTGGTGTGTTCTGAAATTTCTTGCCAGAAGGTTGCAAGCTATGGTTTCCAAGTGCCTCAGCAATGGAATCTATAAACAGAGAAGAATGTATTGGAGATTAATCAAACTATATCGAGAGAAGAGAGTGAATCTAAAACAAGTTTATTTAAATGTCCCAAAAGTTGTTTGGTTACCAAGAATATGGAGTAAAATAACATAGAAGTAGATGTTCGGATTTTATAAGGCAAAAGTAACTTTTTTTCATTGGACCATATGTTGTAGCCTTTTAGGTTTAAGAGTTGTTACCTGGCTAGTAAGTTGGTCAGCCATGAAAAAGTCCACCAGCGCAACCTATATACATAGAGTCATTCAAACAAATTAAAATAGCTGTAATTTAATAATTGTTCATATATTGTGTAGAATGAATACCATTAATTATTGAAGGAAATGAGAAAGGAAGTAAATGTAGAGAGATGCTACGTTCACAATATTTTTACACCAAATCATAGGTAGTTAGTTGTTGTTGGTTCAAATTTGAATCTAACATTTAGATTACTTTTTTGCCCCAACAATAACAACCAATAACAACTTGTCACTTAAAATTTGTTGTAAAAATATTATGAAAATGTTGTGGACATATCATTTCTCATAAATGTACCTTAAAAAATGGAGAGCATGCTATATTACGAATTAAACGAATGAAACGGTAGCGTGTTGGTCGATAAAAGATGTTAAATGGGCATAGGAGCATACCGAAGGCCAACTGAAAAAAAAAAAAAAAAAAGGATTTAAGATTAGAACAAAGGCAATACAAGATTCATAAAAACATTTAATGTTGGCATGAAAACTAGGCTTTACTTGGAGACAGCCAGTGTGTGTTGGCTTTATGAAACCTAGGAGATTTTTAGTCTAACTCTGAAACCTAGACTTTTTGTCAAAATATTGTGGCTGTAACACTACTCATTATGTAATTAACGCTACTCAAGCCTTATGTTTGCTTGTTATGAATGAGGCTGGACCTTTTTACAATTTATATTTAAATATGTACATTTATAAACAGTTTTTTTGATTATTTTTCTCATTCACAGCACATGTTAGCAATTACTCTCTCCGTCCCACTTTTTTTGTTCTGTTTGAAATGTCAAACTTCTTAAAGAAACATCATTTATTGTCTTGTTTACCTTTTAAAAATGTATAAGTTTCCAAAATTACCTTTAAAAAAATTTATCAAAAAATTATATTAGTAAATTAATAGAGGTATAATAGAAACATTAGTAAATTATTGACTTTTATTTTTAAAAAAAGAACAATATTTTGGGACATCTCAAAATGGACTAGAGGACAAAAAAAATGAGACGGAGGAAATAGTTTATTAAAAAGCTAAGAACGCCTATGCTAGTTGCTACATAAATATTAGTAACTTAAGAGGAGATTTTTCAATTGGAACATGTTTATTTCTTGTTCTTTTGGTCCAATATGATATATAGAACACGACATCAACAATAAAATTGCCAATAGTCTAGTGTGATGGGTTAGTACCTAATGAGTGTTTTCAATGAAAACATTAAAGTTCAAATCCAACTTTTTCCCAACTATCGAATTATCAAAAATTAAAAAAAAAAAACCAATATTAAATTGCACTAACCAGAAGAAGAAGTCCAGGAATGGCATCCACTGGGCCTTGTGGGAATCCACTGGCTCCTAACAAAAGGTGGATGACCAATGCTCCAACCACAATTGTCATTAAGGTGGTGCACATGAGGAATGCATCTCGGTACGTGAGGGCTGTCTTTGGTGAGGATTCAAAGATGAAATTGTAATTAATTCTTTTACTCTTCCACATGAACAAATTGCACCCATGCATGAACAAGTGCAAGCTCAGCAACGCAAATATGCTGCACAATTCTCACCTTTACTATTAGCATATCAATAACATATACGGAGTCTTACCTAATAGTAGAGAGTATATGGACAAAATGTGAGATGTAAAAAAATGGTGAACATTACTAATGTTTTGCCAGGAACCTCATTATTCAATTCCAGATTGGGTCGGTTGTCGTGTTTGCAAGAAATCTGACCTAACAACCATGGTCAGCCCTAATAGCTCGGTTTTAAACAAATTTAGATTTTTTCATAATTTTTTTTTTCAACCCAGTTAATTCTAGACACTTTAGTCCAAATATCTATGGTTTATTTTTTAAATGGCTTTGTACTTAAAAGTGTTACTGTCGATCTTCTTTATAAGGAAAATCTAGTTTCAAATATTTAATTACCATTGCAAGGAAAAAGAAAATAAAATCAATGGTTAATTTTTGTTTTACTTTATTGATACAAAGGCTTGTTTAATTCAGTCAAGGTAAATTTTTTTAGGCTAGTAAAACACGTGAAATAAAGTCTTTTTAGGACAATGTGAAATAAGGCCACCTGAAAATTGGGTATACTGTGTTCATATAATCTTTTCTTCTACCGCCATAGAATATACCCGTCAAGTGTGCCAAGAGTGCATACACAGTAAACAGTGACACAAAACAACCCGTAAACAATCCTGCAAACAAAACAAGCAACTTTATTCAATGTTCTTAAAAGAAAGGCAAAAAAAAAAAAAAAAAAAAGGAACTTTATTCTTATGAAATTGAGAAAATGAGGCACAGTGCCTGGTGGAGCCTACTTAAGATTGCATATTATTCATTATTGATGGTGGTTATTAGTCAGGACTAATCCCACTAGGCAATTAGTGGCCAGCAGGGTTCAAGTGTTAATGGAGAATTAGTATATATACGTGGGTTATTAGTAGTGAAAGATCATTACCAACAAAGAAGGTCACCATGTGAGAAGCCTTTCTCTGCTGGGGCCTCAAGAACTTCATTGCCTTTTTTCTATCATTGTTGGCAAAGTGCTTTGCGAATATGGACTCCACTTCATCCATCATTCCGACCACCTTTTACAAACCAAATATAATAATACACACAAATCCTTATTAGAACCATCACATTATTCTCCAAAATCTTCTTAGAGAAAAGTAATAGTATCAAAGACAACATAGTACTGAAATTATTGGTCAGTAAATCACTAACAAAGATTTATTAATATCCACAAAATTCAATGCTGACAATGGAAATTGTTTTTAGGTGATTGGTGGGGATTGACTCAGTTACCTTGGACGTACACATTCTAAATGGGCTTCGAAGCTTTTTCACAACCAAAACTATTATAATTATTTTTGTTATTTTTATTCCTATCCTCTATAGTACGATTAGCAATACTTAAAAATATACTTCTTGTCCTCAAAATCTTATCAAGAGAGGTATAGTGGACGGCTAAAAAAGATTATTCCTAAAACAATTCACATGTTATTTGAAGAAATAATGTGTGGTTATTAGGACTAGTAACTTTAGTGATTTAGATGTGCATCCTTGTGTCAAGAAATGACTAATGGTCCTAAACATTTTAATTTTTTGAAAAAAAAGAATATTACTCAAGACTTGGACATACATAATTATACCTCTCTTTAATTGTCATGTGACTCAAATAATTTTTTTTTTTTGGAGAGAATTTTAACATATGGCGTCCGTTCCTGATGATAGCTCTTAATTATCAGATCAAGACATCAATCAGTTTTTGGTGTAAGCGGGGATTGAACCCCAGATCTCTTATACAACCATTAGAGACTTTACCAGTTGAGCTAACTGGAACCCACAATAAAATTTTTTTTCTTTGACTTGGCAATTGGCAATTGGCATATAGACTATTTGGATGTAGGAAATGCAAACTTTTGGAGCTGCATTCTTGTTTTAGGTAAAGACATACGATAGTGGCGGTAAAAATTAAAGCAATCATAGGCAAAGAGTTCATTTTTGAAGAAACAATAACTAGTTTACCTTGTCAGAGCTAATAAAGTGAGATCCCTTCACTGCTTTTAGATAATTTTCAGAGGCATTCTGGTTGGATACCTGTTCATATGAAATATTAAAATTTTAAATTTTGTGGACAGAACTTAGAATATAATTGCATCATTAGTATAGTATTATATGCTAGAACAAATAATTTCATTGGAATATACTTCAACTTAATCCTTTCTAAATACTACTACTGCATTTTAATTCAATTGTATTTCTGAAAAGTAAATAAGGAAAAATGTGTATGAAAATAAAAAAATAATTAGGGCCCTTGTCAAAAATATGAACTAATTGTAATCGAATCCGTATTGTCCATTTTCTGTAATAGTCAAAAGTTTTATGTAACAGAAAAAAAAAAAAAAAAGAAAAAGAAAAAAAAGGAAACAACGGTGCTCCAATAACTCCATTTAGGTAACATGGTATGAGTCATGGATAGTTAGGAACAGTAGGTTGATAATTGTTAGGAGTCTCACAGTCTTCATGTGAGGTACTTGACATCATTGTCTCCAAAACCAGTTAGCTTAGACATGGTATATATGAAATGTAAGTATTACATCAAATTTTTATATATATATATATATTTATTTATTTATTTTAAAAACTCCCATTTCATTTCCTGTTATGTAAAAATCATCAAATTTAATGCCATTGAATGCAATCGACCTGAATTGCCAACTAAAAGCTAAAAGCTTTATCTACCATATATATGTGTAAAATCCTAGTGACCAGAATATATCTATGCAATTCCTTTAGTGTCTTTTTCATCTATTTGTGTTTTGTCGAATGTTATATATATGGTAAGCTATTTTCATTTGGTAAATGGAGATCCAGATATTACCACCGTACCTTGTCGAATTTCTTCATTATTTTGACAAATGCCGTCATGTTCAGTGAACTGCAAAAAAGAGTGAATTATTTCCATTAAAAAAAAAAGTGAATTAGAATTGAACATGCTTAATTTAGAGAAAATAAAGAAAAAAACTCAAAACACACAATCAAAAATCCCCTGCCACTTTGTATCTATTGAATTATCACAATTACACATGATCCCAAAAACCACAAGTTTCTTTGTCCAAAAACAACTTCCTAATATCTATGGATGTGCCACAAACTAAATAAAAACTATTAAGAACTTTCAAAATACATTGACTTGATACTGTTACACAGTTGTACTCCCAAACTATTATTATTATTATTATTTTTTGAGAGAGTTTCAATTTATAGTATCCGCTTTTGATGATAGCTCTTTATCATCAGACCAAGACACCAATCAGTTTTTAGTGTAGGCGGGAATTGAACTCCAAATCTCTTATTCAACTATCAAAGATTTTACCAGTTGAATAATTGGAACTCACCAATTATAATTAAATAACTACTCCAAACCATAACATTTTATTAATCTAGGTTTCTCTTGCATTGCAGCCTCAAAGTTAGTTTGAATTTATTCTTCTTAACAAATCCAATTTGATTTTTTGCTTCACATGTGGCCATGGATATTTAGTCCTCGGCTCCCTTTTGAAAAGGCAAGCGCATTATCTTCACTACCTTTCATTTATTAAAGGCAGCCACACGTGGCAATGGAAAGTGCCATGCAGCTCATATCTAATTGGGTTTTGATAATCTCCTATCCACAATTTCACACATTTTTTTCCACATTCACTTTTATATATTAAATTGTGGACATTTCTGCATTAGTTTTACATATGTATATGCAATAATAAATGTAAACAAGTGTGATTTTTTTTTTTTTTGTTTTTGTTTAACTAGTTCCATCAAGGCTAACCCAATTATCAAAGTAAATTTCTTTAACTTAAACATTTTCTCATAACTAATAATTAATTAAAAGAACAAATAAAGAAGAAAAAAAAACCTGTATGTTTTGAGTAGACCAAGCCCTTTATAGAGCTCCATAAATGCTCCTCTAATCTTCTTCTCAAAGCATTGGACCTTCTTTGGATTGATGCCAAATTCACCAGAGCTTTCCTTTTTGAGGTTGTTCATTATATCTTCATACAGAATTGAAGTAACGGAACGTGGTGTGTTGGCCGGACTGTCGATCTTCATGGCCATCTTAGGTTTCCCATTCTTTGTCTTGGTCCTTGTCTCTGAGTCCATAAAATATACCCCATTTCTTTCTAATGCAGCTCGTACTTCCTCTGTTTCCGACATTTCAGGGCTTTCAGCTAATTCAATCGAGCTTTCTGTTGAATTTCAGATAATTAGAGATGATAAATTGTGAATTTATACATTATTAATGACTTTGGTAAGTTTTGATTGTCCTGAAGGCAAGTTTATATTAAGAAATAATGGATTTAATTAATCGATAATAAAGTTAGTCAAAAGAAATTAAAAGTTAACAGATGCCTTGAGGGATATGGTTTAAAAAATCTTTATAGAAACTTTTTGTGAGAATATTTTATTGAGTCCTATTAATGGGTGCCCTTGGCATACTTTTTCTAAAAATATTTCTTAAACCAATGTTCTAAGGACATCTAATAACATTTATTATATTTTGACAATTTTTTATATTTTTTGTTAAAGTATTATCAAAACTTTCCTAAATTGGACAATTAACAAATATTTTAAGGGTAGCCCTTAACTAGATCTAGAAAAATAATCCACAACATTAAGGTTACCTGGACCTCCTCCCCAAAAGAGTATCAAAAGCTACTAACTTTCTACTTTGAATTTATGGAAAATATAATTTTGACCCATGCATGGTACTCTGATGCCATAATTGCATAAGAGCAATATTGATTGGTTCATTTTGTCCACTTATACCCTTGTCTTACATGCGTTGGCTACCTGCTCTGTGAAAGCTCCAAAGTTTCAATGTATATCTTTAAGAACTTGTATTATGAAAAAGTTCAAAAACCACACATATTCCTATAAGCTAAATAAGCTGAAAAAAAGTACGTGATGATTAGTTATGGGAACTTGGGAAGATAGATCACTCACCGGAGAAACTAGAACTGCGGTCAGGAGATGACCAAGAACGAGGAGAATTTCCACCATTCAAACTTGGCATAGAGTTTTTCCGGCGACGCTTGTTGAAAATTTGATTAAGGTCGAGTATACTCTGCAGTTGCTTGTTGAGATTTTCTCGTTTCTTATGAAGTTCATCCTCTCGTTCCTTATAAAATTGGTTGACCTTATTAAGCTCGTTATCCAATTTTTTAAAAAATTTTTTCACCTAAACATCAATCAAATACCCCTTAAATAATGTCAGGAAAAGAAAAATAATTTTATTTTTTGGTAAAAAAAGTAATTAGTAAAAATGGGTCATAAGTGTAACCTCGTCTTCTTCATTAAATAACTGAGAAAGATCAGTTACATAAAGCCCATCCTCACCATCTTCAATGCTTTTGCACTTGACCTACAAAAAAAAAAAAAAAAAAAGGATATAAAATGGGATAAGTTTCTTGCTTTCTATAATATTAGTTTGTAATTATGTACTCTTTTTCTTTGGTTTTTGTGCAACTTTTCTGTCACTCTCAATTATTTCCTGATAATGAGTGTGAATCCTATAACCGTTTAATTGCTTTCGTGAAAGATAGAGAGACTCTCCAAAAGGGAAAGCAGAAGACACCAAAAATGGTTCTATAATGGATCGCAGTTGGATTCCCATAACATTTTTGTCATTTCTGTCCCATATTCTTTTATTCTTCTATAGTAGTACTATTTGACAAACAAACTTGTATATCTAAGCATTTCTTCTATCAAATTCCAACAAAACCGAGATAACGAAGGTCAGACATCAAATCTAATGCAAATTGAGAAAAGAACAAGAAGTTTTTTTAATTGAAATTGAGAGTATCATGTTCCAACGCGGACAATAATGTTATGTACAATACAAAAAATAATGCACTAAATGTTATGTTCGTGGGACCCTTCTAAGAAAATTCTAAATATGGCTATGCCATCCTTACAAAATTAAATAAATCTCGAGCATAAAATTTAGATACAATTTTTTAAGTGCAGTAAACTTTTGTAAATTTATAGAGTTATAACTTTTGATCTTAGATCTACTCTAAGAGATACACAATAATAAAGATTCAGTTCTTAAATTTACCCTTTAATTGATATATTACAAAATGTTCAAGGGTATTATCAGCGAATCAGTTTAGTTATCAGTGGCATCGGAAACAACCTAAGACTTTTAAGACTTTTGCCTGAAAATGATGTCGCTTGAAACTTTCTCAAAATTTACACAAACAAACAAACACAACAAAGTGACAAAACCATAGCACACTTACCTTTCGGATACGAAAATACTATAAAAGAACAAAAAAAGCTTTCGTAAATTTCGGATGCCTTTAGCTTTTAAGACTCATCGGAAACTCGTACAAGTCATCGGAAAATCCTAAATGAATTCAAACCCACTTACCAAACTACCGGAAAACACAGAAAATGTCACCGGAATTATATTCCAGTTGCTTTTTTTGTGTGTGTGTGTGTGGTTACATTCCACTTCAACCACGGTTATTTTTGTTATTATTTTGTAAAAGGGTGTGCACAATCGTACATGCATACATATGTATAAACATGTTTATGTATATGTATTATTGTAAATATATACCTGAATTATATCGGTTTCGTTCTCTGAATTTTTGAACTTGTCAGAGATTTTCTTGGCGAAGAAACGAATAGAATCAAAAATAGAGACGCCAAAGTCGCCATCTGTGTGTTGGGATGGTTTGGATATAATTTTAGAAACTTTCATCTTTTTTATTTGTTTCTTTAAAACTCGATAGTCTACAAACGCATCCTTCCATTCTGGGATGAGTTGAGCTTCAAGCTCCTTAGAGAACTTCACCATTTTCTTCTCGTTTTTTCTTGAAGTGTGTGGTGGGGGGAGAGTGAGGTATTAAAGGAGAGCTTAAGAGGTAAGAGAGAGTGATTAAAGAAGGTTTACATATATAGAGATGAGGGAAAGAGAGAGAAGAAGAAGCCGTGGAGCTAGAGCAGTAGAGTAAATGAATTGATTAGTAATTCTGATGTGGATTTTTTAAATTTGCTTTTGGGCATTTAAAATTTTTTTTTTTTTTTAATAAAGGGTCTAGTGGTAATTTAATGAGACTAAAATGATTGGGAGTTTCTTTTTTTTTTTTTTTGGCTTAAAAATGATTGGAATTCAAAGCAGTGGGATGATGGCTATCCAAGTTCCACTTATTTTAATTTTAGGCATGGTTATAAAATCAGCTAGCTTTTGTTGCCAACTTTGCCACTGCTAAGCACATGTTGCATGCAAGTTCTCTAGCTTGCTCTTTACACACACACACACAAAAAAAAAAAAAAAAAAAAAACATTTTTCAATAAATGCAAATTAAGGAAGAACATAAAAAATTTTAATATAATTTTCATTACAAGTCCTCTAGCTTTTACCTTTTTCTTTTTGGATTGACAAGTTTTATTTATCTCCAATTGCTTAGTCGCTATCCTTCATACTTTTATTTTGATAGTTTCTTAGTACACCCCTTCATTAAAAAGAAATAAATAAAGGAAGAAAAGAAGGAATGAAAGAAAGATATACAGAAAAAAAGAAAAACATACTGTCTAGGAACGAAAAGGAAAAACAAACTGTATAGGAAACGTGGATTCCCAAATTTGAAAATTGTGATGAATAGGTATGTTCAAACCGTTAGGACCGTTTTCTTGTAGAAACATGTGGTATAGCAGATGCAACTTTTTTTTTTCCCGGACTTTTCTTCATATCACATCTTAGCATCACCTTGAATAGGAAAAAAATGTGGAGCCCATAAAGTCGCAACTCTTACTAGTTTAATGGATAGATTAATAACTCTTAATTCGATTCTTAGAAAAAAATAGATTCTAAAAAAAAAAAAAAAACTCTTAATGCACATTGTACGTTTTTAGACCCCTTACCAGAATATGCTTAACCTAATATTATACTAAGTTGATTAACAAGATTGTTATTTAAGATTAGGTTAAACACAATTAAACATAAGTAATAAAGCAGCGGAAAATAAAAGAACACAAAGATCTGATGACCTAGGAAAACCAAATCGGTAAAAAACTTGGGGAGAATTTAACCTAGCTATCCTCAAGGTAAAATAGATCCACTATGAAAGAATTGAAGTTTATAAAATAAGACTTAGACCACTAACATCTTATTGCTACCTCGAGTAGAAAACTTATTACCACGACCACATGATAGCTCCGAGTCCATGAACTACTTCTTTCTTTGATCCATAGCAACCACAAGTACTCCCATTTGTGACTTTGAGACTCCACTCAAAGGTTCTAGATCTTCTTAAAAGTTCTTTATGCTGCAACTGAAACCACCATCGAGTTCTTGATGCAAATCTTGATCTTGATAGCTCTATGTGTGTGTATGAAGGTAAACACCTCTCAGATCTCACAAAAGATTCAACACACAACTCAACAAAGACCTTAGAGAGCTTTTGGGTACAAAACCCTAGATCTACAAAAGAGGCACAAGATGCACTCTAATCTCTCTCTTAAAAACCTTATAAAAATGTGCTTAGAGTTTTCTTTATATACTAGGAGAAGTAGATCTAAAATCCTAATTCTTAATGGGCTTGAACTGCAGTTTGGGCTTAATTCAAATTCTACAGATATGATTCTCGATCGATCGAGCCTTACTTTCAATCGATCAGGCTTTGCAATTTTGCACAGTAAGTTTCTGCATTCAGCTCGATTCAAACTATAACAAATAAACTTTGAGCAAGCTTAAACCTAGACTTATTGTTTTAATCATGGTTTGCCAACATATACAAAGTGAAGTTCTAATACATTTAGTTCCTAAATTCTTAGAACCTAACACACATGATGATAATTTTTTCCATCCCTCTATTTTTTGTTGTTGAAATCACACACAAGCTTGAAGGTCCTAACAATGATGGATTCACACACACACACACACACACACACACACACACACACACACACACACACACACACACACATAGAGAGAGAGAGAGAGAGAGAGAGAGAGAGAGAGAGAGAGTAGGGGCTGTATTGTTGTGAATGATATTGTATATTCATAAATATTTGACTCTTCCCTAAAACATAGTAGCGGGAAAGAATAACCACCTAACTAACTATCAATACAACCAATATAGACATGACAAGTGGCAGAAAGATAAAATTAACTAACTAACTAATTGTGCACTGTATAAATGACAACCCATTTAATGCACTACTACTCTATGCTACTGTAGCTTATCACTTCTATATACAAACTACAATATACAGAATACAATACTACTAAACTATTATCTACAAGATAATCCATGCTTTAACACTCCCCCTCAAGATGAACTATATATGTTTACTAAGTTCATCTTGGATAACAGGTAATCAAATTGTTTATGTTTATGTCCAAGTGCCTTAGTGAAGAAATTTGCAATCTGGTGTCTAGTAGGAACATGGAAGGTCTTGATCACACCATCTTGAATCTTCTCTCGGATGAAGTGACAATCTATTGCTATATGCTTTGTTCTTTCGTGGAGAATTGGATTTGCAGCAATATATATAGCTGCCTTGCTATCACAGTAAAGAGAAGCTACGTGGTTGTGCTATATTCCAAAGGTCTTGAGCAAAGTTATTAGCCAAACAATTCCACTTGTAACTGTAGCCATTAATCTATATTCAGACTCTGCTGACTCTTGCTTCTTACACTTCCGTGAAATCAAAGACTCACCAAGAAAGACACAAAAGCTTGAGATAGGCTTTCTTGTGTCTGGACATGTTGCCCAGTCAGCATCACAGTAGGCCTTAAGTCTCAATTCTAAGGTTGCAGAAAGAAACAACCCCGTAGGCCTTAAGTCTCAATTCTGAGCTTGTAGAAAGAAACAACCCCTGACCTGGTGTCTTCTTTAGGTACTTAAGAACTCTATAAGTTGCTTACAAGTGAGGCACTTTGGGGGAACTCATGAATTGGCTAAGCTTGTGTACTGAGTAGCATATGTCTGGTCTAGTGAGGGTCAAATAGAGCAATTTACCTATCAATCTTCTGTACAAGGAAGGATTAGGAACATCCTTTCCCATTGAACTATTGAACTTTGTAGACTGCTCTATTGGCACATTGGCAGGCTTGCTAGCTAGCAAACCTGTATTAGAAAAAAGCTCCAAGGTAAATTTCCTTTGACATAAGCTAATACCCTTCTCAGTTTTGGAAACTTCAAGGCCTAAGAAATACTTCAAAGTGCCAATATCTTTTGTATATTGTACTTTGTATATAGAACTAATAAGCTACACTAGCATAAAGTAGTAGTGCATTAAACGGGTTGTCGTTTATACAGTGCACAATTAGTTAGTTAGTCAGTTTTATCTTTCTGCCACTTGTCATGTCTGTATTGGTTGTATTGATAGTTATTTAGGTGGTTATTCTTTCTCACTGCTTTGTTTTAGCTATATAAAGGGCAGAGTCAGAAATCATTCATAACAATATAGCTCTCTCTCTCTCTCTCTCTCTCTCTCTCTGTGATTCCACCACTGTAGGACCTTCAAGCTTGTGTGTGATTTCAACATAGTATCAGAGCTGAATTGATTCAAGAGAATCTTCAATTCTGGTATTCTCTGAATTTTTAGTTCAATCTTATTTTATTTCCTTAGTGCTTTTCCTCGAATCAAGTAGAAATTTTTCTTGATTGTATTCTTCTTGATTCTTGCATTGAGTTCTCTTTTCTAAATTTGGATTTTCTTCCTGTGCTTGATAGCATCTCAAAAATTTTGATTTCTTCTGTATTGGCAAATTGAAATACCTATTACTAGAGTTTTCAATTTTGATTTCTTCTATATATTGGCAAATTGAAACTTCCATTGTTAGGGTTTTTAATTACCAATTTGTGATTGCTACATTTCTATCATCAAGATCTTGAATTGCGTTGGTTTCTCTTAAGAATCTTGGTTTCTAGCTTTGTTAGCTTCTGTTTGGGAATCTAAATCTTGATCAATTTTTTTCCTGTTGGATAATTCTTGTTAAGTATGATTGAAAGTGCTTCTAGTGCTTCTGTCCCTACTGTCCAGCCTTGGGAAAATGCATCTAGTCCTTTTTTCTTGTCTAGTGGAGATAACCTTGGTGTTTCCCTTGTGGTTAAACATCTCACTAAGGAGAATTACAGTACCTAGAGCAGAGCAGTCCTTATATCATTGGATGCTAAGACTAAACTAGGGTTCATTGATGGCTCAATTCCTAAGACTCAATCCATTTACCATCCCCTGTACACAGCTTGATGTAAATGTAACAACACAGTATTAGCTTGGTTGTTTAATTCTGTTTCTAAGGATTTACAACCAAGCATAGTATATTTCAAGACAGCAAGAGAGGTCTGGCTTGATCTATAATACAAGTATGGACAAGGCAATGGTCCTAGAATCTTCGAATTAAGGAAGGAAGTTAGCTCTTTGACTCAAGAGGATTTGAGTATCAATGCATACTACACCAAGTTTAAGGGTCTTTCGGATGAATTTTCCGACTATAGAATCTGTACTTGTGTACACTATGTGGAGGATTGTGATAGGCTAAAAACGTATTGACCTCTTGTGATGAATTAACCAATTAATTAGTCAAGTGAATTATTTAGGTTCAATTACATGCAAACGCGTGGTAGCACAAAAAAAAATCACCAATTAACTAAATATGTAGTAGAAAATAAAAGACACAGTGATTTTTTTTACGAATGGGGAAAACCTACACAGCAAAAACCCCACTGGGTGATTTTAAGGTTACCACTCCCGAAATTCTACTATTATCACAACAAGCGGTTACAAGTAAAGGAATCCCAGTATCTTATACCAACCTATAGTTGAACCCTTACCCCAATACACAATTGGACTTGTTCTGTAGTGACAATTTCTCATTTTGATGCATGGCTCCCAAGTATGTGACTAACCAATTGCGCGGATCCCAATACGCGACTTCAATCACCAACTAGAGAAGTTTGTTGGCTACAAAGTTCTTCAGTTCATCACACGATGAAGATCCAGAAGATGCGTGGTCATAAAACCCTACGGTGCACATACACAGCAACTTCTTCACAAGAGATGAACTAGGGCAAAACTTTGTCTCCGGTCACAAATTGTTTAAACAAACTTTTCTCAATGCTTGTGCAGTTTGTGTACACTTTGACGGCCCTTAAAACAATCCTCTTATATGTCTAGGGTTATAAGAAAAGAAGGCCCAAAGACATATGCACGGATCCCAAGAAAACAGAAACAGAAAATCTGTTTTTCTTAAACCTCGACAGATAGGAGCTGTTGAGAAGCTGTCGAGTAGGTGTCGAGCACAAGGGCTAGAACAGCTTTCTTAAGCTCGATAGATGCAGCTGTCGAGATAGCTGTCGAGCTTTAATGAGTTTGCACTATTCAGTTTGTTTTTTGGATAGACTTGAATGACTTTAACACTTATCTTGAGACATGTTTCTTGAAGTATCAAACACATCCTAAATTTACCAAATTACAAGTAAAGTGCGTTTTGTCAAAAGATTAGCCAATTACATAAATATTGACATATGTTCCTAACATGAATCACATATGTCCTAACAGATTGTACTGTGTCATTCTTGAAGTGATTGAATGAGACTTATGCTACGATCAGAGGTCAGATTCTTCTTATGGATCCCATACCTCCTTTGAGTAAGGTTTTCTCTCTTTTGCTTCAAGATGAGAAGCAAAGAAAGGTTGGTGCTGGGAAGAAGGTTTTGATTGAAACAGCAACTACATTGGCAGCATTGGGACCCAAGTCTGGTGGTAATGCCAAGAATTTCAGTAAGTCAAGGACTGGCAGACCTTAATGCACTCACTGTGGTGCCATGGGACATGTAGTTGATAAATGCTACAAGCTACATGGTTATCCTCCTGGGTACAAGTTTAAGAACAAGAATCAATCTTTTGCAAGTAATCTGGTTGTAGCTGAGGATAGTTCCAGTGAACCTGTCTCTCTCACTAGAGCTGAGTATTAACAACTAGTTGGTTTGTTGAATTCACAATGCCATTTTGGTACTCAAGCCCCACCAGAAGCAAGATTGGACACTACTCATCAGGTAGCTAGCATCATTACTCAGCCTCCACTTGGTTCTCAAGGTTAAGAGCTATCAGGTATCTGGTTTTCTCCATCCTTTGAGTATTCTGTTTTTTCTTCAATTGTCAATACTTCACACATAGTCTCCACTGATTGGATTCTTAATAGTGGAGCTACTGACCACATGGTTCACTCTTTTAATTTTTTAAGTCTATTACTTCTTCTGTTTAGATTTTTGTTAGGCTACCTAATGGTGATATAGTCAAGGTGACTCATGTAGGCACTGTCCAAGTTTTTGCCTTTCTAATCTTAGAGAATGAGCTTTTTATTCCTAGTTTTTCTTTCAATCTTATTTCTATCAGCAAACAGCAAAAATTGCCTTTTTCTCATTCTACTAGCATTTCTTTATCTTGCTTTGATTTGATTCATGTTGACATTTGGGGACCATATTCCACACCTTCCCTGAATGGATCAAGGTATTTTCTAAACTTGGATGATGATCATAGCAGGTGTACTTGGGTATATTTGATGAAGCATAAGTCTGATGCTTCTTCCTTGATTCAATCATTCTTTAATATGATCTTAACACAGTTCAAAGTTCCTATCAAGGTGTTCAGAATAGATAATGGACCTGAATTTGCCCTTTCTTCCTTTTATGCTTCTAAGGGTATCATTCATCAATTGTCATGTGTTGAGACTCCACAACAAAATGCTGTGGTTAAAAGGAAACATAAGCATCTTTTAAATGTTGCTAGAGGCTAAGATTTCAGGCAAATTTGCCTTTGAAATTTTGGGGAGATTGTGTTGTGACAGCCACCTATCTCATTAATAGGCTTCCTAGTCCACTTTTGCAAAATATTACTCCTTATTAGAGGCTTTTGGGTCATCCTCCTACATATAATCATCTTAAGTCTTTTGGATGTCTGTGTTGTGCTTCTACCTCAACTAGACATAGACCAAAGTTTGATCCTAGGGCTAAAGCATGCGTTTTCATTGGCTATCCTTTTGGTACAAAAGGTTATAAATTGTATGATTTAGCTTCTAAGACTGTTTTCTTGTCTAGAGATGTCATCTTTAAGGAGTTCACTTTTCCTTTCAAATATTGGACATCCAAATTTGTCATACCTTATGTTCCATCTTCTTCTTTTATTTTTCCACCTCAGACTTCAGCTCCAGATATTACTCCTTCTATTTCTGTAGAATTTTCCCTTCCTTTCTCTTCTTTTGATCTTGCTGTTCCCCCTGATGAATTTCCTGGCCTTGTGCATTCTAATTCAGCTCTTTCTCCATCTATCAATGTCCCTTCTTCTAATCATAATGAGCTTCCTGCTACTGTTTCCTCTCCTTTACCTGAGTTACCATATGTTAGAAGGTCTTCTAGGACTCATAAACCACCTTTATATCTTCATAACTATCATTGTAATCTTGCATCTGCTCATGTGTTGGCCATCGCTTTTCTACCTTAATCACATGATTCCTCTATTTCTGACAGTCCAGGTATTCTTTACCCTCTTTCTTCTTCTCTTTCATATGATAGATTGTCTACTTCACATAGGGCTTTTGCTATTGCTTTAACATTTTTCCTTTTACAATAATATTATAAATAATCATTTCATTTTTGTTTTATGAATAATGCAAATATTTGAGTGGAACTATTAATATATATTATTTTTTCATTGATACAATAGGATTTGAATATGGTATTTCATTCCATACAATTACTTATTATTATTTTTTAAAACTTATTATTTTAAAGGCTAAGACATTAATTGTTTTTGTGAGAGCAGGATATAAATCTACATATCTTATTTGACTAATTTGTTTATGTAGGTAAGAGCATCCACAATAGTGGAGCTATATTGCTATATTGCTATAATATATAGCAATATAGCTCCACAAGCCTCCAAAATCCAGCTCCAGCAGTGGAGCTAAAATCTTATATTTTAGCTCCACATGAACAGTGCACATCTATAAATAGATGTACACTGTTCATCAAAGCTAAAAAATAAATTATTATTTTATTTACTTTCTCTCTCCTCTCTCATTTAAAAAGTATTTTCTCTCTCTCTCTCTCTCTCGTTCTTTCTCTCCTCTTTCTGGCTTCTGTTCTTCTTCTTCCTTCTTCCTTCACTTTTTTTTTTTTCTCTCCCTCGTCGCCGATCTCATCTCACACCGGCCTCATCACCGATCTCATCTCACACCGGCCTCACACCACTCTCAATCGCCGATCTCATCGCCGACTCATCCATCGCCGATCGTCATCGCCGATCGTCTGGGAGAATCGTGTCGAGCCAGCGACGAAGGGAGGAGGCATCGGTGAGGTCAGCGTAGTGGAGCTTCATTCGAGCCTTGTGGGCGTTGTGGGGGTCGATGTAGATGTGGTTGATTCGCTGAGTGTTGAAGTTGGAGGACCGTCGGATCAAGCCGTGTACCTCGTAGCCTTTGTCGAGTAAAAACTCGGTCAGGTAGGAACCGTCTTGGCCGGTAATTCCGGTGATCAGTGCGACTTTGTGTGGCGCGCATGGAGGAGATTCGCCGTTGATTGTAGATCCGGATCTGGAATTGTCGATCTCGGACGCCATTGTTGTTGTTAAGACCGTTTGATTTGTCGGGTCTGAAGAAAAATGTGAGAGAAAGGCCTGTTGTGAATTGAAGGAGGTGATGTGGGAGATTTAACAGTGATTCAAAGAATGGTACGCGGTTTCTCCGGTTACTCAGCTGTTGTAAAATTTTTTATTATTATTGTAATAAGTTTTTTTGTATTATTTTAATCAAATAGCTAAAAATATAGATGTACTGCTGTGGAGTGTGAAGAGGTAATAGCTAAAATTATAGATAAAGTGGATTTTAGATGTGTGAAATTTACATTCACTGCTGTGAATGCTCTAAGATTTGAACCTAAATCATTTATTTGAGAATAAAAAACTTTATAATTTAGTAGTTGAGTTAATTATTCATAAAAACAATTAATATTCTGGTCATGAAAAACAATTGCTAATATTATCCCCTCATTTTTTTTTTTTTGAGGAAGAATATTATTCCCTCTTAAGTGTTCATATTTAATTAATTCCTTTTACAAAAGAAAACGCCCATTTTTGTGATGATGATATAAGACTTGCGCATCCCCCCCCCCCCCCCCCCCCCCCTTTTTTTTTTTTTTTTTTTTTTTTTTTAAAGTTTAGTGAGGAATCCAAAGGTTTATTTATATTACATTAATGTAAACTAGTGTATAGCTTCGTGCAAATACATGAGTACAATTAAAAATAATCACAATTTTATGGTTCAAATTATACTTTTTTTTAGAAGATGTTTAAGTTATACATGCCATTAGTTTACACTTGTTTTTGAACCACACATTTCTAAATATGTAATGGTTTCTTATTATATATATATATATATATATATATATATATATATAAGATTTAAAATTTAATTGATTTTAGACTTTTTGGTTTTTTGCACCTAATAATTCACTTGGTACAAAAATTAAAAAATTAGATAAACATGTGGCATGCGGAAAATTGGACTCAAATTGAAATCCAATCTAGAATCTAATTGTATTTGGACTCTTTGAATTTTACACTCAATAATTCACTTGGCACAAAATTAAAAATTAAATGGAATACATGACGTGAAATTGAAAATCCAATTAAAATCTAAATGTATTTTCTTTGAGCTTTAGCTCTCTCTCTCTCTCTCTCTCTCTCTCTCTCTCTCTCTCTCTCTCTCTCTCTCTCTCTCTCTCTCTCTCTCTCTCTCTCTCTATATATATATATATATGCATCATATAATTTCTTCCCTTCATGTCCAAGGACATAACCATTGAGGTCTAATTGAGTTGAAGTTTAAAGATTGTTTTTTTTTTTTTTTTTTGAGAGAACAAAGTTTAAAGATTGTAAAATGTTAAAAAGGGATTATCATTATTACTAGGTAAGTCATATAAATTGATATAATAATTAATCTAAATGGTTCCACATAACACAATAAATAAAATTTTTAACTGTTATCCTACTTTTTTTTTTTATTTATTAAATGTTGTGTTTTTGTTTTTGTTTTTTTTTGTTTTGTTTTTGAGAATCTTTAAATGTTGTGTTGATGGCTATTTTTTGGAATATCCTACAAGCCCACACAAAGCAAATTCCAATTTATGTGTTTCTATTCATATCATTTTATTTATTTATTTTATATATGGCCTAAGCCCATATATTTTTAATGGGAAATTGAAGGAGTATGGTTTAGAGGGTAAACAACGGACTTAAACTTAGGCTTCACAAAGTGAGTTTGGAACACCTATAAAATCTAAAGGTCCATGAGAAGGCTCATGTTCTAGCCACGAACACAAAAATAAACACTAATTAAAGTTGTTGTATCTGCCACACAATTCAAATGGTCGATTGATTTAACCTAAAACAAATAGGCTAGTTGCATCTAAGACATTCTAGAGAGCATTCACATTGGGTCTTGTAAATGCCAAGTGTTGGTAATATTTAGCATCAAAGCCCCAAACCCCCCCATTACCCGGTCTTGCAATTGCAAAAAAATTTACAATTGTGTGACAGTGCCATCCTATTTTTATGATGGCATTGTAGCAACTTGTAAAAGGTTTATATTGTATTTTTAATTATTTTTTATGAAGAGGAAGAGAGAAAGAGTTGGTGAAATTAATATATTAATGAATAGATGAGATAAATAAAAGTTGGGATGTTGGATGTGTTATAAAATGGTATGGTATAATTAATAAAGTAGCTTTTAAGATGGTAAAATAGAATAGTTCCAAGAAAGCGGATGTAAATGCTCCCATATCTCATTAGTAAAGTAAAGAATGTGTGTTTGGTCAAAGGTTTGACCAAAACAATAATCATGAAAGCAGCTAATCTTAATATCCAAGCAAGAACAAAATTCAAGGTTGCCATTTTCTAAAATCCAACAATTAAAAGCCTTAGTTTTTATTTTTTTGGAGAGATGGATAGATAAGAGTTTTCTTAACCCCAAAGAGTAAGGCAAGAAGAGATCAACTTCCTACCATCAATTTGATCTAATTCTCAAACACATTACTACTCAGACTTGGAGTAATACAATAGCTCATGGAAATGGTGTTTTATGTGTCTGTAGTACAAGTAGAGTCATTTCTCTCTTTTTCACCACCTTTGTTTGGCATATGTGGAACTTGTTAAAGACATATGTTATGTAAATTGGCTAATCCTTTGACAAAATGTACTTTACTTGTAATTGGGTAGATCTACAATGGGTTTAGTACTTCAAGGAACAAGAGTTCAAGTTTAGTATTGAAGCCATGCAAATCTGTCCAAGAAACAAGTGAAGAAGTGCTGCTCATTAAAGCTCGACAAATATCTTGACATAAAATATCTGTCAAGATTTAATGTTGATGATTGACAGCAGCTCGACAGAAGCTGTATATATCGAGAATTACTAAATTTAGATTTTCAGATTTGATTTCACGCATATCCATGTGTATTTGTGTATGGTTTCTTTTCTCACAACCCTAGACATATATAAGGATTATTTTAAGGACTGTCAAAGTGATGCAAAGTCATTGTGCATGCGAATTGTGACTTGAGATAGAATTTTCCCTAGTTCATCTTCCTTTCTATAAGAAGCTACTGCGTCTTTGCACCAAGGGTTTTGTAACCAAGGAGCTTCTTGATCTTCATTGTTGGATGAATTGAAGAACTTTATAGCTAACATCTTCCTTAAGTTGGTATGTTAGTCACGTACTAGGATCCATGCATCATTGGTTTGTCCCGTACTCGGAGCCGTGCATTGAAAGGAGAGATTGCCACTACATCACAAGTCCAATTGGGTATTGGGGTAAGGGTTCAACAATAGGTTGGTATTACGTATTGGGATTCCTTTTACTTGTAATCGCTTGTTTTGATAATAGTGGATTCTCGGGAGTGGTGACCTTAAATTCACCCGATGGGGTTTTGTCTCTGTGGTTTTTCCCATTCGTAAACAATCACTTGTGTTAAATTTATTTTCCACTGCATTTAACTTAGTTGGTGATTTGTTTGTGCTACCACGCTTATTGCATGTAATTAAATCTAATTAATTTCACTTGGCTAATTAATTTGATTAAGTTACCAAAGGGGTCAATACATTCTTGGCCTATCAAGTGGTATCAAAGCGGGCACACTCTGATTAGGGTTAATCCTTGCTATGTGATCCATTGACCCCTGTTGTCATGGCTACAAGCAACATGAAAAATTCTTTTATTTCAAATACATCTTGCTTTTCTAATCTCTATTTGATTAAGTGTTTCAGAAAATGCAAGTCTAAAAGTTATTTGAAAGCTATCTTGATGATTATTGAAAAAGGTCTTAGTGTAACAAGAAAGAAACTAGACTGCCTCAAAATGAGAATTTGCAAGGGAGTTTGTTTGAGAAGGGTGAAAATAAAAGATTTTGTACATGAATGGCAGATGAAAGAGAAAACTATTCCTACTGATTTGTCAGGCAAGCTTGAAGTATGCTTTATGATGAAGTTTGCATTTAAGATAATGGACACATGTTTGTGGTACCTTGACAGTGGGTGCTCAAGACACATGACTGGAGACCATTCCTATTACTCATCAGCAAAACAGTATAGTAGAAAGAAAGAATAGAGTAATTCAAGAGATGGCTAAAGCCATGTTATACAATAAAGATGTGGCCAGAAATTGATGGGGAGAAGTAGTCAATACCGCATGTCATATAGTTAACAGGGTATATTTCAGACCCGTTACAAAGAAAACTCCCTATGAATTGTGGAAGAGAAGAAAGCCAAATATAAAGTATTTCAGAATCTTTGGAAGTACTTGTTTCATCCTTAAGGATAGAGAGAATGTGGGAAAGTTTGACTCCCGAAGTGATGAAGGAATATTTTTGGGATACTCCTCCTTAAGCAAAGCTTATCAGGTGTACAACAAAAGAATAAAGAAGGTGATGGAAACTATCAATGTTGTTACTGATGAAGCTTTAGATTCTGGTTTTGAGAAAATTAGTGAGGAAATACCTAAGGCAATTTTCCCTTCAAAGCCTAAGGTTGTTCAAGAAATAGTTGATCAAGAGCCCGTCTCTCCAAGTACTCCAAGTGTTGTAGAAGTCTTAGCAGACATTCCTATCTCACCTGAATTTGAATCTCATGAAGAGAAAGGACATTTCTTAAGGATCAAGCTGAATCACCCTCCTGAAGTTATTGTGGGAAATATGAATGAACTTATACTAAGAAAGCGTATAGTTGATAAATGTGTTGCTAACTTTGTGTCTTATTCTTGCTATTTGCCGCAGGTTGAACCCACCAAGGTTGAGGATGCTTTCTAGGATGAAAGCTGGGTTGAGGCCATGCATGATGAATTGCTTCAGTTTCAAAGGAATGCTGTTTAGACCTTAGTACTTAGACCAGAAGGAGAGCACATCATTGGCACAAAGTGGATACTTCAAAACAAAACTGATGAGGAGGGAAATATGATCCACAACAAGGCTCATCTAATGGCCCAAGGATACTCTCAAGTGGAAGGAGTAGATTTTGATGAAACATTTGCTCCTATAGCTCGCATGGAATCCATTAGGGTTCTCTTAGCCCTAGCTTGTCACTTAAAGTTCATGTTTTACCAAATGGATGTGAAGACTGCATTCTTGAACGGTTTCTTAAAGAAGATGTCTATGTTGCTCACCTTAAAGGATTCATTAATCCACACTTTCCGGATCATGTGTTGTACCTTAAGTAGGCCATCTATGGACTAAAGCAAGCACCCAGAGCTTGGTATGACTGGCCTACACAATGTCCGGTCTCACATGGTTTCACAAGAGGACAAGCTGATCAAAATCTTTTCATCAAAAAAGAGAATGACGAGTTGATAGTAGCTCAAGTCTATGTTGATGATTTCATTTTCGAGTCTACAAAGGGTGAACTTGCTCATCACTTTTCGAAGCTTATGCAAGCTGAGTTCAAAATGGGCATGATTGGAGAGTTGAGTCACTTTCTTGGATTGCAGATTTGTAGCAAAAGTCAGATATATTCATATCTCAATCTAAATATGCTAAGAATCTTGTGAAAAAGTTCAGTTTGGAATCTGCTAGTCCTGTTAGAACTCCCATGAGCCCAAATGTTAAACTCACTACTGATTTGTTAGGCAAAAGTGTTGATTCATCTTTATATAGAAGCATGATAGGTAGTCTCTTTTACCTTACAGCTAGTCGACCTGATATTAGTTAAAGTGTGGGAGTTTGTGCTAGATATCAAGCAAACCCCAAAGAGTCTCATATGATTGCTTTAAAAAGAATCATAAAATATGTCAAAACCATTGCCAATTTCAGAGTGTGGTACAACAAGGACATAAATGATGTCTTAGCTGGGTATTCTGATGCAGACTGGGCTGCGAATGCTGATGACAGAAAAAGCACATCAGAGGGTTGTTTTTATGTGGGTAATAATCTTGTCTCCTAGATGAGTAAGAAACATAATTCCATCTCATTATCCACTACTAAGGCTGAATACATCGCTGCTGGAAGCTGTTGCACCCAACTTCTCTAGATGCAAAAACTCCTTGATTATGGTATTTGTCAAGCACATCTTACCATTTATTGTGACAATACCAGTGCCATTAACATCTCTAAAAATCTTATGCAACATTCTCATACAAAACATATAGAGATTCAGCATCACTTTATTCGGGAGCTTGTTAAAGATGACACACTCACTCTTGAGTTCATCCATACTGATGATCAGAAGGTGGATTTGTTCACTAAGCCTCTTGATAGCAAACGTTTTGAATTCCTACACCAAAACATTGGTGTAATCTCTATGGAGTGATCTTTTCTATTTCTCCTCCTTTCTCTCACATTTGCATCTAGTTTTATGCTTTGCTTTGTTTAACATGTTTTTGTTTGTTTGTTTTTAGTTTTGCTTTATTTTGTTTTTCATAAGAATAAAAAAAAAGAAAATTGAAAAATCAGAAAAATACAAAAACAGTGTGGGTTTTGTGTACCTTGGATGGCCATTGAAACAAAGTTTTCTAAACTTTGTATTTTTTGTAACTTAGATGAGGATCTTAATGCACAACTAAGCAAGCGAGCTTTGTGGCTCGTGTTTGTGATGAGTACGATTAAGTAATCTTTTATACTTAACACTCACATCACTCTTTTTGACTGGAAAGTCTAAAAAATCCTAAGAGGAAGGCATAAATAACCATCTCACCACTAAAGCCCACCAATCATGAATAACATCTGTATGCTTCGGCATAGCAAAATTGTGATGCTAAGTTTACATAATTGGGTATTTCTTTTCTCTTTCTTATACGCCTATGCATGATATGCTCAAAAAGAAAAAGAATATGCAAAGAAAAACAAAAGCAAAAAGAATCAAAATGTTTTTAAATATGGTTGCAAGCATGTTTCTAGGAGATGTGGGAGTTATAGGATATACCTCGAAGGTGATAGTCCCCATCAAGCAGTTATAATTGTGTGTGTGTATTTGATTTTCTCATATCTCAAATCGTCATAATATGAGACACTTATGCACTCTTTCTATGCCTTCACACATAACACGCAAATTCTTTGCTACTTTTGATACATGTGCAGGTACAATGTGATTTAGCCATCACAAGGAATACATGTGTTAATATACACTCACTAACCTGTCATAACTTGTTTTTGAAATATAAAATTGGTTAGACATGTTTAGTGTGTGTGTGATTTTGGATCCTTGAATGCTTTGCTTTCTCTTGTTGGTAGATGTCTTTGAGAGCTTAATATGTTGATTGGATCTATGTTTGAGTAGCTTGCTTGTTGCATGCATCTCTATGTGTTTTTCCTCTCTTTGAAAAACCTGTTTTCTTCAAGCTCGACAGCTTCTTGATAGATCCTTGACAGATTCTCTTCTATCAAGCCATTTTTCTTCTTGTCTTGATAGATCTTATCGCATTCTTGATCCATCGAGCTTTCTGGAATTTGTCTCAATAACTTCTCAACAACTTCTCGATCTGTCGAGAAACTTTTTGTTTGGCCAATAGATTCTTGATAGCTTCTTGATCCAGCGAGGTAGTTTTGCCATTGACAAATCCTTGATAGATTCATGTCTGTTGAGATTTAGTGCTCGATAGATCTCGATAGCTCTTCGATCCATCGAGATGCGTTTTTCTATATATACTTGAGGCGTGATCCAGTTTTCATTTCTCACTTCTCTCTTGACAAAAAATCTTTTCCTCTCCTTCCAAACACTCTCTTCTCACTCAAATCGCTCTACCCACGTGCTTTTTGGCCTAGACTAAGATCAAATCACTTGGTAAGTGTCCAAAATCCCTCATTTTCATGCATTCATGAATTTTAAACCTAGGTTTTTGGGGTTTTTGAAAATTTTTGGGGTTTTTGAGTTTTTCTTGAAATTTTTGGGTTGGGCTTTGTGTATTTGCTAATATATGATCATGCATTGCATTTCATTTGCATTTTAACAATGTTTCATATATTTAGATGTGTGTTTGATTGTGTTGAAATATGTTCTGGTAGGTTTGTATTAGGTTTTACCCATGATTTATTTATTTTTGCACGTCACATGTTCATGCGTATTTCATGCATACATATTCTCTCTTTTCTTTCTTTTTTTTTTTTTTTTCTGTTGGTGATGTGTTTTCTCTATTTCCCTCTCTCTCTCTCTCTCTCTCTCAGATAGATTGCGCATGGCACCTAAGCGCAAATCTACTCCGGCTTGAAACTCTCCTGGTTCTGGGTCTTCTTCTTTTGATCCTACACCCCTTATTCACGTTCAGTTCCGTATGGGAAGGCCCAGCAGGACTTCCTTGAGAACTTTCAAGACATGGCGTTCATTTAGAGCGCCATGTCATTCTATTAGACTTTTCCGACACTCTTCTACTCGGTGTCATTTGGACTCGAGGATGGGAATCTCTTTGTTAGATACCCTTGAGGTGCCCTATCATGTTTATATAGGAGTTTTACTCCAATATACATGGTATCGATACCTGTGTACCTTAGTTTGCCACGACATGTAGAGGTACACATATCGTAGTCACTCAAGATCTTATATCCAAGACACTACATGTCTTGAGGGTATTGCGTCATGATTACCCCGGTTGTCAGTGTCTGAGGACTGTGTCCAAAGACGAGTTTCTGTCTCATTTGTGTGAGACACCTTCCATATGGGGTGGGCTTTAAAACACCCTATTCTCGGGCTTTGCAAAAGGTCTGAGATTCCTTAACATGGTGATGACATTTGTTCTTACTCCATTGTCTCACTATAACTCTATCACAAAGCCTCTTGCTCAATTTTTGTTCCTTTTAGAGGATCTTTCTATTGACTTCCCACTCACTTCATCACTTCCATCATAGATGTTTATCAGGATATGGTGACCAGTGATAAGCTCATTTTTCCTTCGGCTATCACGTGGATTCTTCATCATTTTTCTATCCTTATTCCTGATTCTCCCTACCAAACTGTTATGGGTGCCATCAGCATAGCTTCTGTTTGGCAGAGCGAGGTCTAGCCTCGACCAAAGCGGCCACTGATGGAGACGACAGATCCTCCAGCCTCCACCATTCCTTACACCTTCGCTCCTTCTTCTTCGGGTGGTGGTGTTGTGAGTTCGTTTAGACCCCTGTAAACTTAGATTGTTTAACCTAATTAATTAACCAAGTGAATACTTAGGTTTATTATTCAGATCTAGGTTAAAACAATAACAATCATATCATGTAAAGCAGCGAAAAAATAAATAACACAACGATATGATGACCTAGGAAAACCAAACCGGTAAAAAACCTGGGGAGGATTTAACCTAACTATCCTCAAGGTAAACTGAATCCACTATGAAAGAATCAAAGTTTACACAATAAGACTTAGACCACTATCATCCTATTGCTACCCAAGTTTAGGAAACTTACTACCATGACCCCATGATAGCTCCGAGATCCACGGACTCCTTCTTTCTTGAATTCTTCAGCAAATCCACAAGCGCACCTGCTTGTATATCTTTATGCTCTTTTGATTCTGCAACTATATTGATTTACACAACTCTTGACATGAATCTCAAGTTTGTAAACCCTAAGTGTATGTGAAGGTAAACACCTCTAGATCTCACAATGAGATTCACAAACACAGCATTCAGAACACTAAAAACGTGGCTAGGGTTTTTCCTTATATACTTAGGGCAAAACATAAAACCCTATAGATTAAATGGACTAGGGCTGAGTTGGAAAATTCTGCAGAAAAACGATCTGCCCGATTTTCGATCGATCGAGCCTAATTTTCGATCGATCGAGTCTGACAGAAAGTTAACAGTAATTCTGCAAAACAACTCGATTCCAACTTTACATTAAGACCCATACTTTGAGCAAGTCCAACACAAGACTAAACATTGTTTTGATCATGGTTTGCCAACATACAAATTGAAGTTCTAATACATTAGTTCCTAATTCTCAGAACCTAACAGGTGTGTCTCTCGAGGCCATCATGGCGTAGCTTCAATATATGGATGCTTTCCTTGACACTCTTAGTGATGAGTTGTGTCAAGTGAATACCTGTGTTGGTTCTATTGCATGACAACAGGCTCGCCTCGGTGGCTTCGCCGCTTCTCCCTCTCCTTTTTCTCGATGCTTCGGCAGATGAGGACAACGATAATGGTGCTGATAATGATGTTGAGGATGAGGATGCTAGCTCTTCCAATAATGAGGAGATGACGACCTCTCAGTGACTTACCCTTTGTCATTCGTGACAAAAAAAGGGGAGTAGTTTTTGGATGATGAGAGTAGTCTTGTATTTAGGGGGAGAGTTAGCATATGACATTTTTGTTAGAGGGAGTGTTTTTTGGTTTTTGTTTTTGAGGGATGTAGTGAGGATCTTATGTACTTTTCTTTTCTCTTTTTGTAGTTACATTATCCTCTTGCACACTGGTCTTGTGACCACTTATTTATGACATACATTGTATTTTTTTCACCTATCTCTCTATATGTTGTTTCTTTTCTATCTTTATACACATATTTCTTTATGTATGCAATCCTTTATTTCTGTTTCACACTAAGATGCTTTGATTAGTTTTGTTAAAAGTGTTACAAAAAGACAGGTTGTAAAAATCTACCATGCCATGAACTCTTTTCTTGCAAAATTTTTCAAGAATTTCTGTTAAGGTTAGATTTTATTGTATTCAATAAGTGGTTATGAGCTTAGTGATTTAAGAATTCTTTCATAATTCATTTGTTTGTTGTGGTTTTGTCACAGATTGCCAAAGGGGGAGATTATTAGGACATATATGGAACTTGTTAGAGACATATGTTATGTAAGTTGGCTAATCCTTTGACAAAATGTACTTGTAATTGGGTAGATCTAGGATGGGTTTAGGTACTGGGATTCCTTTTACTTGTAACCGTTTATTTTGATAATAGTGGATTCTCGGGAGTGGTGACCTAAAATTCACCCTGTGGGATTTTCCCTCGGTGGTTTTCCCCTTTCGTAAACAAATATCCTGTGTCAAATTTATTTTCCGCTGCATTTAACTTAGTTGGTGATTTGTTTGTGCTACCACGTTTATTGTATGTAATTGAATCTAATTAATTTCACTTGGCTAATTAATTTGATTAAGTTACCAAAGGAGTCAATAGATTCTTGGCCTATCAACCTCCATTGATTTTCCCACTTGTTAGGTAGCATTGAAGGCTATTATTTGTACTATTTTTTCAATACTATATGGATATTCCATTTATCTTTATTATGATCTTAATCCTTTGCATGACCTATCTTTGCTACGTACCACTACCCTTTAGTGATTTAAGACTTCTCTCACAATTCATTTGTTTGTTGTGGTTTTGTCACGGATTGCAAAAGGGGAGATTGTTAGGACATATGTGAGATTGTTAGAGACATATGTTATTGTAAATTGGCTAATCCTTTGAAAAAACTTGTAATTGGGTAGTTCTAGGATGAGTTTAGTACTTCAAGGAACAAGAGTTCGAGTTTAGTACTTCAAGAAACAAGAGTTCAAGTTTAGTATTGAAACCATGCAAATTTGTCCAAGAAACAAGTGAAGAAGTGCTGTTCATTAAAGCTCAACAGATTCATGTCTATCGAGGTTTAATGCTGAGTCTCGACAGCTGCTCGATAGAAACTGTATCTATCAAGATCTACGAAATCAGAATTTCCAGATCTGATTTTCGGCCCAAGCTAATGTGTATGTGTAGGGTTTCTTTTCTCACAACCTTAGACATATATAAGGCTTATTTTAGAGGCCATCAAATAGGAGAATACATGGAGAGAACATGCAAAAAGTGACCTAATGCCTTATTCTCTCTGCAAGAAGTTAATGTGTTTTTTGTGCCTTAGGGTTTTGTAACCAAGTACTTGTTGATCTTTATTATTGATGAAGTGAAGAACTTTGCAGCCAACAATCTTCTTCAAGTTGGTGTGTTAGTCACGTATTGGGATTCGTGCATCATTGGTTTGTCACGTATTAGGATTCGTGCAAAAAGGGTGGCGTTCATATATTGAAGAGTTTAAAGGTTCTGAAGTGGTAGAAGGTTTCTGTTGTAAGTTCATCTACGGGGATTGTAGAGTCTAGGGACAAAAGTTTTGTACTAGATCTGAAACTTCTCTTTACTATAGTGAATTGCTTTTCGGGAAGGTTTAACCTCAGATTTTTTTACTGTGAAACTAGTTTGTTTCACTGGTTTTTCGGGGTCATCATATTTTGTCTTATTTACTATTTTGCTGTGCATGCTATTGACATGATATTTTTGTTTGTTATTTTTAATAAGGTTTATTCATAATAAATCTAATTAACAGCTTGGGTTTAAAACTTGTTAATTCTATCAATCGGGGTCTAAATTTCCCAACAAGTGGTATCAAAGCGGGTACACTCTGATTGTATTAATTTCCTGAGTGTGATCCTTGACTCCCATTGTCATGGATCATTGACAATCTCTTTTGATTCCTTCTTTATTGGATGGCACTAATTACGCATACTGGAAAGTTCGTATGAATTTTTTTTGTAGGCTCTAGGTGAAAAACTATGGTAAGCTGTTGAAGTTGGCTAGATTAAGCCTAAGGAAGCGCCGGTGGATTGGGATGAAGCAACAATCAAAGCGTAAATTTCAATAGTTGGGCCTTGAATGCTTTGTTTAGTGGGGTGACTAATGAGGAATTCAAAAAAATATTATCCACAGAAGTTACCAAGGAAGTATGGACCATTCTTGAGACCACCTATGAAGGTACCAAGGCAGTCAAGACTGTGAAGCTTCAAAGACTCACTAGAAGTTTTGAAGATGTAAGGATGGAAGAGGATGAGACCTTTGATGAGATCTATGCTAAACTCAAGGATATTGTGAATTCTGCCTTCACCCTTGGAGAATCTATAGCAGAATCCAAAATTGTTAGGAATATTCTTAGGTCCTTACCTGAAAGATTCCATGCCAAGATCACTGTCATTGAAGAAGTGAAGGACATTGATCAAGTTCCTTTGACTGAGCTTGTGGGGAACCTTCAAACCTATGAGATGTAATCAGGTTTAATGGGAAAAGGTGGAAAGAGTAGAAACTTGGCTCTTAAGGGTATAGAGGAAGAGATTGATGACTCTGAAGTTGAAGATGATGATAAGGATGAGGATCTAACCTTCATTGTTGATGGAATTATCAAGCTTCTTCAATTTAGGAAAAAGGTTAAGGACAAACCTCCTAGGAAATCTAAATCCTCTAGGAGGACAAGAATGAGAAACCCCTTATCCAATGCCATGAGTGCAAAGGTTTTGGTCATATGAGGATAGAGTGCCCAAACTACCTTATGAAGGAAAATACCAAGAAGTCAAAAGATAAAGGGTTGGTTGCTACTTGGAGTGATATTGAGAATGACTCTTCTGATGAGTATGTGGATGAATGTGGCCACTTTATGGCTTTTGCTGCCACAACCGATAAGGTGATTGTGGAGAGTTCTAGTGACAGTGAGGCTTCTTCTGATGATGATGTACACAAGAAGTTGACCATTCAGGAAGCCTATGATAAGTTATGCACTAAATTTATAAAATCTAAAAAGACTTCTCATCTTTGTAGAAAAGAGTTTAATGAGGTAAAAACTGAAAAAGCTAATCTGTTAGTCAAACTAGATGAGACTACAAGGTTAGTTGAGACTTTTGCTGTGGAGAACACCTCATTAGAAGAGAAGCTCAAGAATCTCAAGGTTGAGCTTAGTCAAGCTAGAACTCAAATAGAGAGGATGTTTAGTGCAAATCTTGATGAGATATTGAGTGCTAAAAAGCCTAGTTTTGATAAGACTAGGTTAGGATATGCTGACTCCTCTGATCTCTCCCCTTCCACAGCTTCTGGATCAAATACTGTCTTTGTGCCCTAATCTGAGAAAGGTGATAAAGGTATGAAATCCTGAACAAATTTGCCTAATTCTAAATCCTTTGTTAGACCTCATTCTAGGAAGTCTAGTTGTCCTAAAATTGCTTATGTTTGTCACCATTGTGGTGTTTCTAGACACATTCGTCCTAATTGCTCTAAGTTGTATCCTCAAAAGCAAGTGTCTAAACGGTCACAGGCTTCCTCTTAAGGACCTACACCTTTGTTTGGAAAGTTATTAAAAGGTTTGAGCTTTTTAACTCAATTTCAGGAGAATTCTAATTCTTTTATGTCCTTTAGTAGACATACTAGGACACATGCATTTTCATCTTCACGGCCAAAGTCTCGTGCTATGTGGGTGAAAAAGGAGCCTAAGACTTAATTGTCTTTTCTGTTGTCATCTGCTTTAATTTTTTCAATCTAAAGTAGGACTTTCTTGCTTGATTTCTTATCTGCTTTTGGAATCATGCTTTCATGTTGTTTGTCTATTTTTGTTTGGTTTTTTAGTCTTTATTTTGTTTAATTTCAAAATAAAAAGAGAAAAAAAAAAAAAAACAAAAACAGTGTGTTTGTGTACATTAGTACTTGTGTACCTTGGATGGCCATTGAAACAAAGTTTTCTAAACTTTGAATCTTTTGTATCTTAATTATAAAACTCTAGTGATATGTGACAGATCTTTATCCACAATGACCACGATATATATAACTATTTGCAATGCTCTAGCACCCTTTTTTACTTCGTGTGGGGAATCCATGAAAGAGGTTCTCCAACTAGCTTTCCTATTGAATAGAATGTGGAACTAACGAGTTCTTTTGAACAATGTGATGGGTTTGAGGGCAGGACCACACTTGGCATGAAAGGAATTGGTTGGCGTGGGCTTAATATTGCCCGTTCTAATTCCTCTGGGCGAGGTCATAATCAGAGTCACTTGGTTCATCGAAATTTCACTCGGTTCTTCACCAACGTCCATTGGTGTATGGAACTTGTTATTTGGTTCTGCATCTTCTGTGGCACCATCTCTGTGACTGCACACCATGTTGCTAATGATGATGCGAAAATCGTCAGTAGAGTAGGTTCATCCATATGAAGCAGGAACCTAGTCGCTGTGCCTGCAATTATGGTGAAAAGCTTTCTTCAGATGGTCACCGGTGTGGTGCTTGCCACAAAATCTCCAATGACAAAGTCAGCATATAGAATCTTTTTTAGGAAGTAAGAGTGCTTAGAATAACAGAGTTACCCATATTAGTATATTCTGGGTGTCTATCTATGCCTTGTCTAGTTTTGAGGGGTGTTTATATAAGGCTCCATTGCTTCTAGCAGTTGTGGCCTTTATTGAGGTTTTAATGCTTCTTTTGTAATGCCTCTGGGCTCATTAACGCGGGTTTTGATGAGCTTTCAATGGTTTGGTAGCAGTGGCGGCTCCAGGAATTATTTTCAGGGTGTTCCTCAATAAGCATAAATTATACAATCTAATAAAAAAATTGTATATTGACAACAACAATAATAAAAAAATACGCAAATACATAAAGTTTACAATTGCCTTCTACGTGGTTTTCTTATCAAATATTTGTCCATAATTCTAGCAAAAGAATAAAGAATAAACTATAAGTTCATTTAAAATATTAATAAAATTATTAATTATTGTTGTTTAGTTGTTTCATTAATTTGTTTGTCTTTTATAAACTATAATTTGTTATATTGTTGTTTCATTAATTATAAAATTATTAATTATTGTTTAGCCTAACATAATTTAATTTGTTTGTCTTTTATAATGTATTGTTTCATTATTGTTTAGCCTAACATAATTTAGTTGTTTAATTTGTTTATTAATTATCTTCTATAATTTGTTATGTGTATAATTAATATGTATAATGTAATTAAAATTTGAGTGGGCCAATCAAGTGATAAACCCAAGCTTTAAATTATACCCATGTCAGAACCCAAACCATAAACCAAGGCCCACACTTTAATTTAATTTTATTTTTAATAACTTTTTTTTTCCCCTTTTCCTTTGTTTTCTTCGTCAGGTCTTCTTTCTTTTTTCCTTTTTTTTTTTTGGGACTGAAATGGTAGAAGTATATATTAATTAGAAGAAAAAAAAAAAAAAAAAACAAACAAAAGAAAAAAAAGAAACCCGGCCCAGGAGCTCAAGCACAGGATTGCTTTTAACTTTTTGTCTCTCCTTCACACGTGTAGCCGCTTTACATTTTATCTCTACTATCCGGTCTCTTCTAGATTTTTCTTCAGATCTACTTTCCTCTTTTCTTTCTTCTTTTCTTTCTTTGTCCTTATCTCTTTCTTAGTCACAGCTTTTCTCCTCTCTCAATGTTCTCCTCAAGCATCGTTTTACACCGCCTCCATGCTTCTTTCAACAAGCATCATTCATCCCTAATAGCACCTCCATGCTCCTCTCTCAAGCTGCCTCTACCCAGCACAACGTCTCCTCACCTCCATTACTGATCTAAATCTGCTTTGTTTGGATTATAAGTTTATATTTTCATTATTTTCTATAAGAAATCAAGAGTTTTTGTTTAGGCCTGGAATCTGTTTTTGGTTGAGGGTGTTCCTAATTATTTTTTAAGGGTAAACAAATAATTTTTTTTAACTATTATATATAATTTCTTTTTCGTTTTTTTTTTCAGGTCAGGGTGTCCCTGGAAACACCCTGACCTGAACGTGGCACCGCCACTGTTTGGTAGTTAGTCTATAACTGTCTGAAGTATTGAATCCTCCATTAATGGCTTGCCTTTCTTCGTCCATGACGTGTCAACATGGACGAAGGTGTCTAGTGGGATTGTTTAGGCAAGAAGGTTTGTTGGTCCTATCAGCTGCTCGCCCAGGTTCTGTGGTCGTCCTTGCGTGTCATGACGAATTCCAGAAGGTGAAAGGTTTTTTGCGCAGACATGCCTCTTGGGGTCTCGTTTCGCATTTAATGAGTAGTGGTGGCGCTGTACACATCGTGGCGGCGCTGTACACATCGTGGCCATGTGGCGCGTTTTGACTGGTGGAGTTAATGGCCCACTTGTGTGACTCTCGGGTTTCTCGCTGATTCTTAGTTTTTTTTAAACTTCCTTTCTTTTCTTTTTCCCCTTCACTTTTCCCTCTCTTTCGCCATTGTTGCTCTGTGCTTATTCTTCTCTGTATTGCTCTGCCCTGTGATTTTCTTGCGCTTTTCCTTCTGGTGGTTGCTGTTAGGACATATGTGAATTATATTAGGAATATATGTCAATATAGAATTGGCTAATCTTTTGACTAAATGCATTTTACTTGTAATTGGGTAGATCTAGGATGTGTTTAATACTTCAAGGAATAAGAGTTTAAGTCCAAGGGTTAAAGCCATGCAAATCTTTCCAAGAAACAAGTGAAGAATTCTGGATTTTAAAGCTCGATAGCTAGATCGATAGATAGAAACTATCGAGGTTTAAAAGGCAGGTTTTGCTCGATGCTCGACAGTTGCTCGATAGATAAACTATCTATCGAGATTTATGAAAATTAGATTTTCAGTTTTGATTTCTTTCCAATCCATGTATACATGTTTAGGTTTTCTTTTCTCACAACCCTAAACATATATAAGGATTATTTTAAGGGCTGTCAAAGGCAGCGCGAGTGTGAAGCAAAGTTTTGTTCATGCAAATTGTAATCGGAGACAGAATTTGTTCTAGTTCATCTTTCTCTTGAAGAAGCTGCTGTGTTTGTATGCCGTTGGGTTTTGTGACCAAGGAGCTTCGTGATCTTCATCATGTTGATGAACTGAAGAGCTTTGTAGCCAATATCTTTCTTAAGTTGGTGAGTAAGCCACGTACTGGGATCCGTGCATCGTTTGGTTAGTCACGTACTAGGAGCCATGCATGGAAAAAGAGAGATTGTCACTACAGAATAAGTCCAATTGGGTATTGGGGGTAAGGATTCAATTGTAGGTTGGTATAAGGTATTGGGATTCCTTTTTTTTTGTAACCGTTTTTTGTGATAATAGTGAATTCTCGGGTGTGGTGACCTTAAAATCAGTCAGTAGGGTTTTTGCCTTGGAAGTTTTTCCCATTCGTAAACAAATCACCATGTCAACTTTGTATTCTACTGCATTTTACATTAGTTGGTGATTTGTTTGTGCTGCCACGCATTTTGCATGTTAATTGAATTAATTAATTAACTTAGCTAAATAAATTGATCAATTTATCATAAGGGGTCAATACATTCTTGACCTATTAAGTGGTATCAGAGCAGGCATACTTTGATTAAGATTAATCTTTGCTGTGTGATTTATCGACCCCTGTTGTCATGGATAGAGGACAATCGTTGATTATACCTTTGTTATTTGATGGTACTAACTATGCTTACTGGAAAGTACGCATAAGAGCTTTCTTATAGTCATTAGATGAAAATGTGTGGCAAGTTGTGGAGATAGACTGGACTAAGCCAAAGGAAGTGTTGGCCAATTGGGATGATGCTAAGATTAAGGCGGCTAACTTCAACAGCAGGGCATTGAATGCTTTATTCAGTGTGGTCACGAATGAGGAGTTTAAGAAGATTTCCTTTATTGAAATTGCCAAGGAAGCGAGGACCATTCTCCAGACAACCTATGACGGAACCAAGGCTGTCAAGGACTCGAAGCTTCAGAGGCTCATTACAAGCTTCAAAGAGATCAAGATGGAACAGGATGAGTAGTTCGATGAGTTCTATGCCAAGCTCAAGGACATAGTGAACTCAGCCTTTCATCTTAGGGAAATCATTCCCGAACCCAAGATTGTTAGAAAGGTGTTTAGATCTCTACCTAAGAGATTTCATGCCAAGATCACCGTGATTGAGGAATCAAAGGACAACGACAAGATTCCTTTGACAGAGTTGGTTGACAATTTGCAGACCTATAAGTTGGGTTTGACAAGAATCGGGAAATCAAGTAAGGGAAAGTGCATGGCATTGAAGGCCAAGAGTAGTGATACGGATGAGTCTTCTGACGATGAAGATTCTAAAATGAAATTCTACATTACAAGGAAGTTCAAAAAGTTTATAAAGAATGCCAATGCCAAAGGATTTGATAAAGATCACAAGCAGTCCAATTCGTCTCAGTTCAAGAACCAAGACAAGGGGAAGAAGGATGCTAGGGATGGCGGTCAGTACAGAGTTCCCTCAGGACCAAAGTGTTTTGGGTGTCAAGACTTCGGTCACATGAAACAAGAGTGCCTTACGTATCTCGAGACCATTGGGAAGAGCAAGGCACTTGCTGCTACTTTAAGCGACATCGAGCTTGAGGATGACTCAGAAAGATTTAATTATAACATGAACAAAAAGATTTATTCTTTGTCTGAATTAATGAATGAGTTGGTAGCAGCGGAAGGCATCCTTGGTACTTCTAATGTTAGTCTTGAAGCCAATGTGGGTGAAGCTTCTACTTCTCAACCTAAGTCGATAGGTAAGGGTAAGAAGAAAAAGAAGAAAGACTTCACCAAGCAAGAAGGTAAACAAATTGCCTTAGGGGTTGCCAACAAGGGAAAGAAGCTGAAAGGAAAATGTTTCTATTGTGGTGAGAAAGGACATTGGAAGAGGAATTGTCCAAAGTTCAAGGCTGCCATTAATAAGGGTATGAATAGCTCATTCCTCCTTGAAATATGTTTGGTACAAAATCCCATGGATTCCTAGTGTGTGGATTCAGGTTGTACTAATCATATCTGCAATTCTTTGTAGGGGTTCTAGGAGACCAGAAAGCTTAAAGAAGGGGAATTATTTCTAACCTTGGCCGATGGGAGTACGATTTCGGTTGTAGGTATTGGAGTATTTAATTTATGCTTTGAGTCTAGGGTTTTGATATTGGAAGACTGTTTATTTGTACCTAATGTTCGTAGGAATTTAATTTCTACAACTTATTTGTGTAAAAATAGATATTGTGTTATTCTTAAAAACAATGTTGTAATAAAGAAGGATAAAATGCTTATCTGTTCTAGCAATATTGTGGATGGTCTTTGTATTTTAACTCCTGATAATCATGAATTATACAATTCTGAATTAGATAATAACTCTCATGTAAAATCATTAAACAGAAAGTTTCCTTCTACTAATGATGCATATCTTTGGCACTTGCGTTTAGGTCATATTAATCCAAACAGAATTCAAAGATTGATCAAAGATGCTCTTTTAGAGCCATTGGACTTTGATGAATTTCCAGTTTGTGAATCTTGTTTGGAAGGCAAAATGACCAAGTGACTTTTTAATGCAAAAGGTAGAAGAGCCCAAGAGTTGCTTGAATTAGTTCATACGGATATTTGTGGTCCTATGTCAACCTAAGCAAAAGGAGGTTACGAGTACTTCATCACTTTCACCGATGATTACTCAAGATATGGTTATATGTACCTAATGAGATGAAAGTCTGAAACCTTTGAAAAGTTCAAAGAGTTTAGGGCTGAATTTGAGAACCAATTGAGTAAACGCATAAAGGCCATTCGATCTGATCTTGGTGGCGAGTACCTTCTTGGGGATTTCAAGGATTACTTAACTCAAAATGGGATTGTATCCCGATTAACTGCACCTGGAACTCCCCAACAAAATGGTGTAGCAGAAAGAAGGAATATGACTTTTTTAGAAATGGTTAGGTCCATGATGAGTTACTCAACTTTGCCTATTTCTTTTTGGGGTTATGCCATAGATACAACAATACATCTTTTGAATTTAGTTCCATCAAAATCTATTCCCAAAACACCCATGGAATTGTGGAGTGGGCGTAAGCGTAGCATGAAATATCTCCACATTTGGGGTTGTCCAGCATATGTGTTAAAAGGGAAACCTGATAAGTTGGAACCAAAATCGGAAGTGTGTTTGCTTGTGGGTTATCCAAAAGAAACTAGGGGTTATTTATTCTATAGTCGTAAAGATAACAAAGTTTTTGTTAGTACAAATGTTAAATTCTTAGAAAATGACTATATGAATAATTTTACTCCTAGAAGTAAAGTTGTTTTGGCTGAAATGAATGAATCTGTAAATGAACAACCAATGGATGTAACTAGGGATGAAGTGGCTGTATTGGATACACCACAAAATACTACTCATAGGATGTCTAGTACACAGGTGCCTCATCGTAGTGGGAGAATTGTTCGGCCTCCTATAAGGTTCATAGGTTTGGGAGAAACTTATGATGCTATCTCAGAAGAAGTTGAATCGGATTCCTACACTTATGAAGAGGTAATGAATGATATAGATGCACATCATTGGGTTAAAGCTATGAAATCTGAATTAGATTCCATGTATTCCAATCAAGTTTGGGATCTTGTAAAGGCGCCTAATGGCATTAAACCTGTTGGTTGCAAATGAGTTTACAAAAGGAAGAGAGAGATAGATGGAAAGGTAGAAACCTTTAAAGCAAGGCTAGTGGCGAAAGGGTACACACAAAAAGAAGGTATTGATTATGAAGAAACCTTTTCACTAGTGGCAATGCTTAAATCTATTAGAATTCTCTTATCCATTGCTGCTCATTATGATTATGAGATTTGGCAAATGAATGTCAAGACTACGTTTCTCAATGGCAATCTTGAAGAGGAAATCTATATGATGCAACTAGAAGGTTTCATAGCAAAGAACCAAAAGCATATGGTATGCAAGTTGAAAAGGTCCATTTATGAGCTTAAGCAAGTATCTAGGTCATGGAACATCAGATTTGATCAAGTAATCAAGTCATTTGATTTTGAACAAAATCTTGATAAACCATGTGTGTACAAAAGCCATCAAGACAAAGTAGTAATGTTCCTAGTGCTTTATGTTGATGATATTCTACTTATTGGAAATGATGTAGGGGTAATATCATCAGGAAAGGTTTGGTTGTCAAGCCAATTTAATATGAAGGACTTGGGTGAGGCTAACTTTATTCTAGGAATCAAGTTTTGGCGAGATTGCAAGAATAAAATGTTAGGCTTATTACAAGCTGGATATATAGATAAGGTTCTAGAACGGTTTAGCATGCAAAACTCCAAGAAAGGATTACTTTCTTTCAGACATGGAGTTCCCCTATATGATGACCAAAGGCTTAAGACTCAAGAGAAAGAAGATATGATGAGACAAGTTCCTTATGCTTCTGCAGTAGGAAGTCTCATGTATGCCATGCTTTGTACTAGACCAGATATCTGTTATTCAGTTGGCATGGTCAGCCGGTATCAATCAAATCCAAGACCATAACATTGGCAAGCTGTAAAGCATATTCTCAAGTATCTATGGAGAACGAGAGATTATATGCTTGTTTACCGTTGTGAGGATTTGATTCCCATTGGCTATACAGATTCAGACTTTCAATCGGATCTAGATTTCAGAAAGTCCACTTTAGGTTGTGTGTTCACCTTGGGAGGTGGAGCCATAAGTTGGAGGAGTGTTAAGCAATCTTGTATTGTGGACTCCACCATGGAAGCTGAATATGTTGCTGCTTGTGAGGCAGCAAAGGAAGTTGTTTGGCTCAAGAAATTTCTTTCTGATCTTGGTGTTATGAGAATGGAGCAAGTTCCTATCACATTGTTTTGTGACAATAGTGGAGCAGTTGCACAATCAAAAGATCTAAGGAATCACAAGAAAGGAAAGCACATTGAGAGAAAGTACCACATTATTTGAGACATTGTTGCTCGTGGAGATGTGGTGGCAGCAAAAATTGAAAGTGCAAATAATCTAGCAGATCCCTTTACCAAAGCCTTGCCTCAAAGGACCTTCGAGTCACATTTGGAGGGAATGGGAGTTAGATTAGTGCACAATAGTCTTTAGGATAAGTGGGAGATTGTTAGGACTAGTGCCCTTAAATCCTATTGTAATATGCCATGTATGATATTATGTATGTATGACATTATGTATTAAATGATGTATGACTTAATATTGTGATTAATAAAGTTGCTTTATTCTTATCTAAAATGATGAAAACATGAATATTTGGACATTATCATGTAGTCCATGAGATGCATAGTATGTGATTTATGTAATTTAGTCACAGAAGATATAGATCACAAGTTCTTTGTAAACTCAAAATTTTGGTTCGTAGTCGGTGATGAAATTGGGCATTTCATCTGCGAAAACTATAACATATTAACTAAGATGATTTGTCTTGATCATGGAAATGGAGACTTCTAGTTGATATGTTGATATGTTTCAAGAGTTAAGACATATTGAACTGGACCGCCGTGATATTTATTATTCTCCTAATGACTGTCAAATGAATAATAAATCTCACGACTTATATTTACATGAACTCTTAATCCTAAGAGAATAATGGACTTGATCATGAAGTGTAGGTTGCTTTGATATATCAGGAGTGAAATCTAACGTATCGGTCAAAACCTTAGTATGTTGGGCAGCCACATTTAGTGTTGATGGAACATATATTCTCAAGATGGAATTCATAGTCTCTTAACGGAGATACAAAATATTCCCTTGAGATAAGTTTAATGAGTTTGCTTATTCAGAGAGTTAGGCCTAACCACTTTAGTAAGACTAAAGTATATATTTATGAAATTAGATTTCATAAATATATGATGAATAACTTTAAAATGATTAAACCGGGTACTCAAGGATTAAGATGTAGTAATTTACAAAGTGGCAGTCTACATTCATGACATTGTATTACTACGAATATTTTATGAAGGGGTTGCATGTATAATAAAGTCTTGGAAAATAATTTATTGATAAGGCCTAGAGTGCAATTATATTTATATAGTGGTATTAAATATAATTAATGGTAACTTTGGGCTTGTCAAGAGTTGATAGAAAAGCCCAAGGTCCATTGGAGCTAGTATCTTATTGGTCCCTTTTAGTCCCACTCCAAGCCACACACTAAAGCCCAATTGGAAAGGCCCAATAGGCCAGCCCAATTAGATAATCAGTTAGTTATAAAGGAAGAAGCATACAAAATTTTTCATAAGAGAAAAAGACACAACATTGTGAAGTGGTGTGTATGTGTGAGTGAAGCCACTCAATTATTCTCCCTTAGAAACTGATTGAGAGACCACACTTCTTAGGCGTAAAGTGGAATCGGAGTGAAGATTAAAAGTGTTCCCAAGTACTTCTAATATTTTGTTTTGAATTTCACCGCACCAAGGTATGCTATCTCGTTCTTAAATTCTGAAATTTACATAGTGCATGTTATCAATCATGAATGAAATAGATCCATTTTTTGTTGCTTTTGCTGTATGTTTTGTATGAGATACAAAACTAGATTTTCCAACAATTGGTATAAGAGTCAGGTTTTCAATATCATGCTTGTATAACATGTGATTGGATTTTAGAATAAAAGAAAAACGGTTTCTGGATATTTACTCTCGTTTTTTGATATTTTGAATTTATTATATGAGATTTATACTGGTTCTTGTTAATCAAAGTGTGGTCTTATGATAATGTTGTTTAGAGATACGTGGCATCGGTTCTAAATTTTTAAAACTGAAATAAGCCAAGCGCGAACTTTGGTTAAGCACTGCTTGGATATCGTTGGCAATTGGGAGTGGTTATTGAATTTCATTCAATAACTACTAATTGTTATTGTGAATGCACATCTCGGCTTGATATAATTTTAATTGTGCCGTGTCTTGATAGTAATTGTATTATGCATATAGTTGACAATTAGGCACAGTTGGTTGAATTTCATTCAATTACTGTTGCTAATGCCATTAATGTATATGCGTATATGCATATGGCATGATCAATTCTTATTCATTGAACTGTCATGGACCCATAGGCATATATAAATGTATATTGTGGACCCACATCTATCTTGGGTATTATTTTGTATCCAGTGGCGTTTGACTTTTGGCTAGAGATGCATGATATGATTTATATTTTTTTGTAGTTAAATCGTTTATGTTAATGCTAAGATTAAAGTATTTGTTTAATGAAATTTATTCCTAATGAGATTAGGATTATGTTTTCAAGGTTTCTAGCGTTATTATGGTTCTTGATCTTAAAAACCTTTAATTTAAAAATATCTAGTGGGAGAGAGATACAAGGGTTGGATCTCACGGCCTCCATTATTGGCTCATAGTAGTGTGGGTAAACACCTCGTCTTGGCGTATATGCCTCGCGATCCCAAAGGAGGGTGTTTACTTCATAGTACTACAAGATTGAACTCACCCGTTTAAAGTAGTGTGGACAAACACCTCATCTTGGCGCATATGCCTCGCGATCCTAAAGGAGGGTGTTTTTGTTTCATGGTACTACAAGTTTAATCACTATAAAGGGAGATGAAATGTTGCTACACATAATTCTAGATAATGCTGTACACTAGACTAAGTGTAATGTTAACCTCCCAAAGGAGCTATGTTATTATTACTTAGAGGCTAAAGGCAAAACGGCAAATTATTTTTGTTTGGTAAGAGTTACCATGATAGCACTGATAATGAGAATAGTTCTCAACCAATTATGTGTTTATAATAAACTTGCTAGGATATAGCACTTGGCCATTTCATTAGATATGTCTACATCCTGCATTTGATGTTGTAGAACAAATGTGACTCAAAAGACTATTGTGCACTAATCTAACTCCCATTCCCTCTAAATGTGACTCAAAAGTCCTTTGTAGCAATGTTTTGGTAAAGGGATCAGCTAGATTACTTGTACTATCAATCTTTGCTACTACGACATCTCCTCGAGCAATAGAGCCTCGAATAATGTGATACTTTCTCTCAATGTGCTTTCCTTTCTTGTGATTTCTTGGACCCTTGGATTGTGCAATCGCTCCACTATTGTCACAAAACAATGTGATGGGAACTTGCTCCATTCTCACAACACCAAGATCAAAAAGGAATTTCTTGAGTCAAACAGCTTCTTTTGCCGCTTGGCAAGCAGCAACATATTCAGCTTCCATGGTGGAGTCTGCAATGCGAGATTTCTTAACACTCCTCCAACTTATGGCTCCACCTCCCAAGGTGAACACACAACCTGAAGTGGACTTTTTGAAATCAAGATTTGACTGAAAATTTGAATCTGTATAACCAATGGGAATCAAATCCTCACTATAGTAAACAAGCATATAATCTCTCGTTTTCTGTAGATACTTGAGAATATGCTTTACAGCTTACCAATGTTTAAGTCCTGGATTTGATTAATATCGGCTGACCATGCCAACTGAATAACAGATATCTGGTCTAGTACATAGCATAGCATACATGAAACTTCCCACTGCAGAAGCATAAGGAACTTGTCTCATCATATTTTCTTCCTCTAGAGTGTTAGGCCTTAGGTCATAAGATAGAGGAACTTCATATCTAAAAGGAAGTAATCTTTTCTTGGAGTTTTGCTTGCTAAACCCTCCTAGATACTTATCTATATACCCAATTTGGATAAACCTAACATCTTATTCTTGCGATCTCGCCAAAGCTTGATCCCTAGAATAAAGTTAGCTTCACCTAAGTCCTTCATTTCAAATTGGCTTGACAACCAAACCTTTACCGATGACATTACCCCTACATCATTTCCAATGAGTAGAATATCATCAACATAAAGCACTAGGAACATTACTACTTTATCTTGATGTCTTTTGTACACACATGGTTCATCAAGATTTTGTTCAAAACCAAATGATTTGATTGCTTAATCAAATCTGATGTTCCATGACCTAGATGCTTACTTAAGTCCATAAATGAACTTTTTCAACTTGCATACCATATGCTCTTGGTTCTTTGCTATGAAACCTTCAAGTTGCATCATATAGATTTCTTCTTCAAGATTGCCATTAAGAAATGCAGTCTTGACATCTATTTGCCAAATCTCATAATCATAATGAGTAGCAATGGATAAGAGAATTCTGATAGATTTAAGCATGGCTACTGGCGAAAAAGTTTCATCATAATCAATACCTTTTTTTTTGTGTATACCCTTTCGCCACTAGGCTTGCTTTAAAGGTTTCAACCTTTCCATCTATCCCTCTCTTTCTCTTGTAAACCCATTTGCAACCAACAGGTTCATTGCCATTAGGCGCCTTTACACGATCCTAAACATGATTGGAATACATTGAATTTAATTCAGATTTCATAGCTTGGACCCAATGATGTGCATCTATATCATTCATTGCCTCCTCATAAGTGTAGGGATCCGATTCAGCCTCTTTTGGGATAGTTTCATAAGTTTCTCCCAAACCTATAAATCTTATAGGAGGCCGAACAATTCTTCCACTACGACGAGGCACCTGTGTACTAGTCATCTCATGAGTAATGTCTTGTGGTGTATCCAATACAGCCACATCATTCCTAGTTTCATCTATTGGTTGTTCAATTCTAGGTTCATCTAATTTAGCCAGTACAACTTTACTTCTAGGATTAATATCATTCACATAATCATCTAGCAAAAATTTGGCATGGGTGCTAACAAACACTTTGTTATCCTTATGATTATAGAATAAATAACCTTTGTTTTCCTTTGAATACCCTAAAAACATGCATATTTCCGTTTTAGCTTCCAACTTATCAGACTTCCCTTTCAACACATGTGCTAGACATCCCCAAATGTGGAGATATTTCATGCTAGGCTTGCGCCCGCTCCACAATTCCTTAGGTGTGTTGGGAAAAGATTTTGATAGAACTAAATTCAAAATATGCATAGCAGTTTTTAGTGCATATCCCCAAAAGGAAATTGGTAAAGTTGAATAACTCATCGTGGACCTAACCATTTCTAAAAGAGTTCTATTCCTTCTTTCCGCTACACCATTTTGTTGGGAAGTTCCAGGTGCAATCAATTGGGAGAAAATCCCATTTTGAATTAGGTAATCCTTGAAATTCCCAAGAAGGTATTCACCACCTCGATCAGATTAAATGGCCTTTACGCGTTTACCCAATTGATTTTCAACTTCAGCCCTAAACTCTTTGAACTTTTCAAAGGCTTCGGACTTTTGTCTCATTAGGTACACATAACCATATCTTGAGTAATCATCCGTAAAAGTGATAAAGTACTCATAACCTCCTTTTGCTTGGGTTGACATAGGACCACATACATCTGTATGAATTAATTCAAGCAACTCTTGGGCACTTCTACCTTTTGCATTAAAAGGTCGTTTGGTCATTTTACCTTCCACACAAGATTCGCAAACTGGAAATCCATCAAAGTCCATGGGCTGTAAAAGTCCATCTTTGATTAGTCTTTGAATCCTATTTGAATTAATATGATCCAAACGCAAGTGCCATAGATATGCATCACTAGCAGAAGGAAACTTTCTCTTTAATGATTTTACATGAGAGGTACTATCTAATTCAGAATTGTATAATTCATGCTTATTAGGAGTTAAAATACAAAGACCATCCACAATATTGCCAGAACAGATAAACACTTTATCCTTCTTTATTACAACATTGTCTTTGAGGATAACATAATATCTATGTTTACCTAAATAAGTTGTAGAAATTGAATTCCTACGAACATTAGGTACATACAAACAGTCTTCCAATATTAAAATCCTAGACTCAAAACATAAATTAAACACTCCAACAGCTACAACTGGTATTCTGCTCCCATCAGCCAAAGTAAGAAACAATTCCCCTTCATTCAGCTTTCTAGTCTCCTGGAACCCCTGCAAAGTATTGCAGATATGATTAGTACAACTTGAATCCACACAACAGGAATCCGTAGGATTCTGTACCAAACATATTTCAAGAAGGAATGTACTTTTCATACCTTTATTCTTGGCAGCTTTAAATATTGGACAATTCCTCTTCCAATGTCCTTTCTCACCACAATGGAAACACTTTCCTTTGGTTTTATTTCCTTTGTTGGCAACTCCTAAGGCAACTTGTTTACCATCTCTCTTGATGAAGTCCTTCTTCTTCTTCTTCTTCTTCTTTTTATCCTTGCCTTTTGACTTAGGTTGAGATGTAGAAACTTTAGCCATATTGGCATCTACACTAGAAGTACCAAGGATGCCTTCCGCCGCTACCAACTCATTCATCAATTCAGACAATGTACAAACCTTTTTGTTCATGTTATCGTTAAGCCTGAATTCCTTGAATGATTTTTGGTAGTGACTGGAGTATCATATCCACTTGGGATTCTTCATCAACATCGGCACCTAAAACTTCTAATGTATTTAGATTAGAGATCATCCTAAGACAATGCTCTCTCACTGAAGTACCTTCAGCCATTTTGGTATTATAAATTTGCCTTATAGTTTCTTGCCTTGCAGAATGGCTTGCTCACCAAACATCTCCTTCAGACCTAGCATAATGTCTGAAGCTAGTTTTACATCCTGCATTTGATGCTGTAGAACATTTGAAATAGATGCTAGGATGTAGCACTTGACCATCTCATTAGATTTCTGCCAACAATCATATCCCTGTTTTTCCTCAAGAGGAGCATTTAATGATGGAAAGCTAGGACATGGTTGAGTAAGCACATATTTGTGCTCTTCAGCAATAAGAGCAATGTCCAAATTTCTTTTCCAGTCAACATAGTTGGATCCAGTCAGTTTGTTTTGATTAAGAATAGCAACAAGTGGGCTAAATGATGCCATGATTTAAATTTGAAAATAATAAACATGAATATAATAAGTAAACTGGACATTATCAATTTAGCATATAAGCATATAATATGGAACCTTAATAAACCATAAAATAATATATGCAACGACAACCCAATCCATGTCTATAATTCCTTGGTAGAAAGTTTATTATAAACACATTAATTGGTTGAGAACTATTCTCATTATCAATACTATCAATATAACTCTTATCAAACATTAATAACATGCCGTTTTTGTCTTTAGCCTCTAAGTAATAATGACATAGCTCCTTTGGGAGGTTAACATTACACTTAGTCTAGTGTACACCATTATCTAGAATCATGTGTAGCCACATTTCATCTCCCTATATAATGTTTAAACTTGTAGTACCATGAAACAAAACACCTTCCTTTGGGATCGCGAGGCATATACGCCAAGACGAGATGCTTGTTCGCATTACTTTAAACGGGTTAGTTCAATCTTGTAGTACTATGAAGTAAACACCATCCTTTGGGATCGCAAGGCATATACGCCAAGACGAGGTGTTTATCCACATTACTATGAACCTATAATGGAGGCCGTGAGATGCAACCCTTGTATCTCTCTCCCACTAGATATTTTAAATTAAAGGCTTTTAAGATTAAGAACCAAAATAACGCTAGACACCTTGAAAACATAATCCTAATCTCGTTAGGAATAAATTTCATTAAACAAAAATTTTTATCCTAGCGTTAATATATATTATATTATATTATATATATAATATAATTTATATTATAAATATATAATATAATATAAGGATTGAAGCCTTAATATATATATATATATATATATATATATATATATATATATATATATAGTACACGGATTCTTCCCTTAATGGTCAAGCAGTGCAACCATTCTTCCTTTAATATATTATATATATTACATGCAAGTATTTATGGACCTGAATTGCGTGTCCATTAATATTATATAAGCATAAGCATTGCGTGAACCAAATGGTTGCATTGCTTATATTGCCAAGTAATGCAAGCCTTTGCACATGGCAGTTAACATTAATTCAAAGGAATGCATCCAAGCCACAATATATGATTGATAACATTATGTCATGGACTTAATATATATATATATATATATATATATAATATATATATATATATATATATATATATATATATAATATCACTTCACGAAGTCAAACCGAATCAATGCATTGGTCCATATATAATATCACTTCACGAAGTCAAACCGAATCAATGCATTGGTCCATTCAAATGAAGTAGTTATTGTCCATTGACAATAACGACTCTTAACTTCCATTGATATTCAAAAAATTTATATACACGGCCATAAATTGTTTTGAAGACGGAATTCCATATTAAAAGGAATTCATTTCACATCAACACAAAGTAAATCTCCAAAATTAAATTATGAACGTGATCATATAGAATATGTTCAAGGACACAATAATACAGAAAATTTTACTGCAGAAAATTAAAACACAAAGATAACGGTTTTCTTAAATTCTAAATATCAATCACATATTATACAAGCATGAAATGAAAACTTGGCTCTGATACCAATTGTTGGAAAATCTGGTTTTGTATCTCATACAAAATACACAGCGGAGCAACAAAAATGGATTTATTTCACTCATGATTGATAACATGCACTACGTAAATTTCAGAATTTAAGAACGAGATTGCGTACCTTGGTGCGGTGAAATTCAAAACAAAATATTAGAAGTACTTGAGAACATTTTTAATCTTCACTCCAATTCCACTTTACGCTCAAGAAGTGTGGTCTCTCAATCAGTTTTTAAAGGAGAATAATTGAGTGACTTCACTCGCACATACACACCACTTCACAATAATGTCTCATTTTTCTTATGAAAAAAATTCTCTATGTTTCTCCTTTTATAACTAATTGATTATCTAATTGGGTCAGCTTATTAGGCCTTTCCAATTGGGCTTTAGTGTGTGGCTTAGAGTGGGACTAAAAGGGACCAATAAGACACTAGTTCCAATGGACCTTGGGCTTTTCTATCAACTCTTGATAAGCCCAAAGTTACCATTAATTATATTTAATACTACTATATAAATATAATTGTACTCTAGGCCTTATTAATAAATTATATCCCAAGACTTTATTATACATGTAACCCCTTCATAAAATATTCGTAGTAATACAAAGTCATAAATGTAGATTGCCACTTTGTTAATTACTACATCTTAATCATTGAGTATCTGGTTTAATCTTTTAAGTTATTCATCATATATTTATGAAATCCAATTCCATAAATATATACTTTAGTATATTCTTACTAAAGTGGTTAGGCTTAACACTCTGAATAACCAAACTCATTAAACTTATCTCAAGGGAATATTTTATATTTCTGTTAAAAGATTATGAATTCCATCTTGAGAATATATGTTCCATCAACACTAAATATGGTTGCCCAACATACTGAGGTATTGATCGTGACTTTAGATCTCACTCTTGATATATCAAAGCAACCTACACTTCATGATCAAGTCCATTATTCTCTCAGGATTAAGAGTTCATGCAAATAGGAGTTGTAGGATTTATTATTCATTTGACAGTCGTTAGGAAAATAATAAATCTCACAGCGGTCTAGTTCAATATGTCTTAACTCTTAAAACACATCAACATATCAACTAGAAGTCTCCACTTCCATGATCATTTGTCATCTTAGTTAATATATTTTGGTCTTCGCAGATGAAATGCCCAATTTCATCACCGACTACGAACTATAATTCTGAGTTTACAAAAAACTTGTGATCTATATCTTCTGTAATTAAATCACATAAATCACATACTCTACATCTCATGGACTATATGATAATGTCCAAATATTCATGTTGTCATTATATTAGATGATAATAAAACAACTTTATTAATCATAACATAAAGTCATACATAATGTCATACATAGCATCATACAATAGGATTTAAGGGCATATATCCTAACAAAAAAGAAGAAGAAGAAGAAGGACTTTGCCAAGAGAGATGGTAAACAAATTGCCTTAGGAGTTGCCACCAAAGGAAAGAAAACCAAAGGAAAGTGTTTCCATTGTGGAGAGAAAGGACATTGGAAGAAGAATTGTCCAATATTGAAGGCTACCAAGAATAAAGGTATGAAAAATATATTCCTTCTTGAAATATGTTTGGTACAGAATCCCACGGAATATTGGTGTGTGGATTCAGGTTGTATTAATCATATCTGCAACACTTTGCAGTGGTTTCAGGAGACCAGAAAGCTGAATGAAGTGGAATTATTTCTTACTCTGGCTGATGGGAGCAGAATACCAGTTGTAGCTGTTAGAGTGTTTAATTTATGTTTTGAGTCTAGGGTTTTAATATTGGTAGACTGTTTGTATGTACCTAATGTTCGTAGAAATTTAATTTCTGCAACTTATTTAGGTAAACATAGATATTATGTTATCCTAAAAGACAATGTTGTAATAAAGAAAAATAAAGTGTTTATCTGTTTTGGCAATATTGTGAATGGTCTTTATATTTTAACTCTTTCTATTTTAACTCTTGACAAGCATGAATTATACAATTCTGAATTAGATAGTAACTCTCATGTAAAATTATTAAAAAGAAAGTTTCCTTCTACTAATAATGCATATCTATGGCACTTACGTTTGCGTCATATTAATTCAAATAGGATTCAAAGACTAATCAAAGATGGACTTTTACAGCCCATGGACTTTGATGGATTTCTAGTTTGCGAATCTTGTTTAGAAGGTAAAATGACCAAACGACCTTTTAATGCAAAAGGTAGAAGAGCCCAAGAGTTGCTTGAATTAGTTCATACAGATATATGTGATCCTATGTCAACCCAAGCAAAAAGAGGTTATGAGTACTTCATCACTTTTACAAATGATTATTCAAGATATGGTTAGGTGTACCTAATGAGACGGAAGTCCAAAACCTTTGAAAAGTTCAAAGAGTTTAGGGCTGAAGTTGAAAATCAATTGGCTAAAAGCATAAAGGCCATTCAATTTGATCGAGGTGGCGAATACTTTCTTGGGGATTTCAATGATTACCTAATTCAAAATGAGATTATCTCCCAATTGACTACACCTGGAACTCCCTAACAAAATGGTGTAGCAGAGAGAACGAATAAGACTCTTTTGGAAATGGTTAGATCCATGATGAGTTATTCAACTTTACCAATTTCCTTTTGGGGATATGCACTAAAAACTGCTATGCATATTTTAAATTTAGTTCTATCAAAATCTTTTCCTAACACACCTAAGGAATTGTGGAGTGGGTGCAAACCTAGTATGAAATATCTCCACATTTGAGGATGTCCAGCACATGTGTTGAAAGGGAATTCTGATAAGTTGGAAGCTAAAACGGAAGTATGAATGTTTTTAGGGTATTCAAAGGAAACCAAGGGTTATTTATTCTATAATCATAAGGATAACAAAATGTTTGTTAGCACCCATGCCAAATTTTTGGAAGATGATTATATGAGTAATTTTAATCCTAGAAGTAAAGTTGTATTGGCTGAATTAGATGAACCTGTAATTGAACAACCGATGGATGAAACTAGGAATGATGTGGCTGTATTGGATACACCACAAGACATTACTCATGAGATGACTAGTACACAGGTGCCTCGTCGTAGTGGGAGAATTGTTCGGCCTCTTATAAGATTTATAGGTTTAGAAGAAACTTATGAAGCTATCCCAGAAGAGGCTGAATCGGATCCCTACACTTATGAGGAGGGAATGAATGATATAGATGCACATCATTGGGTCCAAGCTATGAAATCTGAACTGGATTCTATGTATTCCAATTAAGTATGGGATCATGTAAGAACGCCTAACGGCATTAAACCTGTTGGTTGCAAATAGGTTTACAAGAGGAAGAGAGGGATAGATAGAAAGGTTGAAACCTTTAAAGCAAGACTAGTGGCGAAAGAGTATACACAAAAAGAAGGTATTGATTATGATGAAACTTTTTTGCCAGTAGCCATGCTTAAATCTATCAGAATTCTCTTATCCATTGCTACTCATTATGATTATGAGATTTGACAAATGGATGTCAAGACTGCATTTCTTAATGGCAATCTTGAAGAAGAAATCTATATGATGCAACCGGAAGGTTTCATAGCAAAGAACCAAGAGCATATGGTATGCAAGTTGAAAAGGTCCATTTATGGACTTAAGCAAGCATCTAGGTCATGGAACATCAGATTTGATCAAGCAATCAAATCATTTGGTTTTGAACAAAATCTTGATGAACCATATGTGTACAAAAAATATCAAGATAAAGTAGTAATGTTCTTAGTGCTTTATGTTGATGATATTCTACTCATTGGAAATGATGTAGGGGTAATGTCATCGGTAAATGTTTGGTTGTTAAGCCAATTTGAAATGAAGGACTTGGGTGAAGCTAACTTTATTCTAGGGATCAAGCTTTGGCGAGATCGCAAGAATAAGATGTTAGGTTTATCACAAACTGGGTATATAGATAAGGTTTTAAAACGGTTTAGCATGCAAAACTCTAAGAAAGGATTACTTCCTTTTAGACATGAAGTTCCTCTGTCTGATGACCTAAGGCCAAAGACTCTAAAGGAAGAAAATATGATGAGACAAGTTCCTTATGTTTGTGCAGTGGGAAGTCTCATATATGCCATGCTATGTACTAGACCAGATATTTGTTATTCAGTTGGTACGGTCAGCCAATATCAATCAAATCCAGGACTTAAATATTGGCAAGCTGTAAAGCATATTCTCAAGTATCTACGGAGAACAAGAGATTATATGCTTATTTACCATAGTGAGGATTTGATTTCCATTGGTTATACAGATTCAGATTTTCAATCAGGTTTTGATTTCAGAAAGTCCACTTCAGATTGTGTGTTCACCTTGGGAGGTGGAGCCATTAGTTGGAGTAGTGTTAAGCAATCTTGTATTGCGGACTCCACCATGGAAGCTGAATATGTTGCTGCTTGTGAGGTGGCAAAGGAAGCTGTTTGGCTCAAGAAATTTCATTCTGATCTTGGTGTTGTGAGAATGGAGTAAGTTCCCATCACATTGTTTTGCGACAATAGTGGAGCGGTTGCACAATCCAAGGAGCCAAGGAATCACAAGAATGGAAAGAATATTGAGAGAAAGTATCACATTATTCGAGGCTTTGTTGCTCGAGGAGATGTCGTAGTAGCAAAGATTGATAGTGCAAGTAATCTAGCGGAACCCTTTACCAAAACCTTGCAACAAAGGACTTTTGAGTCACATTTGGAGGGAATGGGAGTTAGATTAGTGCACAATAGTCTTTAGGGCAAGTGGGAGATTGTTAGGATATGTGCCCTTAAATCCTATTGTATGATGCTATGTATGATATTATGAATGAATAAATGTTATGATTAACAATGTTGTTTTATTATTATCTAATATAATGACAACATGAATATTTAGACATTATCATATAGTCCATGAGATGCATAGTATGTGATTTAGTCACGGAAGATATAAATCACAAGTTCTTTATAAACTCAGAATTATAGTTTGTAGTCGGTGATGAAATTGAGCATTTTATCTGCGAAGACTATAACATATCAACTAAGATGATTTGTCTTGATCATGGAAGTGGAAGTGGAGACTTCTAGTTGATATGCTGATATGTTTTATGAGTTAAGACATATTAAGCTAGACCGATGTGAGATTTATTATTCTTCTAACGACTGTCAAATGAATAATAAATCTCACGACTTCTATTAGCATGAACTCTTAATCCTGAGAGAATAATGGACCTGATCATGAGATGCAGGTTGCTTTGATATATCAAGAGTGAGATCTAAAGTCACGATCAAAATCTTAGTATGTTGGATAGCCACATTTAGTGTTGATGGAACATATATTCTCAAGATGGAATTCATGATCTCTTAACGGAGATATAAAATATTTCCTTGAGATAAGTTTAATGGATTTCGTTATTCAAAGTGTTAGGTCTAACCACTTTAGCAAAGAGATAATAAAGTATATATTTATGAAATTGGATTTCATAAATATATGATGAATAACTTAAAAGGATTAAACCGGGTACTCAAGGAATAAGATGCAGTTTACATTCATGACTTTGTATTACTATGAATATTTTATGAAGGGGTTGCATGTATAATAAAGTCTTATGATATAATTTATTAATAAGACCTAGAGTGCAATTATATTTATATAGTGGTATTAAATATAATTAATGGTAACTTTGGGATTGTCAAGAGTTGATTGAAAAGCCCAAGGCTCATTGGAGCCAGTGTCTTATTGGTCCCTTTTGGTCCCACTCCAAGCCACACACTAAAACCCAATTAGAAAGGCCCAATAGGCCAGCCCAATTAGATAATCAGTTAGTTATAAAGGGAGAAACATACATAATTTTTCATAAGAGAAAAAGACACATCATTGTGAAGTGGTGTGTATGTGTGAGTGAAGCCACTCAATTATTCTCCTTTAGAAACTGATTGAGAGACCACACTTCTTGGGCGTAAAGTGGAATTGGAGTGAAGATTAAAAGTGTTCCCAAGTACTTCTAATCTTTTGATTTGAATTTCACCGCACCAAGGTACGCTATCTTATTCTTAAATTAAGAAATTTACATAGTGCATGTTATCAATCATGAATGAAATAGATCCATTTTTTGTTGCTTCTGCTGTGTGTTTTGTATGAGATACAAAACTAGATTTTTCAACAAGAATTGGGGTCATCTAGCTGTCTTCACTCTGGATGGCAAGGGTGAGGATTTCTTCAATGCTAGGATGCTTTTGGACTTTTATCATTAAATATGTGCTCGCCGGCCCTGCTCTTGACAACACCTGTTTTGCTATCTCATTAGCCTCCATATTCTAGCTTTTAGGGACTTATATGACTTGAGCGAAATACTCGTCAACCTCAGGTATTTCTGCATCCTTTCATCCTTTGCTTCATATTCATCCTTTATTTGTCCTACAACCTGCTTCGAATCGCTTTGGAGGAGTAAGTTTTTAGCGCCCAATGCCTTTCAGACCCTTAGTCCCGTCAGTATTGCCTCGTATTTAGCTTCGTTGTTGGTGGCAAGGAACATTAGCTGAACTCCATGCTTGAGCGTCTCTCCTCCTAGGGTGATGACAATAACCCCTACCCCCTCCTTCTTCCGAGTTGACGACCTGCCAATCTAGACCGTCCATCTTTCTGCTTCGTCCAATGCTCTATCCTCGTCTGGGACTATGAACTCGGCGATGAAGTCTGCTAGTGCCTGTTCCTTAATAGCTGTTTTGGGGTGGTACTCAATGTCAAACTGGCTGAGCTCGATTGCCCACTGAATCACCCTTCTTGCAACCTCGGGTTTGTTCATGGACTTCTTGATGGGTTGGTTTATCATCTAGGATAGGATTCGCTTGGAAGTATGGTCATAGCTTTCGTAAGGCTACAATCAAGGTGAATGCAATATTTTCAATCCGTGGGCATTTTGCTTCAGCTTTTTGGAAGGCTTGACTGATATAGTAGACTGGGAGTTGCGTTCCATCCTCCTCTCAAATCAAGGCTGCACTTACGGCTGTGGCTGACACTGCCAGGTATAGATAGAGGTCTTCTCCCTTTTTGGATGGGCTCAGGAGGGGTAGATTACTCCGATAGTGTTTGAGCTCCTAGAAGGCCTTCTCGCACTCTTCTGTCCAGCTGAAGGCTTGCTTCAACATCTTGAAGAAGGGCAGGTATTTATTCGTGGCTTTAGAGACAAACCTGTTGAGTGCTGCTATTCTCCTTGTGAGCTTCTGGACTTCCTTAACAGTCTTGGGCGATGTAATTTCTAGTATGGCTTGCACCTTTTCTGGGTTTACCTCTATCCATCTCTAGGACACCATGAACCCCAAGAACTTCCCCGACGCTACCCCAAAAGTACACTTGCTGGGGTTCAATTTCATTTGATACTACTTGAGAGTAGTGAACGTTTCTTGGAGGTCGTCTAGATGGGCATATTCTTCTTTGCTCTTGATGAGCATGTCATCCATGTAAACTTCCATGTTCCTTCCAATTTGTTGGCTGAACATCTTGTTTACTACCCTTTGGTAGATTGCTCCTGCATTTTTCAGTCCAAAGGGCATTACCTTGTAGCAGTAAAGCCCCGGGCTCGTGATGAAGGAAATCTTCTCCTAGTCCTCTTTTGCCATCTTTATCTGATTGTATCTCGAGAATGCGTCCATGAATGTAAGGAGCTTGTGTCCTGCCGTGGAATCCACCAGCTGATCTATCCTCAGCAAGAGGAAGCTGTCCTTTGGGCATGCCTTGTTCAGGTCCGTGAAGTCCACACACATCCTTCATTTCCCATTTGCCTTTTTTACAAGGACGATGTTGGCCAGCCAGTTCGGGTAGTAGACCTCGCGAATGAAGTCTGCTGCTACCAGTTTATTCACTTTGTCCATGATCGCCTGGTTTCTTTTTGGAGCAAACACTTGTCATTTATGCTGGGCGGGCTTTTTCTCGGGATCAACATTTAGCTTGTGTTGGATGATTTTTGTGGATATGCCTGGTATGTTCTCGTGGCTCCATGCAAAGAAGTCCAGGTTCTCTTTGAGGAATTGGACTAATTTCTTCTTCATTTCTATACTCATGGTCATCCCTACTCTTGTAGCCTTCGTTGGTTCTCCGTCTACTAACTCCACAGTTTCCAGGGCTTGCACCTTCTCTTCTTCTTTTTCCTTTATCATCCACGTATGGTTTTACTTCACTGCTAGCACTGCTTGGTAGCACTCCCTAGCTAGCACCTAGTCTCCTTTTACCTCGCCTACTTTATTTTCTGTTAGAAACTTTACCTTCAGGCAGTAGGTGGACGTGGCCGCCTTCCAGCGATTGAGTGTAGGCCTTCCAATGATCACGTTGTATGAAGTAGGACAGTCTACCACTAGGAAGTCTAGCTGATGAGTTAGTTGTCACGGGAAAGTCCCCACTATGACTGTTAACGTCACTATGCCTTTGGGATACACTCTGTCCCCGCTGAAGCTGACAAGAGGGGACTCAAAGGGACACAGCCTACTTAGATCAATTTCAACTATTGAAAAGTAGGGAGGTAGATGATGTCCGCGGAGCTACCATTGTCCGCGAGGATTCTCCTGGTGTTGAAGCCCTCTATCATAAGCATTATAACCAGGGGTCGTCATATGGCTGCTTCACTCCTTTAGCGTCTTCTTCTGAGAAAAACATGTCCCTGTCTGTCGTATCCTATGGATGCTGTTCACCTGGCTCTATTGTGATTTCTTGAGGGATCTGAATGATCGTCTTTCTCTCCCCAATCGTACTCTGTGGACGATGGGATGCTTGGTCCTCGTCCCTTGGTGAAGCTTCATGCTTGTCCTTGTTATTATCCCTGGGTCTACTGGAGTCTCCTTTTTCAATGTATTTTTGCAACTTCCCTTTCCAAATGAGCTCCTCTATTTGCTCCTTCAGGTCCCGACAATCTTTTCTGTAGTAGCCGTGATCCTTGTGGAAACAACAATATTTCTTCTTGTCACGCACATTTGGTGATGAGTGCAGCGGCCTTGGCCATTTGAGGTAATGCTTATCTTTAATCTGCACCAAAATTTTATCAACAGGCATAACTAAAGGAGTGAATTTTACCTGCCAAGGAGTTTTGTCATCTTTCCTTTTACTCCCGTCAGTATTGTGATGGGCTGTCTGCTCCCTTTTTCGTCCTCTCCGGTCGTCTTCATTTCTTTCCCTCTCATTGGACTTCTCTACGTCTTTTATTGCTGCTAGGGCGTCTTTGGCATTCATGTACTTCTGCGCCTTTAAGAGCATCTCTGCCATCGTCTTAGGGGGATTCTTCATGAGTGAGACCACGAACTCCCTGTACTTCAAACCAGCCTTGAAGGTTGTTAGCTATACTTTGTCATCAGCTTCGTCGACCTGCAAAGTTTCTCGAGTGAAACGTTTCACATACGACCTCAGGGTCTCTTTTTCTCCTTGCTTGATGGTAAGCAAGTGGTTTGCTGGCCTTCTGGGGCGCTGTCCCCCAATGAAGTGGTATAAGAAGGAATTGCCCAATTGCTCAAAGTTGTCAATGGACGATGTTGTTAACTTCGTGAACCACTCCCTCGCAGCTCCTTCGAGAGTGGTGGGGAAAGAACGACACAGTATTTTGTCAGGAGGTTGTTGAAGACCTAGAGTCATCTTGAAAGTATTGAGGTGATCCAGAGGATCTTTTAGTTCGTCAAACGGTTCAAGTTGAGGATGGCGAAACTTTGATAGCATTGGGCATTCTAGGACCGCCGTCGTGAAGGGTGAACTCGTCCTTCTAACCACTTTTTCCAGGTTTCGGTCCGTTTTTCCTTTAATGGCGCTCCTCAACTCGTCCAACTCCTTTCTCATTTCCTGGAGAAGGTCCGAGCTTGGTCCTTCTGGAGAGCGGGTCCCCCACGGTCATTCCTTCTCCGACTATTTCCATCATCCTCTTGGTTGGTCCCAGATCAATTCTTCTCTTGCTGTAGTCGCAGCTTCATCTCCTAGTTCTGTCTGGTAAGCTCTTCTACACTAGTTGTGAGTGTCTGGATTTGCAGGGCTAATGCTGCAGAATCTAGGTTGGACTCCATCCAGACTTTTGAATGGAACTACGCTCTCAAACCTAAGTGCAAAAATGTCTTCCCCACAGACGACGCCAAACTGATGATGCAAAAATTGTTAGTAGAGTAGGTTTGTCTAGAGGAAGCAGGAACCTCATCGTTGTGCCTGCAATTATGGCGAAAAGTTCTCCTCAGATGGTCAACGGTGTGGTGTCTGCCACAGAATCTCAAGTGACAAAGTCAGCGTATAGAATCTTTTTTAGGAAGTAAGAGAGCTTAGAATAACAAAGTTACCCGTATTAGTATATTCTGGGTGTCTATCTGTGCCTTGTTTGGTTTTGACGGGTGTTTATATAGGGCTCCATTGCTTCTAGCTGTTGTTGCCTTTATTAAGGTTTTAGTGCTTCTTTTGTAATGCCTTTAGGCTCATTAACGCGGGTTTTGATGAGCTTTCAACAGTCTAGTAGTCAGTCTGTAGCTGTCCGAGGTATTGAATCCTCTATTAATGGCTTGCCTTTCTTCGTCCATAACGTGTCAATGTGGATGAAGGTGTCTGGTGGGATCTTCTGGGCAAGAAGGTTCGTTGGTCCTATCAGCTAACACTGTCTATTGAAATAAACATCAACCCTTATGGTAGCACATAAATAATACACTATACATTAATTCCTTAAATAGCGAAATGCAACTAGCTAAATAGGTAAGCATTTCTGAACTTCCATGTTATGTACCTCAGCGTTATGCTGACCATGTCTCAACATTATTCTTCATCGAAAACTTCCTAAATCTCACCATAAACAATTATATCCACACACAAGAAATTACACACAAAAAAGATTACACAAATAAAAAACCAATTTGCATAATTTTCAAATGCACAACACATACTAATTACATAATTTTCACAATCCCAAGATTGCCATCACTTCCAATTTGCATAAAGCGAAATGTTGACTATTTAATTTTGGAAGATATTTACCACCACAACATCACAAATTTACAATTTCCCGCTTTCGATTGAACTTTACACCAAGCCCTTCGAATCACAATTGATTATCAAATTTTCAATTATTCGATGAACAAAACCTCATACATCCAAGTAATCATGTAAGTAGATACTCCAATGTTCGACTCATCTACATCAAAAAACGTAAAACATTATTTTTCAATTACCTAAAGATTCTTACTTGGAGATAGTAAATGTCACCTTCTTGTTTGAGATTGAAGATTTTATCACCCACTATAGTCACTGAATTTTGTATCCTTTACAACTCGGGCCCCTGTTCCCTAATGATGTCGAAATTCTAAGACCCAAGGTTGGTTTAGGGCCCAAAGAATTACAAATTGACTAGAGAGGTGTTAAAATGGAAAATATAACTTTTTAATGAGCAAAAAATCTATTTTTGGAAAAGAAAGGCCAAAGAAAGCTTTCAGCCTACGTACGCAGTCTTAAAGCATGCGTACGCAAGCACGAGCCTACGCCCGTAGGTAGGGTTTTAGAAACATAAAAAAGACAAGTTTTCTGCATTAATGTTGAGGTTTGGAACAAATCTCACATTGTCTAGGAGCCGTTCCAAACCCCCATTTTCACAATATAAATAGCCATACATGGTTTCTTTTCAAGCACATAGAAAATCTTAAGAGAAAATCTAAGATTTACTAGATATAGTGAATCAAAGAGGGAGTTTTTCACAAAAAATCCTCAAGTCAATTTTATTTGATTGGGGTCTTTTCTGGCCTTGATCTTTGAGTTTAAGATTACTAATCACATTTTCATTGACTTGTGAATAGATTTGAGTGAGGGGAATGGTCAAAAATCAAGCCTATGAGCTTTTTGCTTTGAGGTATTCATTTTAAATTTTTCTTTCATTTCTGCCTTAATTTGTTTCTTTGCCTTGTTTATGCTTATAATATGTTTGTTTATATTAGGTTAGCATTTTCCTTATGTTTTAAGCATGTTAGGTTGTTAGAATTGTTGTTTTAAGCTTTGTCTACTTTGTATGCTTTCTGCATTTCTGGGTTAGGGTTTTTGAACAACCTTCACACACATGCATCATGCATGTGTACGTTGGTCAAGTACTGTGTACGCTGGTGTTTGATTAGTGTACGCAAGCTCTTGTATGCGTATGCAGGCCGTTGTCTAAAACCCTAATTTTAATTTTCTGTTTCTGTCTCTTCTTTTATTATGCATATTATGTCTCTGTCTTGCTCCTTTTTTATCTTGTAAGTCTTTGCTTTTTTTGTTTACATGTTGGTTTGTCATCATATGCTAGATTAGGGTTCCCCTTTTATTTCTTACTTTAATACCATGACCATGCATTCACATGCCCATTCATCATATGCTAGGTTAAGATTCCCCTTTTTTTCTTTATGATTACTAATAATGAATATTTCTACAAGGCAAGATGACTAGCATGAGAGAGTCATTCGACATGGTTTGGTCATTTAATAGGTTGTGGTTATTCAACAAGTTCTAGTCATTCGGTAGGGTTTGGTCATCTGACAGGGTCTAGTCATTCGACATGGTCTAGTTGTCCAATACCAAGAACTCACTCGATAAGGTAACTAAAATAACCTACTGATCAACTTTAACTTCTCAGCTCATGTGGGTGACTCAGCTAACCTTAGTTGTTCAACAGTCTTGAAGTCAAACATCCAAGGACACTTAGTCCCTCAAGATGAAACATATCCTCCACTCCAAGCTTATGTATATGGAAAGTCTTGCACACCATGCCAAAAGATCCTCCCATCAACCTATATGCTTTGAATATGAGAAGTGTACCTTGAGAATCTTGGTACCATTGACATCACTCCCTCCATTACACTCCTTGCAAGAGAAATGGCTAAAATCATGGGAACATGGTCAGCTTTAAACCTCTATATAAACACCAGGCCTCCTCCATTCTAAGGAATGAGTAAAATTTCCAAACTCTCACACTTTTGGAACTCTTGGAGAATATTATGAGGTATTAATTTAACCATCGGAGGGTTGTCGGTTGATAGGCTAACCCCAAACTTACATTTTCCAAAAATGTGTTCATCCTTGCAGGTTTTTCGGCTCCTCTAGACGGACGAGTGGCTTACTGGCAATTTTTTGTGCATCAGCAACTACTTATTTTCACCTAAAAAAAAAAACTCTACTATTTTCTATTTCTCCATGTGGGTTTCATTCCCCCTTTCTTTCATTTTTCTTCGACCACACCTACCGTTGACCCACTCCTTTTATTTGTTTTATATGACAGTGAAATTACTAATGATCTTGAAAAAAAAAAAAAAAAAACCTAACTAATGATCTAGTCTGGTGCATATATATTGGTGACAATATGATCTTTCCTGGTCATTTTGTCAACGATGAATTATGAGTTTCATGTGGGTTCATGCCTTTAGATTTGTGTGTGGTTTAGGGTCTATTGGCAATGAGGATTTGTTTGGTGGCATTGCTTAGAGCATTTGCACCAGCCTCCGTACAAGTTTAGCCAAATTTAGTCTACAATACCATTTAACAAACTCATTTGTAAATGCTGATACACTAGACTCAATATTTTATCTTTAAAATATTATTTTGTTTATTATTTATTGTTTTTTTTTCTTCATCTTTCTCTCTTCCTTCCTTTGAAGTCTCAAGACCCAAAAATGTTCAAGTCTTCACACTGCTGACCCATGAACCGCTCCATCATAGTGAACCTAAGTTAGCTGCCAACAAGAATCTAATACCACCATTGGCATCACACGGCTACCACTTCATGTGTCCAAATACCACCATTGACAACAACCAAACCCATCTATTGATCGAACCCATCCGTTTTTGGTTACCATTCCGAGTCTCCACTGTCATTTCCCATCCACCAACGCACAAATCACAACAAATCAAACGATTCAAACTCATCCACCATAGCAAACCCACTCGCTCAACCACCACCTTCAATGCCACCACCTTCAGCACCACCACAACAAATTATGCCATAAAACTCACTGCCCAAACAAAAAAAAAAAAAAACCAAAAAAAAAAAAACCAAAAAAAAAAAACCCCATAAACACCAAATTCCAAGCCTAAAAAGTACATCTTGACCTAATCTAAACGCAAATCACAACCTAGATTAGAGCTATAATCATCACTGCCCTTTAATATACTTTCTTTTTATGGAGTGAGATTGCAAGAGAGAACCAAAGCGTTTAGAGAGAGAGAGAGAGAGAGAGAGAGAGAGAGAGAGAGAGAGAGAGAGAGAGAGAGAGAGAGAGAGAGAGAGAGGGTTGAGAGAGTGAGAGAAAATAATAAAATATAGATTTTATTTGGTGTATTAAGTGAACAATGCTAAATACTTGTATTGAGCAAATTTTCATTGTTAAGGATTTGGGACAAAATATCGAGTCGATGAGTGGGCTTTTAACAGGCCTTTAGTTAAAAAAAATTTAGCCTGATGCGCACGAATGCTCTTAGGCTGCTACTCGAATTGATTTTATAGTGGTTTGGGATGATTTAGATTGGGTAATTGTTATCATTATACACAATGATGTTCATTTGGTTGCAAAATTTTGTCTACTAGCTTTTTGCTTAAATTCACTTTTATGTTACATTTTACTAAATAAAAAAATAAATTAGATTTTTTGTTTTTAAAAATCTCAATTATATTTTTTCTATCTTTTAGAAAATAAGCTGTCGAAATTGTGGGATCCAAACTCACCGATGTCCTTTCAAAATTTTTTTTTTTTTTGAGGTTGCATTTCTAGTACTTCATAGTTTTGACTTTTGAGGCCTAAACTAAATAAATCTTACAGGGTTAAGTGCAAAGAAACCTCCTGTACTATGGGTCATTGTCAAACACAACCCCTTGTTTAAAAAAAGAAAAAAGACTTTTAAACTTTTGTGGTATTTGAAAATTATCTAATTGATCATTTTGATAGAATACTGTTACTTCGATTAGGCAATTAACATGTAGGTATCACGTGAGAGAAAAAAAGACGATTATAATAACTTATTCCTTCTCACACATATGTCCAAATAGTTATTTTCAATCCAATAAAAGTGATAGAATTATAATAGAAAATTTAAATGCGTTATGTGAAATACAATAATGGTTTAAAAATTCAATTTTATAGTGCAAAAGATGCTTGAAAATTACCTATACCACAAGGATTCTCTTTTCATTTACAACCCAATCTTAAAAGATTTTTAGGGTAAAAACTTAAAGAAATTAACTTTTCAAAATCGATTATAATTTTTTTTTGATACCCCCTAAAAGCTCTGCTAATTGCTTTGCTAAATGGATTAATTTTTCTAATAAAAAGAGCTTTTGGTTCTTTCAAACTATTTATAAGCCCTCTCGGCTCCTAAAGAAATGCCGGATAGCATTTTTACCTGATCCCAATTTTCAATCTCAGCTCAATTGAGGTAGTATTATGTGTAAGCGTTGTATGTGACATCTCTCTTACATGAGAGTGAGTCACACACTTATAAAGTCTACTCCTATATGAGAAGAATGTCGCATGTAATCCAAATATTCATAGATGATTGTAAATTTTATTAATATATAAGTGAGAAATAATTAGGCCTAAGATATTATTTTAAATTCATATATAAATTTTTTTTGTTGGAGTCAAATTCTCAAAGCTCAAATTTATCAACTTATATTTGAATTTGTTTCACAGAGCAATCTCTAGAAAATTAATTTTCAGCCAAAAAAAAAAAAAAAAACTAGAATATCAATGGGCCAATTTGAACTTTGAAGGGGCCAGTCAAATTCAAGAGCCCAGCTGCCCCATGGCGCATTTTGGTCTGGGTGGGTTTTGTAACTTGGAAGAGGATGAAGATGGATTTCAATTTAGTCATATCAGTGGCAAGAGATAATTGGCAAATGAATAATGGCGCTGAGAGTTATTATAATATCATTGATTCAGAAAAAATGGAACCAGCACTGAGTTTCTGAATTGAATGTGGAAGCATAGTAGATTAAAGGCTACAATTTTGTTATATTTTCTTTACCTTCCCAGTGGAGATCCTAAAGGGATTATGCTTTAGTGAAAGTATCTATTCCTGGAATATTCCTAAATAAAGAAATTTTTTGGTGATAGATATATGGGGTAGGGAAGCATCTTACAAGTTATACCATCTAAATTGAAAACTTGAATGTAAGTGTCCCCATTATTTTCTTCTGCAGTGCTAGCACATCTTCCACAAGCCACAGCTTGCAACACTAACAGAATTGCCTAGTATTATCACATTTCCGAGGTGTGTTTATTCCCTTTTGTCTTGGGCTCTCAATTTCTGTGATCTGTTCCAGTTTTTTAACAAAACGCAATGTTAAAGCTATCATCATGATCTCTTTGTAGACCCACTGTTTCCATGAGGATGAATGTTGCTTATCACACGTGCAACTACAGGTTGGATATCATCATGCGTATTCAATGCCACAGTCCTTTTCTCCTCCAATACAAAGTAGGGCTTGTACCTTTCCTCCAACCGCCATTTCACCTACGATAAAAACAGAAAGGAGCTAAATATATATGTTAATTTTTTCTAAAATTTACAGAGTATTTTTTTTTTTTAGGTTAATATTAAGGGTGGAGGAGGAGAAGTTTCAACCACAAACACGAGGTGTCAAAAACATTTCGGAATTTAATTAAGGGAGAAGAATTCGAACCATATTTTGTACCAAGAAAACTTGGCCACTAGCTTTTTCTAAGCAATCCTTAGCTCCTTTCATTCCATAGATATTTTTGTTGAAAACCTAGGTTGAAAGAGAAAATTTATTTCCACAATATCATTGTTTATGTTAAAAGATATGCAATGCAATGCGTTTTTTCTTTTGTTTCTAGACGATTCCTACGATGGGCGTGGGGGTGATTTACAATGTATCCTTTCTTCCCACTAAATATATACTGGTAGGTCCATCCTTCATTTAAGTGTTAGTCTTTATTCGGCATGTAGTTTAGTGGCATCTGATCCTGTCTTTGTGTGCCTGTCTTTATTTTATATTGAAGTAGTTGACATTGTGTGTTGTCCTAAGTTGTCCTTCTATACCCACATATCAATCATTAAAAAAAAAAAAAAAAAAGTCCGACATTCGTTCATTATAAATTGTTGAAATTTATTAATCATATTCGCTATCACATTATTTTTAAAATTTTTTATAGTAAAATTTGCAATAGTAAGTTTTAACATTTTTATACAGAAGAAATTGAACAGCTTAACTAAAAATGATCAGTGGGCAAGTGGTGGTGTAGGGGAGGAGTAAGAAGGGCCTGAATGATGTGATTGGTCATCCAATTGTAGGGATGCCATGCACCATAATTGAAGTCTACGCATATTGGTAGCCACGCGGGGTCCCTTAAGAGGTTTCGGTAACTGATTAAGCACTATCCTCAGGATTTTATAGTTTATGTTATAAATCGCCATCGCAAATGGCACGATGCAAGTATTAATGGTGGCTCTCTCAGTTGGTGGAGAGACGTGTATAGATTCTTGGCCAGAAGGGAAAATCTATATATGCAATGCACTTGATTTGCCTTGTAGGAGAGAGCTTTCGGGGGCTCTACAGGATCTGAGACTGTGGGAAGGTTGTTTTCTACAGAGCAAGGACAAAGACACTTCAGTGGGATTTGCTGATCATATATAATTATGGAGAGTGGAGCCAGTTTATCAAAAGCTTTTTTTTTTTTTTTTTTGAGTGTGCATGACGTTGGAACATTACTCTCCTTTTGTGTTCCCCGGGCCACTAAGCCAAATCCCATACAATTTATTTGCTTATATAAATTTATAATGGGTTTTTGTAAGGGACACTATTGGTGGTAATAATGGTGAGAGGAAGATAAAGACATATTTAAGGGGTTGAAGGCAAAGATTGCCCATCACTGGAGCTGGACACTGGGAAGGGGCTGCTGAACGTTAAATGTATCCCATTTAGATTAAAGGCAGTATGATGTTCAGGGATGTCCCAAAAGTTGGATGACACATGGTCAAAAGCTTTCTGACATTCCACTTATTGCTAAGGAAAGTGTCCAAAATAGTGGAATTAATTGGAATGTAAGGGGACGACTATACTTGCTAAGCGTCTTTGATTAAAGTGCAATTTCGGTGGAATATTTTTTTTTTGGGACAGTGCTTATCCTTTAACATTGAATGATTTGAACATTGGACAAAAGTTGGAAATGAAGAGATTTGAACTATGGATGTCTATATTGAAGAATACCAAAATATGCCAACTAGTTTAATTACAAAACTTTTGATAATTTTATAAATATGTAATATAATATATATATATATATGTATATATTGTATTAAATTATTTTATGTCTAAAAATAATAAATATAACAAAAGAAACAGATAATTGTACTCAAAATAAGGTTCATTTTAAAATTAATCATATTGAGCTATGATATTATTGTTTTGTTAAAATGTTTACAATATATTTTTTTTCTTAGAAAATAATCTTTTTGTACGGTATTTATGGTTATAATAAATAAATATAATAAAAAACGGACATCATTGCAACTTTGACTATTTTCTAAAAATGCCCACGCGTTTTTTACAATTATTACGGTTGTTTTAATCATGTCACTTTGGTCTATTGTTTTTGAAATAGAGAAAATCTAAGATATTGTTAGGTTTTGAGTTTGTAATGTTGGCAAACCATGACAAAACTAAGTCTCATTAGTTTAAAATGATCTACATTGAAGTCTAAGACAAAAAACTCAAATTCGGGATGAAAAAAATGAGTTACAATCTGTTTCGTTCGATTGGTACTCGATCGATCGAAAGTCACATATCAGTAAAAAATCAGTAAACGTAAAAAGCCCACAATTTGACCGTTTGATGCCCAAATCGCAAGCCTTTTTTTTTTTTTTTTTTCAGTATTTAAAGGACATTATAAGCTAACCCTAGAGAGGATTTTCAAAGTTTTTTTAGAGAGATTAGAGTGTATCTTGTGCCTCTTTTGTAGATCTAGAGTTTTGTACCCAAAAACTTTCTAAAGTCTTCTACCCGTGTTATTTCTTGAAGAATCTATAGATCTGGTGTTGTAGCAAGATTAATGTCTAAGGAGATCCAAAACCTTTGAGTGGAGTCTTAAAGTCACAAGTGTGGGTGCTTGTGTTGTAAATGCCTAATAGAGAAGGAGTTTGTGGATTCGGAGCTTGCATGTGGTTATATCAGTAAGTTCTACATGTGGTAGCAATAGGATGTTAGTGGTCTAAGTCTTATTGTAAACTTCGATTCTCTATAGTGGATTTGCTTTTTACCTTGAGAATAGCTAGGTTAAATCCTCTTTAGGTTTTTTACCGGTTTGGTTTTCCTAGGTTATCAGATCTTGGTGTTTTTTATTTTTTTGCATTATTTATATGATATGATTTTATTGTGTTAACCTAGAACTGAATAATTTATCTAAGTAATTATTTGGCTAAATAACTAGGTTAAACAATCTAGTTTATAGGGATCTAAAAACGTACAAACATAACTTTTTTGCAAAGGTCTACTGTTTCATCAAATTGTGACAAATATTGTAGTCATAGAAGAATTGTTTAGAATATTATCATTGGAAGTCACTGGACTTATAAACCAATAAGTATATGATGTAAGCTAAAGAAAAAAAAATCATATCATTATCTTTTTTATATATAGGATAATATAAAGAATTGTTTTTATATTTTAAACTCTTTTATTTTTTGAGATTCTTTTCATATAATATAAAAATTATACAAGTGTATGTATGTTTTTACAAATCCAATCTCACGTGCACAATCATTTATAAACCATGTGCATTATATAAAACATTTGACAATTTATATTAGCTTATTGTATTTAGATTATAAGCTAGCTTCTAGCTATAGTATTGTTAGCAAATCATCAATCAACTTATTTTATTTAGCTTTTAGTTTTTATCTACATTACTTTTAGCACAAAAAAAAAAAAAAAGATAAGTTTTTCCCAAATAGACACTAAAATTATCATTAAATCGATCCTAAATTGTAGAGATGGTGATCAATTGAAAGCTAATAATGTCATAATAAGAAATGAATCAAGGTTGGAGAGACACTATATATATCACACATCATCATCATCAATTGGTATATATTTTGAAAGGATTATGATTTACCTTATTTGGGTATTGTTTGTAGATAGTATATGATAGAGTCTCAGAGAGTTGATGTGTGATGAGTTTGGAAAAGAAATGAGTTCCTCTTAAATATATTTAAGTTGAATAATGATATGAATAACAAATTTGTAATTAGTGTGAGAATAAGTGTATGCGTCACAAGAGAGTTTACTTTCACTATAAGTTTGTTTGAAGGATCATCATTTAGTCCATCTCTCTTTTCATTAGTGATGGATGATCTTGCGAAAGTGATTCAAGAAAAAGTCCCTTGGTGTGTTTTTTGTAGACAATATAGTTTTAGTAGATGAAACTTAACATGGAGTTAAAATGAAGGTAGATATTTGGTGAGATGCTTTAAAATCCTAAGGCTTTTGATTAAGTATGATTAAAATAGAGTATATAGAATGTAAGTTTACTAAATGTAGAAATAGAGATGAAGGGACTGTTAGACTTGATGGTTGTGAGATACCAAAGTAGGAGTTTTCTATATCTTGGATCAATTACTCAAAAAGATTGAGAGATAAAGAGTATGTGACATTTGAGCATGGTAAATGAAGTGGAGAAGTGCATCGAGAGTGTTAAGACTTGATAACTGCTATGACATTGAATATTAGGTTGTTAAGAAGTAACATATTTGTAAAATGAGTGTATCTGAAATGAGAATGTTAAGATGGATAAGTGAAAATCTAATGAAAGATAAAATTCGAAGTGAGGAAATTCATTTAAATATAGGAGTAGCTTATATTGATGAAAAGATTAGGAGTCGCTTGAGATAGTTTGGTCATGTTCAGAAGAGAGCGATTAATGCAATCAATAAGAAAGAATGAGTGGATTCAAGTTGAAGGAACAAAAGAAGGTAGATGAAGACCAAAAATAACATTAGTGGTAGTAAAAAAAAAAAAAAAAAAAAATCTCAATTGAGGAAGTAACAAATAGTATGAATTTGGATATAATATAATAATGAAAGAGAATACATGTGACCAATTTTAACTAATTTGTTGTGGATTTATAACTGATCCCAAAAACTTTGGGCTTAAGACTTAGTTGTTGTTGTATTGTGTATAGTCTATAGATATGCTTACAGTAATAGGAATATAAATATATATAAAAAAATAAAAAATAAAAAATTTGAGCGCCAAGTGCTATTTTCCTAAAGATTATTATATGTAAATATAATTTGATTAGTATACGGTGCAAAATTTTTCAGTAAGTATGTGGGCATCGGCATGTGGCTTATTGGGCAATTTGGAGTCTAAAAGCCTTGATCTTGGGACGGGATAAGATCGTATCTTTGGGATCGGAGGTTTCTAAGGACAATCTAGGATTAGAAATTTAGTAAATGACACTATTATCCTCCTAATTAATAATATGGTCATGTTAACGGATGTCCTTAGGACAATTAATAATAATAATAATAATAATAATAATAATAATAATAATAATAATAATAATAATAATACCCCTAAAGAAAGGGTAATTATTGGGTACTTCTGGAATACCATAAATGTGTACTTCCTTCCTCTAACATAACTGTGGATTCCACTAATTAAATTTATAGTGAGATCCACAATTCATGTGAGAGAAAGAAATACACATTTATAGTATTCTTGGAGTATTCAATAATATTCCCAAAAGAAAAAAATAGAACTTCTTTGTTTGCCCGAATTTTCACAAGTAGTAATTACCACCTTCAACTCAATTAAATTAACAATAAATTAATACATACTCTATCCATGACTGTGTGTAATTGTTGGGGTCAAGACTTTGAGTGTTAAGTTTCCACCAAAGGAAGAGAAATCTATATGAATTTGTGTAAGAATGAGACGGCCTTTCCAGGGAATTATGCTAGGACCACATAATTGGGCACAACTTTGTGCCACAACTCACCACATGGCGAGTTGTGATTGGCAAAGGTGTGTCAGTGGGCCATGTGACGACAAAGAAAGTATATCATGTTTCAGTAATACCAACTCAGCATCTGTTTTGGTATTTTTTACTTAATAAATGAGTGACACCTATTTCAAAAAAGCACATCAGATTTCTCCAATAAATGATTAATTTATCTTCTCGATAGTTGTCAGTGTCATTATCATTTATTGGAGTAGTCTGATGTGATTTTTTAAAACAGGTGTCACTCATTTATTGGGTAGGAAATACCAAAATAGTTGCTGAGTTGGTATTACCGAAACATGGTATACTTTCTCGTGGGGACACACCTTTGCTACACACTTTGTCAATTACAACTTGTCATGTGGCGAGTTGTAGCACAAAGTTGTGCCCAATAATGTGGTACTAGCACAACTCCCTTTCTAGGTATCTTTGCGTGTCAATATTAGTATAAGTTAATGTAAGTGAAAATCAGTGATGATGCATTCCCCACTAAAGCTTTCATAATCCATCCCCGTTGTTTATGTGGTCTTCATTAACTTTTTGGGTTTATTTTAATCCATATAGTTGAGTATTAGTTTCGGAAACAATAAGTGTCCCTTAATGCATGTTGTGTAATCCATTATCTCTCAATCTCTGTCTCAATCTTTCTATGGCTGACACCGAAACCCACAAGGGCATTGCAGGATTCGTTCTTGAACTTACGGGTCAAGTGGGTTAGCTAGATTTTCATTTTATTTTCGTTCTTAAGATGCAGAATTTAATACGTATTGTCGTCTCCAAAAGAGTCACCGAATTGCATACATGCATCTACATTCCACTTCACTGGACAATATGTTTTAAGATTATACTAATGAATTTGATAAAGGCTAAGCTACTGGCTGATTTGAAAATGCATTATCACATGGGGAATTACGGCCCACCGTCCATAATTATGAATGAATATCATAAAACTAATGTAAGACCCTTAATGGCAGACAACCAGCCATTGTGAAGATTTTTTCTTTGAGCTTGCTTAAACCCTTCTTCAAACTACCGTACAAACCCATGCTATAGGCCAACTTTCTATAGGCCAACCTTGGCTCGATTGATTTGGATATGTACTACCTTAAGAAAACGATCCCCTATATTGGTATTGAAATTGTTAGAAATTTACCTCAAATTCCTAATTTGATTTGGATTTAGTTTTTTTTTTGACATAAAATGAAATATTTTTCTTTGGTGTGGAAGACAAAGATTCCCTTTTATATGAAAGGAAAAATGTTTTCTTGTTGAAGAAGCTAGTAATTGAGTATTTATTGTCTATCAAAGAATATAATTGAAATCTTATAAATATGCATTGTTACAAATGGTTTGGTGGCTTTTGAAAAGTAGTTTAGTAGGTTTTTGAGATTGAAAAATATTTGTGGTTATCTATTGAGAGTTTAATTTTTTGTTTTGTGAGTGTGAGAGAGTGTTGGGTATACTGGCGTTATAGAATTTTGAGTTTTTGTATGTAATGTTTGTGAGAGATTTTGTTTATGCTTGTAAGGTTTTGTGAGTGTGAGAGAGTGCTTTTTGTGTGAGTTGTGAGTGTTGGTTAAGTGTGACTATAATCCATATGGTTGATAATGGATTTTGATTAGCATTGTCTATAAATTATCTAGACATAGAGTTGGCCAAACCATAATCAATATTATTGTCTCATGTGAATATTTTATTTTCTTGTTTGTTTGAGAGTGCTTCAATTAACCTCAAATCACAACAATTTATACCAGTGCTTCCGCTGTTGCACAACAGAAAGATTTTGGATATATACAAAAAGCTGACACTATAAAGGGGGGCTTTTATTAAGGATATGGCTCTGTTTGAAAATCATTTTTATTTAAATCAAAAAAAGATACCTTATAAAATTGAGTGCATGGGCGGCTCCACTTGGAGCCAGGGGTTCAAATGAACCTCCTACTGGCCACACACAATATATATATATATATATATATATATATATATATATATATATATATATATATATATATATATATTAACCTCCCTAAAATAAAACTTTGAACACCTTGATTATGGATTTTTTGTAAGCCTACTTAAAATAAGTTTGAATATGATCCTTTTAACAATATTTTAGCATTTAAAAAAAAAAAAAAAAAACTCAATAACAAACCAATTTGATTTAAAATCTCGGAAAAAAATTAATAAGTCTAATGGATCAATGAGAGATCAATGGATAAATAATTGCTTAGCTGTGTATATTGAAAAAAAATGTAGCTCATAGGATTGATAATGAATAAATGTCAATGTATAAAACATTATAGAAAGCAATTGTAAAACTTAATGTATTTCGGTTTTTTTTTTTTTCGGTTTTTTTTTTTTTTTTTTTTTTTTTGATGTCAATATATTCAAGTTTTTTTTTTTGTTTTAAATTTTGTATAATTTATGTTTCTTATTGACCCGTTAAAAATAATCTTAGAGCCGCCATTGATTGAGGGCTGATTGTGCTCAAATTTCTCTCATAAACAAGTTAAGGCAATACTTGTATTGATAGCCATCTAATTTAATCTATGTTTATCTACATATGAATCTTTTCTAGAGAATTGACCTAAAAGATTCAACAGACTGCAAAATCATTCTTCATCTGTTTATTAGGTAAGTATCCATTTTGCTCCACGTCCAAATCCTTTTGAGATTTAATTAGTCACTTCAATCCGTATATATATAATATAATACTACTAAACCATCATTGAATTGTGTCGTGTGTGGATCTCCATGCACCAATTCAAATTTTGTAATGTGACAATTTAGTCATGTATTTATATATATATATATATATATATATATATATAAATATTTTGATGTTAGGATGCATGTAGGATACTGGATACCAAGAGTATTAAGACCAAGGCATCCTTTTTTTCCTTTGTGTAGAAATGCTGGTAATTGTTACACGTGTGAGGTAACTATAGCATAGTTTATGCTTTTGGGATGTAATTCAATTATGAATGAAGCATTAACAAGACTAAGTGAATAGGTGACCTTGCAATATATTTTTTTTTTATACTTTTTTTTCTTTTCCGTAGTATAATAGTAATGTAAAGTTTCTCTTAAAGTAACTACAGGTAGGTTATGCTTTTGGCATGAAAATCAATTATGATGAAGCTTTAGTATAAGTTATTAAATTAACCACCATCATCTTGTTTTATTTCCATTGTTATACAAAGATAAGTTTCTTTATTTCGAGAAAGACAATGTGTTTCATATTTACTAATGGAAAATCTTTGGCCATAAATTAAGGCTTTTATAAACAAGAAGCCACTGGAACAAAAATCCTATGTCATATATATATATATATATATATATATTCTATATATTCTTTCTTTTTTTGAACAAACGAGAGTGTCTAAACTTCTTCGAGTGTATGACTATTTCTTCGAGTGTATATAGTCCCCTCGTCCCACATTTATTAGGTTATTACAAGAAGGAATCCCGTGGGAGTGGCCCCAATATGCTGGTAAGGAGTTTCGAACCTAGTGTGTTCTAAAGAAAAACATTTTAAAAATTGATTTGATTAATGGATGCCTTTAGGGAATTTGTTAATAGACTATTTTAAGAAAATTTTTATACTACTTTCATGAGAAATAAATAAAGCTGTAAAATTTTTTTTTTCTTTTCCTAAAAAATTTTTTAAAAATAAAAAAGTTTCTAAAAATATTTTCAAAACAAATACTTTTAGAGTATCTATTAACTTTTCCTTTAAAAAAGGGGAAAAAGAACTTATAGTAAAAATAAGAATAACTAAAAAGAGGTTAAAGGAGGAGCATAAAAAGAAAGAAGAAAAACCTAGGATAAATAATAAAGTAACGACTTTGTATTTATTTTTATTTTTTTAGAAGAAAAAAAGGGGACTAGCATGTGGCAGTCATTATCCAACAACTTTGTATTTAGGGTTGTAGTGTGCTTTAGATAATTTATTATGGTATATATTGGAAGGACTAAAGAACATGGGAAACATGAAACTCAAGGCAGATGCTTACTCATTCTTTGTGCGACTAATCCCTACGCGGACATGCAGACACATGGATGTGGTTAGTGATTTTGGAAAGTGAACATATACTGAGAGAGAGAGAGAGAGTCATGATGCTCCTTAATGCATAAAATACATGTGTTAAACAACGTAATATCTCTGACCACGAATAAACACATGCATCGATTCTAATTCAAACTTTTTTCATGTCAGCGAGATATGGCGTTGATACACTCCTTGAATTCATTCAAGCTATTGAAAAAGGAAACTATCAAAGTTCATTGAGAAATCCAAATTAACAAAATTAATGAATTAACTGTTTTGAGAATTCATTCAAACTATAGAAAAAGGAAACTATCAAAGTTCATTAAGTGGGGTTTGGATTCACGTTACGTTTCTACGTTTGCATTTTTTTTTTTCACGCATTTTTTGGAGTTTGGAGACAAAAATTACTGTTGCAGCTACTGTTTATACACTATTCATGAACAGTAGCCGCAATGTTTGACTTCTCAGCCCACTGTGCACTATTTATGGACTCATAAATTTTACTTTTCAACAACTTTTTCATTAAAAATAGGTTTCACGATACTATTCATACATTTAAAAATTATTTTGCTGCAGTGTTTTCAGTTTTCAGTTTCAGCAAAATAAGTTCTATCCAAACGGACAGAGAAATCCAAATTAACAAAATTAATGAATTAAATGTTTTGAGTTTTGACTACTAATTCAGCTTTCTACCCAATTTTATTCAAATGAACAATTAGTTCCAATTCTTTAATTAGTCAATTACATATTGCATCGATAATTGCAATTGACAGCAATTCCAAACACAAGAAGCTGTTTTTACGGAGAGAAAACCCGCAAAAAAGAAAAAAGAAAAAAGAAGAAGAAGAAGAAGTCTAGATGTAATTTTATCTAAGCTCTCCACTCCTACCAGAAATAAGCTTTACCAACCATTTCTCTTCCTAGTATGATCTCGCAAGTTGAGACACCAATTGCAAATCCAAGCTTAATGGATAATCCAAGACTACTTGAAGGTTTTGGGATAAACTCTGTGATTTCCAGCACTAATTACTCATTCTATATCACACAACGGTAATTAAGAGTGTTGAGGCTACAATGGTTTTCTCTGTAAGAGAATAAGTAGTTCTCTCTCTACATTATTACAATTTGAGTGTGATTTCGTGGGTTTTATGAGATACAAAAAGGAATAATTGGACGGGAACAACAAAGAACAAAAGTAACAAATTCCTCTCAGGTGCAAACTCACTCGAGCCAGTGTTGGGCAAAAGGCGGGCGAAATTTCTATAATTGAATTGTAAAAATGAGCGAGTTTGCTCAAAATTTGTCTGACAAGGGAATTTCGCTTGAACAAAATTGCTAATTCTGGAATTCCTGCTTTAGGTTTTAATCCTCTTGTCTCCCATGCAAATACAACTCAATTAAAATTTTATACAAAGAAATTTTGCAATTACAAGAAAAAAAAATTGACACGAAATTAGCCAAAACTAAAATTACTAACATTCTTTATAGACCAAAAGTTTTAGTGGTTTTGGTGGGGTTTTTTTTTTTTTGATAGAATTAATGCTTCAATCGCATTCCTTTATATTTATAGAACATCCATATCTGAAATTGAAATTTCACAAGATCTTGAAATCGTACCTGTGTCACAATTGCAATATCACCATTTGTCTTTTCTAGTAGTTCATTTAAAAAGAGGATTTCATTAAGGTTAGAAAAAGATTAAAACGCATTTGTTCACTTAAATATAATGAACCTTTAAATGGATATTATTGTCATTTGAGGACAATTAAACCTAGGGGCTAAACAATAGTACCAAGAGAATCCAGCTACTGTCCTTCTGTTGCTGTCAAAAGGTTTACCCAAAATTTTGTTTCCTGCTATACTTGTCACATTTCCACTGTCGATAATCTAGTGAGCAAGTTCCTACAATCAATTATGAGTATGGAGATTCCCGGCCGATCCATTAGGATATTCCCATACATGTGTTCCCAAGTAAGGAGTTCCTTCCCAGACTGCACAATATGTTCAGCTACAAGGGTGGTGGTATGTCCTAATTTCATGGAAAATCCCCCTAGCCATTTCCTAAAATAATCCCTAAGCAGGCCACCCAAACCTACCAGCCCAGAATTACCTTTAAAGCTACCTTCGGTGTTCAGCTTGACCTATCCTAGGCGTAGGTAAACCCACACAACTAAGCATGGACTTTGGCCGTGAGAAGGGTTTTTGCTTGGGTATATGAGGAAAATGAGTTCTTGCCCACACTGGTCGACGTAGTTTTCTAGAGCAACATGTTATACAGTGCAAAATACTTGGGGCATGATTGATATACTGAATATCAATTAGGTTATGAATAACTATTTTTATTCATAAGCTTAGTTGTTCCTTATAGAAAGTTTGTAAAGGGTAGGGATTGAGTCTAGTGTTCCTGTGCACTGAACTCAAACTGGTTCATTTATAAAAGACAATGCATATGGACAATTTGTATTTTTTTTTTTTGGAAATATATTAATTTTTAAATTTGCTACATGTATTAAGGAACAACATTATATAGAGCCATTTTAGAGAGTAATAACTATTCCTCACCACTAAAATTTTACTTTAAACTCACAACTAAAATTACTTTTTTACCTGCTAGTAACAAGCTGTCATTTAGGATTTGTTGTAAAAATATTGTAGACATAGTATTTCTCATTTAATAACACCGATATTTATAAAGAAGAAGAACAAAGTAGTTTGTTTTGTTTATATATTAAAAGAACAAAACTTAGGTACGGTATCTTAAGTGTTGTTCCTTACGTTTCCCTCTAAAAATTCAGCCAGTGACTACTTAACTAAAAAATAAACTTCCATCCCATAAGGAAGAATCCACATGGCAGAATCTTAAGAAGTGAATTTAATGAATAACACCTAAATACTGTACCTAAGTCTTGTCTATATTAAAATTCATACTTAAGTTTAATATTATTGATGTTTATGTTTAAAAATTTTCAACTCTTAAAAAAAGATATAAGGATATCAATTGGAAGAATATGAAATTTTTTCATTCTCAATTGTTTTGTTTTACTACATGAAGAAGAAGAATAAGCTTTTCAGACAAAATTTCTCTTCAAACTACTTTAGAGAAAACCTTTCAAACTCCTTATATATTTTTTTAGCAGATGTAAATTTTAAAAATTTAACATTTGGATTGTATGTTCTTTACATTCTTAAGATGCATGTCAAATTTTGTTCAAATCAGATGTTATTTACTATTTAATTAATATACGTATTTTTTATGAATAATTTTTAACTTCAAAACATGAAATTTAAACATTTCATTGTGATATAGCTATTGATTTCTATTCTTCTTGAAATTTTGCAAACATAGAGGGTATAATAAGAGCATGTAATTCAACAGTTAAATTTTCAAAATTTACATCCAATAAAAAGATATGAGAGAAGTTTTTTTTTTTTTTTTTTTTTTTTTTTTTGGGAATACTTTATACTTGAATTGATAATAGGTTTGGATAAGAAAACACAATTTACTTGTATTTGAGTTTTAAGTTCTAAGTTCAATAAGATCATTTAATGTCCAGCAAGTGGTATTATTGAAGACATGAGACTGCTTAAAAAATTGCTTAAGAAAAGTTGAAACTGTAGGTCCGGATACCTCCTTGGTAGTTGTCAATCTATCGAGGCTTAATGAAGCTCCACACCTCTCAATTTATCGAGCTACGAGATTTCTAATATAACCTGCAACGTTTTATTTTAAGTGGCTATTATTTGTGGGTTTATGTAACCTAATAGGATAGCTTATTAAAAGGCCCATTAAGCTCCTATTTAAATGAGGTGATAGAGACAAACCATAAGGTTTCTCGCAACTTCAATATTGAAACCCTAGTTTCCACCTATTTAACTTGTGAATTCATAAAACTGAAGAAAGAGATATTGCTCATTTGGGTTCTATACCAAGCAAAGTCTTTGGTATCAATAATTAAAGATCTTATTGGTATTCTGTATGAAGCTACTGCAAATCAACTACAATAATCAAAAGGGTTTTTGTGGAGCTAGTCATGTAGTGGGATTCATACAAAAAAGTTAGTCACATATTAGAATCCGTGCAAATGAGAAGTATTTTACAAGATTAAGTCCAATTGGGTGTTGGAGCTGATACTGTTGGTATTTTGGGATAAGCCAGTGGGTTAAGATTCTTATATATGTAACTATTTGATTCTTGATTAGTGAATTCTTCGGAAGTGGTAACATGAAATATATCTGATGAGGTTTTTGTCCGTGAATCAACTACAACAATCAAATGAGTTTTGTGGAGTTAGTCATGTAGTGGGCCAGATGCAAAGGAGTTAGTCACATACTAAGATCCGTGCAAATGAGAAGTCTTCTATCGGATCAAGTCAAATTGGGTGTTGGAGCTAATACTGCTGGTATTTTTGGATAAGTCAGTGGGTTAAGATTCTTTATACTTGTAACTACTTGATTCTTAATTAGTAGATTCTTCGAAAATAATGACCAGAAATTCATCCGGTGAGGTTTTTGTCTTTGAAGATTTTTCTCAGTTTGATTAAATTGCCATTTCAAATTTATTTTCTACTACACTCTATTTAGTTTGGAGATTTGATTGTGCCTCCATTTGATTTGGATGTAATTTGACTAATTAATCAACTTTTGTAATTGAATTAATAAACTTGGGTCAATCTATAACCCAACACTAAGGGATGGTCTTATGTATACACTCGTTTATAGGTATCTGACTTCGGTCACCAATCTCAGTGTGGAATTCTCTAGGCTTGCTTAATGTAGGTCACCTTAATTAGATCAAGGGCATGATTGATCTACAATTTAGCTTAACCATGCTCGGTCGCTCTGATAGAGAATCTAAGTCTGGGGCTTCGACTGGTCAAGTGACCATGAGTTTGGCAAGATACTTGATGGTCAATTGAGGGTTAAAATTCTAGGCCTAGCGTGCTTGGCCAGGCCCCAACATAGCTAGGCTTACTCAGGTTAAACTCTCTTAACTAGCTCTTGGACCTATCCTTCTTGCGATTGAACGATTTCTCTTCTCGACTCTATACCACAAGTTTAGACAAAAGGGTTGATCTAATCGAACTTTTTGAGAGAAAATTTTCATTATTGGGCAACAATTGGCATCGGGATCACTAGCGGATATTCTAGAAAAAATGTTTTCAATAATGACACGAACTCAATATGATTATCAGATAATATTGTCTAAAAACTTAGGAGGGAGGGGACAAATAGAAACTGCTGGTGGGTGGGGAAAAGAACTAAATGAAATTTAAGAAGAAAAAAAGAAAAAAAAATGGCTGTTCCCTATCTGAAGGGTTGGTGGCCAAATGCATTGGGCAAAGGGCGTTGCTACTTTATTAAAAAGTTTGATTATAAGTTTTATAACTATCAGTGCTATTAAAGGTGAACCGGAAACTTATCTTCCCTTTTTGCTGCATAAACATATTGCCATTGAGGGCCATATCTTCTCTTTCAATTGATTATGACCTCTGATATTCCGCCACCTCTATCCGTATCTGAAGAATGCATTGCATTGCAGTACTTGAGGACCTCGTTTCATTCTTCGGTCAACTTGTCCAAGCATCATGGAGACATGTAAAATCAAACAACAATGCATGACAAGGAAATGTGATGGAAAATTTTTCATCCATTACTTTTAATTTTTATTTCCCTTGTCGGTAGTGCATTCATGACATATGAGTACAAGTTCGTCAAAATTTTGATAAAGACAGCCTGAAAGCTCGTCAAAATTTTGTACGCCTTGTGTTTCAGTTTATTTTTTTTCCCTATAAATCAGCTAAATTTCATTCATCAAGTAAAAGTTACAGCTTTAACTTGAGTGGTATGGGATGGGATAGGTTTTAAGACCAAAAGTTAAAATAATTCTCAAATAAGCAAAAGCTTAATTTATAGTTCATACTTAAAATATGCTCAAATTAACAAGCTTATGTGGGAAACTGCTAATATGATTGAGGGGCAAATTAAAAAAAAAAAAAAAAAAAAAGAGAGAATGGACAGGATGATGTGAACTGGGCACCACTTCATCTACTGGTGATCTATTATAAAACATTGAGAACTTCTGGTGTTTACAAGCTGAAGCCAATATGGATGCAGAAAAAAGCAAGTGAACTAATAGAGGTCTCGTCTTTAGTGGGAAAACTTGAATTGCATTAATTTGCTATGATTGATTATGGAAAAGAACCAATACCACTGAAGTGTAATTTAGTGGAGAATACATAAAACATTAATTGATAAAGACAATACCACTCAAACAAGAAAGAAGAAGATGAAAGAAAAGTAATGGGTGTGTAACACAGTTCTTTGGCCCATTAAGACCGAATCCCAACTTCACTAAGCAATCCTGCTCTGTTCAGGTTCTGAAAAAAATGTAATAAAATATGCAAAAGCTTTACATCAACCCAACATTTGGAAAGTTCAACCAATAATTTGGTGGGAAATCAAGCTGATGTCACTAGGAAATTATCTACTACCAAATCATTCCCAAGTTACATTATGATTGCTATGCGTAATACACTGAAAACCCCTTAAGGGGTAAAACGGTCTAAGCACCAATAAATAAAATCATATAAAGTTAAGATCATTATAAATTAATCTCCAACAAAAGATATCACAATAGTGTCAAAAGGTCAATGAGATGACGTATTGGCAAAGATATGAAATACTCAGTTTTGGATGAAATACATACTGCATGCATTGCATAGTGCATGCATTGCATACGGTATCAAAAAATTGGGCTTTCTTCTGGGATAATGGATTTTTTTTTTTTTTTTTTCCTTCTAGCGTAATAATAGATTTGCCTGTATATATACTAAATATAAATGAGATAAGTGGCAAGCAATGTAGTTTAGTGTTTCTTTTTGGACGCAACTGTCAAAGGCAAGATCGTGCATCACCAGCTGCCACACCAGTGCAGCTCAGCTTGCCACATAGTGCAGCAGCTAGTGCACCAGATGATGCACTATCAGCTGCCACACCAGTGCAGCCCAGCATGCCACACAGTGCAGCAGTTCATGCATCAGAGCTACCTAGACAAGCACTTGATTAAGCAAGACAGGCACATCAGTTACTAGCTGATGTAGGACCAGATGAAACTCAGATTGAAGCTTTACGTGGTAGTCTAGAGATCTTATCTTGTGCTACAGAGTTGAAGGAATTGAAGAATTGTATAAATTCACCTAAACGACAATGTAGCTTAACTGACGTATGTACAGAAACGGTGTGTAGCTTTGTATGTTAGTATGGTTAGTTTAGTCAGGCACGTGTAAGAGTTTGTTAAGTTTGTTAAGTTCTGTTCACACATGCATCTATCTGGTAAGTTAGTTGTAGAACAGAGTTGGGTTCTTTTCTTACATATATTTGTATAGCTATTGATTCAATGAATGAAATAATCAATTCAGTTTTCATCAAAGTCATTTTTCTCATAGCAATTGTAGGGGTGATAGGTCCAGGAGTACAAATCTATGTATCTATTGGGTCAAGGGCCCAATCCGAGGACATTAAGCAGTCCGAGGACGAGTAAACACCTTCCTAAGAATCCATGTTGGTAAGCAAAGAGGTGAAATATGATCATGATCATCCCAGATGGCAGTCCAAGGAGGAGTGCTTCCTCGGTTGAGCAAAGTCGAGGCCAGAGGGGGTGGTCTGACATCAAGAGCAAAGTTCTGGACGATTCCACTAATGAAGATAATTATCAAGAAGAAGCAAAAGAGAGGAAGGATACAAAATATCTAAAGGAAAAACTGCTACCATCGCATTAAATGCTCTGCAGCTAACTCTTTTGCCGCATTAATGAAGAGGTGATACTTAAACAATAATTTTTAGCTTTACAGCTACTCCCCAAAGACTTCAAGAAATTGCTGATGGGACAAGGATTAACATCAGCAATCTAGTCTACACGTGGAGGGTAGAGATGAAAGGGGAGAATAGTATAAAATAGAAAGAAGACCCTAAGGGAAGGGGATTGAGGAATTAAGAGAAAAATACTGTAGCAATCAAGAATTGAACTTGTAATCAAACTTGAGAGAAATATATAAGAACTGATCTCCTCAGACTGTGCTGAGGACGATTTTCTTTAGATTAAACCAGTCTATCTTCATTTTCTTGTCATTTGAATTCACTTTACTTGTTGTATAATTTATTAAAGCCTAGTTTTACAGCTCACTCTCTACAAATTCATTGTATTAGACTTTTTGAGCCTAAGTTCATTCATCCTTTGGGCTAAGGACTCAAATTGCGTCCTTCCAGCAACAATTATAAGATGATGACATGGTTAATATATGATTATAATGTGATTGTCAACATTAACACCTAATAAATTAAGATAACAAGGGTATATTTCAGAACAAACATGATTAAGTTCTATAATGCCTCTCTAAAATAGAAGCTATAATCAAGAGAGTCAATTTCGTACCGGAGGCTATACCGGTTTGACCAGTAGAACGATATATTTCGATACCGGTCAATATTGGTGTACCATTTCGGGTTTACCGTTATTTTTTATATTTATAAATATATGTGTGTGTGTGTGTGTGTGTGTGTGTGTGTGTGTATTATAATAAATATAAAAGTTTACCATAAAACATTACCTCAATTCAGAATAAATTATTCATGGTTTTAGACTTTAACATCAATTAAAAGAAAAAAAAAAAACAGAATATAAAAAATTGAAAGCTTAATTGTTCATTGCATACTAAGAAAAAAAAAATACTAATAAGTTAATGTAAAAAAGTTATTATTCTGCTCTTACAAAAATTCAAAAATTACAAAACTTCAAAAAAAAAAAAAGCTTTTTTTTCTGTATCGGTCGGAATTGCCCGAAATCGGCCAGTACATGGCCGGTAAGACCGGCATTTAAACTGGTACGAAACGTTGGTATTTCAATACCGGTATATGTACCGGTATGGTATCAACTACATTAGCTCCAATTCCCAAAAAAAAAAAAAAAAAAATCATTACTTTGTTGGTAGAGTGCTGATAGGTTTATGTAACTGTCATATCCTTGCATGTGAAATTAGGAATGAACACTTGTGCATCCAGAACCAGCATTTCCATTGAGGGATATATATGGAAGCATTCAAGCAAGCAGCTGTTAGAGTCAGCCAAACAAATGTATTCATTTAGCCCTACAACCCTGGTGTCAGATACGGTGGAGAAAGATAACATTTTGAGGAGACTCTGAGACTTTCATATAACTTATACGAAATTCATTTTATGAAAAAACTTAAATCTATGGATTTGGTTTCAATTATTTTTTTAATTTTTTAATTTTTTCTCTCTCAACTTCCTTACTTTTTCTTCTTATGGGATTTTCACTCACACTTACACATAGGTGGGGGCAGGAGGAGTGAAGAGGGGGCAATTGCTCTCCTGCCCCACCAAAAATATAAATATTTAGTGATATACTTCTTTTATATTATAGTTATAATCAATACATATTATCTTTTGTATATGTCAAAATTCATTTGAAAAATTGAAAGATATCTTTTCCTATTTTATTAATTTCTTTTAAGATTCAAAATTTATAAAAGGAAAATGAAGGTAGAGTTAAAGGATAAAAATGGGAAGAAGTTAGGGAGAATAAAAAAAATATTATTGTTACCTTTCAAGAGTGAAATTAAAAAAAAATATATATATATATATATATATATATTTATATATATAGACACACACATAAAAGACTTCAAATTCTTTATGTAATAATTAATCTCATTCATTAAAATTGTGTATAAGCAATACAATTTGGGGATATACTACCTAATAATATAAATTTACTTTAATTTGTATTGAGGGACAATTTTTTCTACATGCCACATGCCAACCTTATTAGACTTCACTTGTCCAATCAGCAAGAAATACATTAATGGGTCGCTACAAATTATTTCCTACACAATAAAAGATTTTGGACCTACTTCACTAAAAATTGGGCCAAAACCCACTATTACAGCACTAAGCCCAAAGCCCAAAATCCCTTCACATCACTTCACAAATGGCTAAGTCCAAAATTGGGCCTACAAGCCTAAAAGCCCAAACCTTTCTTAACTACACTAGACTAATAATCCAGCCCGAGGCTCAAGTGTTTGGTTGCATTCTTAACTAATTATAGCTAGGCTGGTTCCTCCTTAGTTCAAGCTAAACCAGACAACAGCTAGGCAAGTCAGCAATAAAAACCAAGGGCTCAAATCAAGAATTGAAACTTGACACGTGAAGAGCTATGTGAATCCCTTCTCCCACTATCTTCCGCTACTTTCATGGACAAGACCAATGAGGTGTGCTGGCCTGTTAACCATGAAAAGAAGTAACGCTCTCTTTTCTTCAAATCTTCAGCCAAAGTAAAAGAAGCCATAACTAGAGCTCCAAGCTTCTATATTCTTTACTTGCTCAAATTCTTCACGAAAATAGCAATATAATAGATTCATGAACTAATCATTTGAATCACAAAAAGGGAAACTTAGAGAAACGTGGTTTGGAGGGCATGAAGAATTGTCCAGTAAAGGTCATTAGCTCTAGGTCAAATGAGAAGCATAAGGCTTGAGATGTATTCTCCTACAACCTCTAGCAATCCATGTCCACAAGTAACACATCAAGCATACAAACCTCACCCATGACATAGCTTAAAATGATAAGACCTTCCTATTCTCAAAACCCAAAGTCTAACCAAGACTTAAAAGCTAAACATTGCATGTTGTCCAGCAGCCTATACACCTTCAAGGGAATTGAACTTATATATTACCATCTTTAACTAAGACTAGGAAAAAGAGTTATAACCGTTTCCTGATTGGTCCAACTCTTTTCTGTCTCTACCAACCACCACTAAGATCGCATTGTAAAATGGTGGGATTAAGGCAAGGGAAACACATCAACAACAGACGAAGATCCAAAAACAAAAAAAACAAAAAAACAAAAAAAAAAAACAAAAACAAAAGAAAACCTTAGGCTATGTTTGGTTCAATAAAAATTGATTTCCATAAAATACTTTCCACCATTATGGGTTTTTGGGGCGACAAAAAATGTTGGTCAACCAAAAATTGTTTTCCAATTAATAGTAAAAAAATATACTTATGGCGAAAATTGATTTATGCTTTCATTTTTCATAAACCATTTTCCGCCCCGCCCAAATCTTACTGACCAAACCTCCACCCCCCCACCCTCGCTATCTGCAACCCAACCACCATCCCCCACACTAACGTCCCCAGTCCCCGATGAGAAAATATTTGAAAATATATTTCCATGTTACATTTTTAAGAACGCAACCAAACACTTGAAAATAATTTTTGTAGTATTTTCAAAAACGCAAACAAATACCTAAAAATAATTTCTTTTCCAAAAAATATTTTCAATTGAGTGTTTAAAAGTTAGTACTGGGCATAGCAAACCACATTTCCAAATTTTTATTTATGTCCTTTATATTTGATTCAATTCATTTTGGCCAATGTTTCAAAATTTTCATTTTAATACTTAATGTTTGATTCCATTTTATATTAGCCTTTTATGTTTTAAAATTTTCATTTTTGTGAAGGACTAAAAAAAGGTCAAAATGAAAATTTTGAAACGTAAATAGCTAAAATAAGAACAAATCAAGTTTTAAAGTCAAAAGTGTATTTTTGTCTTTTTTTTTTTTTTAATTTCACTTTTTTTAATGTAAAAATTTTTAAAATTCTTGAAGAAAAAAAATAAGTTGTACTGAACAAAGTCTTAGTTTTTTTTTTTTTTTTACACAATTAAGAATTGTAATTCTACATGTTTGAAAATAATTATGATATTTTTATTGGTATCTTCCCATTATACTATTTTATTATCTTTTAAATCATTTTGATGAATTTCTTGTTGATTTGTGAGATTTTAATTTTCTAATATATTTTTTTAATTTTCCTTAAATAATTAATAATAAATTTATTTATAGATACCAATTGAGAGTTAATTAATTTTTATATTTTCTATTTTTCCTTAGTGTTTCATATCCAAATTTTTTTTAATCATTATAATTAAAAAATATTTTGAAATAAAAGAGTACTATCTACAATATAAAATTATAATATGACAAGAATAAAACAAATTTTAAATTTAGTTTATCAAAGTTACTATTGTAATTTCAATTAATAATAAAATCGTCAACCTTTGCAAACGAAAACTTTAACATATAACTCAATAAATTAATACTACCAAACCAAAATTTATTTTATATAAAAAAGAATGTTCACGATTCATCATAAAATTTAATAAAAAAGTGAAAAATTATATTATGTTTTAAAGTAACAGTTTTAGTTTACCTTGGATAAGCCAACTAGCCAAGGCATGGTAAAGGAGAAGAATTTTGTAGGTCGAATGATTCTAATGATAATATTATAATAATTTTGTAATTCAAGGAAATTATGAAACTTTTTTTCATGAGAAGAATTTGGGTTCAAATCCCCACTACTATAAATTATTGTAAGAAAAATAAAAACAATTATGTTGTAGATTGCTGATATTTGCTTTTTTCAAATGTAGTGTAATAAGATTTATTGTCAATGAAATCAAGATTAAACACTGTCCTTAAATATTTTAAAAAAATTATTTAAACCTTGCCCATTTATTGTATATTGTCACCACTATATATATATACACACACACACACACACACACACACACACACACACACACACACACACACACAATCATCTTTCTCATGCCATACATACCTTGTATACTGCAAAAGAGGACAAATCGTCCTCCCCACGCCAGTTCTAAATTCATAATTACCCAGAAGAAAAAATAAAGAAGATTCCCCATTGTATAGGATCAGGATAAACCCTAGACTAGAGTAGAACTTTTTTCCTTTTTGGTGCTTCGACCTATATATCTAATCTTTATTCTTCTTTCAATTGATACTAATGACCCTCGGATTACATCATTACAGTACTTCGGGATGGCCTCGGCAGCATGCATGGCAGTACTTGAGAGCAAAATTCATTCTTTAGCCAACTTGTCCAAGCATTGTGGAGACACAATGAATCCAACCAATATCTATGTCAAGCCAATCTGACACTTCAGAACTTTGCATTACTTTCCTTTAAAAAGCCTTCATGATCTTTACAGATATCTGACCTGTGAAAGTTTGAAAACAGTGGCATTTGTTTTTTCCCGTAGTGAAAGCTTTTTGGATTTATCATATTCTTGCTAACAAATAGCCATGAATGATTAATCTCACCTGTACATATGCTTGATGACGTGAAGTAGGTCCTTTCAATATTTTCATGATAGTTAGCGAGATAGGTCATAATTGGTACGATCAGCAAATAAGAAACTCCCATTCATAAGCTGAAGCCAATAAGGGTTGTAAGAAGAGAAAAATTAAATGGGAAAATAAATTTATAGATGTCTCACCCTTTTGAGTGGATAACATTGAAATGCATCCATGTGTTGGTACTAAGGAATAGCCAAGAACACTCAACTTATATTAGTGGAAAACTCTTTAATTTATAAAATATTGATAGAGACACTAACACCAAACCAAGCAAATTGTTGGATAACACTTGCTCAAATCAAAATTAAAAATGATAATTCTTGTGGCTACTAAGCAAATTGTTGGATAGCTTTAACTTTCAGTACATGGTTAATCATGGTATTGATTTGATCTATTAGTGGAAGTTATTGAGTTGGTTAGCAGAGGAAATTGATGTTTGAGTTTCAAGCATGTATTTATTGGCATCTCCTCATTCTATCTATCTCTTACTTATTTCCCATTTTTAATCATTTACTATGCAAATAGTTAATTAACTAGGTGAACGAATGGAGATGTGCTTATAAGTGGCCAAGCCGCATTTCTTTCTTTCTACTCTTTGTTCTCTTATTCTCTTGTTACCATTTGTTAGGGTTATATTTTGTTAAGTGTTGGCAAATTCAAGTCAAAAGACTCAAAACATATTTTGATGTATTTGAGTTGTCCAATTTTCTAATCTCTAAGATGAAGTGAAGATCTATTTGAAGACACAAATGAATAACTCAAGAATCTACTCAAAAAAGAGGAAAATTTGCAAACTCAACTACAACCTGATCGATCAAGGTTTAACCAATCTCGACATCAGTCATGATACCACTCCAACTATTGAGATACGATTATTCAAATTTCTCATTTGTGGCCTAAATTGAATTGTAAGCCTTGGAATTTGAGCACTAGAATTCCATAGTGATTTATAAACATATTTTTAGAGCTATTATTAAGAGGATGACACAGACTGATATAAAATCATATTTTTGCACATATAAGAACAAATTTTAAATGATGAAATAAATTTGTCCCCTACTTTATCTTTTCCAAGTGTATAATGGTTTCTGCAATATGTTATGATAACTAGAGGGATGCACTTAGAAACAAATCCCATGGAGAGAGGGCAGAATGCCATAGGCTATTAGGTCATATTGACTTTAAACGCATAATCTAATCTCATCTAATAAGTTATATCTAAGCAAAACATGGTGTGAAAACCTTTCAACATCGATTGCTTATTTTGGAATGCATTGCCCTTAAAAGATTGGGCTTATTGTCATAAGAAAACAAGTAGCTGCCTCTTATAAATGCCATGACCATGTTGTATCACACGAAAAACCCATTATAGTGTAAACAGCAAAACAACGAAAAATATAAAGATATATATATAGGTAAGTTGACTTGGTGTCCATTCGAAAAATTATTCTGGGATGATTCACATAAACTGTTTCGCAAGAACTGAACAGTAGAACCATTACGAATCTGGGCCGACAGTGTAACTTTATGAATCAGAGACGCGCAAGCTTTATATAACAATCAATAACATTAACAGGTTTTCTTTAATGGACAACTTGGATGATTTTATCAAAAAAAAAAAAAAAAAGCTTGGATGATATTAAAGCTGAATAAGTGGCATACCTCTATAGATCCTTTTCCTTTTCTCTGTTCGATGCGTAATACTGTAATAATGCATTGACATAAACAATACGCAATTATGACATATTGACATGGTCTCGTCTCGCCAATTAGAACCCTCACGTATTGGTATTTGCAGGGCAAGCCATAGCCTAGAAAAGTGGGACAAAATTGGCTTATACCCTTTTTACACAAACTAAGCAGCATTTTGCCCCATTTTCCAAACTAATCAGGGAAATGTCTTTCTTTTGAAAATCGATTTTCTAAAAATCGAGTTAGGCCCTATAGCGGCGTTTTTAAGGAGCCTATAGTGACGTTTTCAAGACCTATAGCGGCGTTTTATAACTCGATCTTTACAAAGTCGAGTTATAGGCAAAAAAAATGAAAAAAATTGCATATAACTCGATTTCATGAAGGTCTAGTTATAAAACGCCGCTATAGGTCTTGAAAACGTCACTATAGACTCCTTAAAACGCCACTATAGGGCTTCAAAAAAAAAAAAATTTTAACTCGATTTTGAGAAAATCGAGTTTCAAAAGAGAGGCATTTTCCTAATTAGTTTGGGAAAGAGGACAAAATGCTGCTTAGTTTGTGTGAAAAGGGCATTTGCCCATTTTGTCCTAAAAAAGTGAGTGCAAAACACCATCTCTCACACGCTTTAATTTTTCTGTTCCATACTTTTTTAAAAGTTGGTGTTAATCCTAATTTAAAACAATTCTTCATGGGATAAATATGTTATCACAACATATTTGTCCATTTTTGATTGGATAATATCACTTACATATAAAATCATCACCGATCATTGGTGAAAAATAATTCAATTACCACTGTATACATATATAATAAAGTGTGTTAAATTATTACTCACTAGACCTTTTGTATCTAAAAACAATTTTAGATATTAAAAAACATAAATTGGCGAGTCCTATTAAATGTTAACTTGTAATCAGTGGTTAGAAATCTGTATTTGTTCTTAAGATCACGGTATAAAACAGAAAATTAACATATATATATATATATATATATATATATTTTTTTTTTTTTGGTTTCCCAGGGTGTCCCCAAACGATGTCCAGGACTAATCCCTCGAGGTACTGTCGGGCGCCGAAGCGGGGACCTCTCCCAAGAAAGTTTTTTGCATACACAAGGTCTCAAACCCGAGATCTCTTGCTTAAGCGACCAGAGCCCCTTCCACTCAGGCCAACCTTCGTTGGTATATATATATATATATATATATATATATATATATATATATATATGTATGTATGTATGTATGTATCCTCATTCTTTCATTTTCTTGCAACAAAAGCAACTTGCTTTTTTCTTGCTTTTTTATTCAATCTTCTCAGCCGATGAACCAAGCGAGGGTCGAGCCCAAGTCGAAGTCGTCAAAAAGCCCAGGCATCCGTTGAATAAGCCAGCCCAAGTCCAAGATCATCTGGCCAGGCTCACTCTTTGATGGTAGGTCAATTTAGTAAATCATCGCTAATTTCGGGGCCGCTCTCAGCCCACTCACAACACCACCAAGTCTAAGAGAGAGAGAGGACAACGAATGGGGGCATTACCATTGTTATTGTAGGTCGTGGGTTGGGATGGGTGACGGTGGGTTAAGGTTCTATATATTGGAATTGTTATTTGTATTTGGATTTGATGTGGTTTAACCTGACGTTTTGGAGATTGTTGTAGCATTATATTGATTTTTTTTTTTTTTTTTTGGGTGACTTTGGGTTTAAAAATACTACTTTCATTTTTTTTTTTTTTTTTTTTAACTTTGCCTGATAAACTTATGAAACCCCTCATTTTAACAAGTCATCATTATTAGTATATAATTTTAAGTTGTTTTTTAGAGTTACAAATTGTTCCTAACAATCTTAGTTTAAATTACCGTCTTTTTTGATAAAGCAACCGAATACTAGACAAATTTTGATTCAATTACATTCGATTTTCTCTAATCAAATTCTAATAAAATTATACATTGCAATTTCTTTAAAATCTATAATTTGAATTTTCATTAGGAAAAAATTTAATTACAAAATTTGTTGTAACTTAAGGCTAAAAATTCCTTTAATAAAATTAACATTATTACATATTTTGAAAATTTAACCATTGAATTGTATGTTCTTTACACTTTTAATACACAAGTCAAATTTTGTGTCAATTATATATTATTTACTATATGATTTATAAACTTATATTTTATGCATAATTTTAAACTACAAAAACATGAAATTTAAAAAATTTATTGATGACATAGCTATTGATATTTAATTTTCTAGAAATATTGCAAGCATGAAGAATATAAGTTGAAAATGTAATCCAATAATGGATTTGTCAAAATTCACCTCCAATAAAAATATATTAAGTAAGATTCTAACCATAAGCTACAACCAATCCAATTTTATAATTAAACTTTGTCTTTTTTTGTTATTAATACTTATTGTATCATATATATATATATATATATATATATATATATATATATATATAATTTAAAACATTAAAAATTTGCTGAACTTTGCTGTGTATTGCACCGATCAAACGCTAGTTTAGGACGGCTTATTAAATTGATTTTGGAGGATGAAAACAATCCCCTCTATTTGTCGTGTGAGTGTATACCTTGCTGGGAAGCTTAATTCTTTGCTTGTCTACAGAAATAATAATAATAATAATAATAATAATAAACAAGCAAGCAAGCAAGCCAAGCATGAAATTCCAATCATATTTATAGGTACAATAACTCAATTATTATTAATTTTATCGGCCAAATTCACTAAAGAAACAAACATGTATAGGAATTGTTAGGACAAATGTAGATATTGTTTGAGACATATGTTATGTAAATTGGCTAATCTTTTGACAAAATGCACTTTAATTGTATTTGGGTAAATTTAGGATGTGTTTAGTACTTCAAAGAATAAGAGTTCAAGTTTAGTTTTGAAGTCATGCAAATCTATCCAAGAAACAAGTGAAGAAGTATTGTTCATTAAAGCTCAACAGATAGCTCGACAGATCCATATCCATCGAGGTTTAATGCTAATGCTCGACAGTAGCTTGATAGAAGCTGTATTTATTTAGAATTATGAAATTCAAATTTCCAGATCTGATTTCATGCATATCCATGTGTATTTGTGTAGGGTTTCTTTTCTCATAACTCTAGACATATATAAGGATTATTTTAAGGGCCGTCTAAGGTGATGCAAAGTGATGTAGCTCAATGCAAATCGATTGTGCATGCAATTGTGACCGGAGACAGAATTTGCCCTAATTCATCATATTCCTTGTAGAAGCTGCTGCATCTTTGCGTCAAGAGTTTTGTAACCAATGAGCTTCTTGATCTTCATCGTTGGATAAACTAAAGAACTTTGCAACCAACATTTTTCTCAAATTGGTGTGTTAGTCATGTACTTGGATCCGTGCACCAATTGGTTAGTCACGTACTGAGAGCTGTGCATTGAAAGGAAAGATTGTCACTACATTACAAGTCCAATTAGGTATTTGGGTTAGGGTTCAACTGTAGGTTGGTATTAGGTACTGGGATTCATTTTACTTGTAACCGCTTATTTTGATAATAGTGGGTTCTCGGGTGTAGTGACCTTAAATTCACCCGATGGGGTTTCGTAAACAAATCATCTGTGTCAAATTTATTTTCCACTGCATTTAACTTAGTTGGTGATTTGTTTGTTCTACCACACTTAATGCATGTAATTGAATCTAATTAATTTCACTTGGCTAAATTAATTGATTAAATTACCAAAGGGATCAATACATTCTTGGCCTATCAAGTGATATCAAAGCAGGCACACTCAGATTAGGTCTAATCTTTGATGTGTGATCCATTGATCTATGTTTGTCATGGATAGAGGAAAATCTCTAATTATATCTCCTTTATTTGATGACACTAACTATGCATATTGGAAAGTACGCATGAAAGTTTTCTTCCAGTCTTTAAATGAGAAGGTGTAGCAAGCTGTGGAGATTGGTTGGACTAAGTCAAAGAAAGCGCCGGTTGATTGGAATGATGCCAAGATCAAAGCAGCAAACCTTAATAACAGAGCATTGAATGCTTTATTCAGTGCGATCACCAATAAGGAGTTCAAGAAGATACCTTCTACTGAAACTACTAAGGAAGTATGGACTATCCTTTAGAAAACCTATGAAGGGACTAAGGCTGTCAATGATTCAAAGTTTCAAAGGCTTACCACGAGCTTTGAAAAGATAAAGATGGAGAAGGATGAGTCGTTTGACGAATTTTATACTAAGTTGAAGGACATAGTTAACTCAGCCTTCAATCTTGGGGACACTATTCCGGAACCCAAGGTTGTAAGGAAGGTGCTAAGGTCACTATCTAAGAGATTTCATGCCAAGATCATTGCCATTGAAGAATCAAAAGATATTGACTCTATTCCTTTGACGGAGTTGGTTGGCAACTTGCAAACCTATGAATTAGGTTTGACTAAAATCGGGAAAAGAAGCAAAAGCAAGAGCATGACACTAAAGGCCAAAAGTAATGAGACCGATGAGTCTTCCAATGGTGAAGATTCCAAGATGAAATCCTACATCACTAGGTAATTTAAGAAGTTCATGAAGAATGCCAATGCGAAAGGATTTGGTAAGGACAATAAGCAATCTAGTACTTCTCATTTCAAGAGCCAAGACAGAGGGAAAAAGGATGCTAAGAAAGGTGGTTAGTACACTATTCCCTCCATACCAAAGTGTTTCGGATGTCAAGGTTTTGGACATATAAAACAAGAATGTCCAACATATCTCAAGACTATTGGAAAAAACAAGGCCCCTACTGTTACCTTGAGTGACACTGAGCCTGAGGATGAGTTAGATGGTAGTGATGATGAGGGAATTTTAAATGTCTTCACTGCTATAGTTGATCCTACTGATGGGTTTCAGAAATAGTAGATGATGAAGAAGACTTGGTGGACTCTAAGTTTCAGAAAATGGATGTCAACTAAGACTTGGTGGACTCTAAGAAGGCTTGACATGTCATAAATAATTAAAATTTTTAAATTATATGATACTATCTATAAAAGAACTAATGAGACATTATCTTAGTCTATAAGATACATAGTATGTGATTTATGTGAAAAGTCACAGAAGATATAAATCACAAGTTTTTTGTAAACTCAGAATTTTAGTTCGAAGTCGGTGATGAAATTGAGTATTTCATCTGCGAAGACTATAACATATCAACTAAGATGATTTGTTTTAATTATGGAAGTAGAGACTTCTAGTTGATATGTTTTAAGAGTTAAGACATATTGAACTGGACCGCTGTGAGATTTATTATTCTCCTAATGACTGTCAAATGAGTAATAAATCTTACAACTTCTATTTACATTAATTTTAAATTCTGAGAGAATAATGGACTTGATTATAAGGTGTAAGTTGCTTTGATATATCAAGAGTGAGATCTATAAGTCACGATCAAAACCTCAATATGTTGGGCAGCCATATTTAGTGTTGATGGAACGTATATTCTCAAGATGGAATTCATAATTTCTTAACGGATTTATAAAATATTCCCTTGAGATAAGTTTAATGAGTTTGGTTATTCAGAGTGTTGGGCCCAACCACTTTAGTAAGGAGTTACTAAAATATATATTTATGGAATTGGATTTCATAAATATATGATGAATAACATAAAGGATTAAACTGGGTACTCAAGGATTAAGATACAATAATCTTCAAAGTGGTAGTCTATATTTATGACTTTGTATTACTACGAATATTTTAATGAAGGGGTTGCATGTATAATAAAGTTTTGGGATATAATTTATTAATAAGGCCTAGAGTGCAATTATATTCATATAATGGTATTAAATATAATTAATGGTAACTTTGGACTTGTCAAGAGTTGACAGAAAAGCCCAAGGCCCATTGGAGTTAGAGTCTTATTTGTTCCCTTTTAGTTTCACTCCAAGCCATATACTAGAGCCCAATTGGAATAGCTCAAAAAGCTAGCCCAATTTGATAGTTATATATAAGGAGAGAAACATAGAGAATTTCATAAATCTTTTCATAAAGTTTTTTCATTAAGATCATATAAGGAATGAAATGGTTTGTATGTGTATGTTGGACATACTCTTATCCTCTCTTTGGAAACTGATTGAGAGACCACACTTCTTGGGCATTAAGTGAAATTGAAGTGAAGATTAAAAGTATTCCTAAGTACTTCTAATCTTTTGTTTTGAATCTCATCGCACCAAGATACTCTTTCTTATTCTTAAATTCTTAAACTTACATAGTACATGTTATCAATTGCAAATGAAGTAGATCCGTCAATTTTTCGCTGCGTAGGTTTTATATGTGATACAAACATGTATTTTTCTAACAGTACAAGGTTTCTGAGAAGCATGAGAAACTTTATAGGCTGGCCACTAAGAAGCTGAGTGATGTGAAGCTAGATTGAGAGGAGCTCTCTGCAAAAGTTGATGAAGCAAATTAAATCATTGGAGCTTTGCGGTTCGAGAACAACTTCCTTGCTGAAAAGACAAAGAAGCTTGAAGTAGAACTATTATAGGTTAGAGCTCAACTGGAGAGGACTTTAAGTGCAAAACTCGATAAGATGCTTAGCTTTCAGAAATCTGCTTCTGATAGAACCGGTTTGGGATATGATTTCTCTTCTTATATTATTGCCTCTTCTAGTACAACTATGTTTGTCTCGCCTGCTAATAATATTAATTTTGAGAACAATGAATGTAAAACTGATATAGCTAGCGAGAATGTAGACAAGGGAAAATCTATTTTAGGTACACCCCTTAAGCTTGAAAAGAAAGAGACTAGAAACCTTAGGACTAAGAAGGTTAATAACAAACAGTCTCAACCAAAAAAGCTGCATCTTTGTCTTCACTGTGGAGCTTCAGGGCATACTCGTCCAAATTGCTACAAGTGGTTAGCCACTCAACAAAGCAATAGTATGATTTCGTCTGGAAACCAGAATCAGTTTCCATCCTCTTTTGCTCCTCTTAGAGATCTTCTTAAGGCCCTTATGTTCCTTTTGAACTTGAACGGTTTCAACTCTTCCCCCTCACCACCAGATCAAAGGTTAGCTCAAAGGAAAGGTTCTTCTAAGGTGTAAAAAGAAAAATGCTCAAAGTAATCACTTTCTCTCTCTCTCTCTCTCTCTCTCTCTCTCTCTCTCTCTCTCTCTCTCCTTATGAATTTTGCATTACTTATGTGTTTTGCTTTCTTGTTTTTGAGTTAGTCTAATTTTATGTTTTTCTTTGTTTAACATGTTTTTGTTTGTTTGTTTCCAATTTTTGCTTTATTTTGTTTTTCATAAAATAAAAATAAAAAATGAAAAATTAGAAAAATACAAAAACAGTGTGTGTTTTGTGTACATTGGTACTTGTTTACCTTGGATGACCATTGAAACAAAGTTTTCAAAACTTTGTATTGTTTGTAGCTTAAATGAGCATCTCAATACACAACTAAGCAAGTGAGCTTTGTGGCTCGTGTTTGTGATAAGTAAGATTAAATAATTTCTTGTACTTAACACTTATATTACTTTTTTTGACGGGAATGACTAAAAAATAATAAGAGAAATGCATAAATAACTATGTCACCACTAAAGCCCGCCAATCATGTATAACATCTGTGTGCTTCGGCATAGCAAAATTGTGATGTTTGTGGCTTAACATAATTGAGCTTTTCTTCTCTCTCTCTTATATGCCCATGCATGATATACTCAAAAAGAAAAAGAAAAATATGTGAAGACTATAAAAGCAAAAAGAATCAAAGTGCTTGTAAATATGGTTGCAAGCGTGTTTCTAGGAGATGTGGGAGTTATAGGATATACCTCAAAGGTAATAGTCCTCATCAAGCAGTTATGATTGCGTGTGAGTTAAATTTATTTTCTCATATCTCAAATCGTCATAATATAAGACACTTATATACTCTTGATATGTTTTCACATACACCATGCAAATTCTTTGCTACTTTTGATAAATGTGCAGGTACAATGTGATTTGGCCATCACAAGAGATACATGTGTTATTGTATGCTCACTAAACTATCTCAACTAGTTTTTTAAATATAAAATTGGTTAGACTTGTTTAGTGTGTGTGAGTGTGTGTGTGTGTGTGTGTGTGTGTGTTTTGGATCTATGAATGCTTTGTATTGTATTTGTTCAGAGATGTTTTTGAGAGCTTAACATATTGATTGGATCTATGTTTGAGTAGCTTGCTTGTTTGCATTCATCTCTTTGTGTTTTTCCCCTTTTTGAAAAACTCTTTTTTATCAAGCTCGATAGCTTCTCGATAGATCCTCGACAATTTCCTATCTATCGAGCCCTTTGGACTTCTTCTCTTGATAGATCTTATCGCATATTCGATCCATCAAGCTTTCTGGGCTTTGTCTCGATAGCTTCTCGATCCATCAAGAAGTTTTTTGTCTAGCCGATAGATTCTCGACAGAATCTCAATCCATCGAGGAACTTTTGCTGTCAACAAATTCTCGACAGATTCATATCTGTTGAGATTTAATGCTTGACAGATCTTAATAACTTCTTGATCCATTGAGCTACGATTTCTATATATATATATATATATATATATATATATATATATATATATGTTCAGCATGAAATCAAATTTCATTTTCACTTCTCTCTCTCGATAGAAAATCTTTTCTCTCCCTCCAAACACTCTCCTTTCACTCTAATCTCCACTCCTTTCAAGTTTTTGGCCTAATCAAGCTTCAATCTTGTGGTATGAACTTCTAATTGCTCTTTTCTCATGGATTTAATGTATTAGACTTAGGTTTTTGGGTTTTCTCTGAAACTTTTGGGGTTTTTTGAATTTTTTTTGAGATTTTTGTGAAAGTTTTGGGTTGGGCATTGTTTATTTAATGCTATATGATCATGCATTGCATTCCATTAGCATTTTCACAATGTTTTATTCACTTAGATGTGTATTTGATTGTTGACAATTGAGTGCTATTAGGTCTAGATTGGGTTGAACACATGATGCAATTATTTTTAGCACGTCACATGTTTATGCAAATTTCATGCATACGTATCCTTTTTTTTATCTTTCTTTATACTCTGTTGTGATTGTGTTCTATTTCTCTCTCTCTCTCTCTCTCTCTCTCTCTCTCAGATAGACTGCGCATGGCACCTCAGCGCAATCTACTCTAACTCGGAACCCTTTTCGTTCCAGGTCATCTTCTTCTACTGATCTTCCCCCTCTTCACGTTTGGTTTGGTGATGAGAAGGCCCATTAGGACTTCTCTGAAAATTTTTCTAAACATGGCGTTCATTCGAAGCGTCATGTGATTCTGCCGGATTTTGCTAACACTACTCTACCTGATGTCATTCACACTTGGGGATAGGAATCTCTTTGTGAGATACCCGTAAGGTGTCCCATCATGTTCATATAGGAGTTTTACTCCAATATGCACGATATTGATACCTTTTTACCTCAGTTTACTACGGTCTTCCAAGGTACACGTATCGTAGTCACTCCGGATCTTATATCTGAGATGCTACACGTCCCGCGGGTAGCTCATCCTTATTACCCCGACTGTCAACGTTTGAGGATTGTGTCCAAAGACGAGCTTCTGTCTCACTTCTGTGAGACACCCTCCGTATAAGGTGAGCGTCAAAACACCCTATGCTCGGGCTTTGCAAAAGGTTCGAGATTCCTTAATATAGTGATGACATTTGTTCTTACTCCACTGTCTCTCTATAACTTCATCACAGAGCCTCATGCTCAATTTTTGTTGTCCCTTTCAGAGGATCTTTCCATAGACTTTCCTTCTCATTTCATTATCTTTATCATAGATGTCTATAGGGATATGGCAACCCGTGATAAACTCATTTTTCCTTCAGCTATCACGAGAATCGTTTGCCATTTTTCTATCCCTATTCCTGATTCTCCTCTTTATATTGTCATAGGTGCCATCAGTGCAACTTCTGTTTGGTGAAGCGAAGCCCAGCTTTTACCGAAGCGGCCACGGACTGAGACGACGGATCCTCCAGCCCTTACCATTCCTTCCACCTCCACTCCTTCTTCTTCGGCAGGTGGTGTGGCTCTTAAGGTGGTCATGGCGCAGCTTCAGTGCATGGATGCTCGATTTGATACTCTCACCACTGAGTTGTATCAGATGAATAGTTATGTTGGTTGTATTGCATGACGACAGGCTCGCCTTGGTGGCTTTGTTGTTTCTCCATCTCCATCTCCCTCTCCAGAGGCTTCTGAGGATGAGGATGCTGCTGATGGTGGTGATGATGATGAGGATGAGGATGCTAGCTCTTCTAGTGATGAAGAGATGACGACCTCTCAGTGACTTACCTTTTGTCATTTGTGAAAAAAAAAAGGGGAAGTAGTTTTGGGATGATGAGAGTAGTATTGTATCTAGGGGGGAAAGTTAGCATATAGCATTGGACATTTTTTTTTTAAAGGGAGTGCCTTTATTTTTTGAGGGATGTAGTGGGGATTTTATGTACTTTTCTTTTTCTTATCTTTAGTTACATTATCCTCTTGTACACTAGTCTTGTGACCATTTATTTTATGACATACATTGTATTTATTTCTCATTTATATATATGATGATGTACGTTGTTTTTCACCTATCTTTTTATGTGTTGCTCCTTTTCTTTCTTCATATACATGTTTCTTTATGTGTGCAATCCTTATTTCTGTTTCACACTAAGATGCCTTGATTAGATTTGTTTAAAATGTTTCAGAAAGACAGGTTGTCAAAATCTATCATGCCATGAACTCTCTTCTTACAAAGTTTTTCAAGAGTTTGTATTAGGATTAGATTTTATTGTATTCAACAAGTGATTATGAGTTCAGTGATTTAATACTTCTCTCATACTTCATTTGTTTGTTGTGGTTTTGTCATGGATTACCAAAAGGGGAGATTGTTAGGACATATGTAAATATTGTAAGAGACATATGTTATGTAATTGACTAATCCTTTGATAAAACGCACTTTACTTGTATTTGGGTAAATCTAGGATGGGTTTAGTGCTTCAAGGAACAAGAGTTCAAGTTTATTGAAGCCGTGCAAGTTTAGGATGGGTTTAATACACAAAACACACACTGTTTTAGTATTTTTCTTATTTTTCAATTTTTTTCATTTAAAAAAAAAAACAAAATAAAGCAAAACTTAAAACTGAAAACAAACAAACAAAAACATGTTAAACAAAGCATAGCATAAAACTAGACTGACTCAAAACAAAAAAGCAAAGCACACAAGTAATGCATAAACAAAAGAGAGAGAGAGAGAGAGAGAGAGAGAGAGAGAGAGAGAGAAAGTGACTAAATCACTTTGAGCCTTTTTCCTTCCGCATCATGGAAGAACCTTTCTATTGAGCGAACCTTTGATCTAGTGGTGGAGGGAAAGAATTGAAACCGTTCAAGTTTGAAAGGAACATGAGGGTTTTAAGAAGATCTCTAAAAGGAGCAAAACAAGATGGAAACTGATTCTGGCTTTCAGATGAGATCATATTGTTACTTTGTTGAGTGGCTAACCACTTGTAGTAATTAGGTCAAGTATGCCATGTAGCTCCACAGTGATGCTGCTTCTTCTGTTTAGACTTTTGATTATTTCCCTTCTTAGTCCTAGGGTTTCTAGTTTCTTTCTTATCAAGCTTAGGAAGTGCTCCTAAGATAGATTTTTCCTTGTCTATGTTCTCACTAACTAAAATAGTTTTAACATCATTGTTCTTAGGATTTACATTATTAGCAAGTGAGACAAACACAATAGTACTAGAAGAAGCAATATTATAAGAAGAGAAATCATTTCCCAAATCGGTTCTATCAGAAGTAGATTTCTGAAAACTAAGCATCTTATCAAGCTTTGCGTTAGAGGTCTTCTCCAATTGAGCTCTAATTTGAAACAGCTTCGCTTTAAGTTTTTTGGTCTTTTCAGCCAAGAAATTGTTCTCAAACCGCAGTGCTCCAATAGTCTGATTAGCTTCGTCAAACTTTGTGGAGAGCTCTTCTCGATCAAGTTCCACATCACTCAGCTTCTTGGTGGCCAGCCTATATAGTTTCTCAAACTTCTCAAAAACCTTGTACAATTATTCATAGGCTGTATGGATGTCATCTTGTTCATCCATTTTCTCAAACTTAGAGTCCACCAAGTCCTTTTCATCATCTACTATTTTTGAAACCCCATCAGTAGGATCAACTGTAGCAGTGAAGGCATTCAAGTTTCCCTCGTCATCATTGTCATCTAAGTCATCCTCAGGCTCGGTGTCACTCAAGGTAGCGGCAAGAGCCTTGCTTTTCTCAATAGTCTTAAGATAAGTTGGACATTCTTGTTTCATGTGTCCAAAATCTTGACATCCAAAGCATTTTGGTCTAGAGGGAACAATGTACTGACTGCCTTCCTTAGCATCCTTCTTTCCTCTGTCTTAGTTCTTGAACTGAGACGATCTGGACTGCTTACGGTCTTTATTAAATCCCTTTGCATTGGCATTCTTCATGAACTTTTTGAACTACCTCGTGATATAGGATTTCATTTTAGAATCTTCATCATCAGAAGAGTCATCAGTATCACTGCTTTTGGCCTTCAAAGACATGCTCTTACTCTTGTTTGATTTCCCTATCCTAGTTAAACCCAATTCATAGGTTTGCAAGTTACCAACCAATTCTGTCAAAGGAATTTTGTCAATATCCTTCGATTCCTTAAAAGCGGTGATCTTGGCATGGAATCTCTCCGGAAGAGATTTGAGCACCTTTCTTACAACCTTGGGTTCCGAAATAGTTTCCCCAAGATTAAGAGTTCGCTACGTCCTTCAGCTTGGCATAGAGCTCATCAAATGACTCATCCTCCTCCATCTTAATCTCTTTAAAGCTCGTGGTAATCCTTCGAAACTTTGAATTCTTGGCAGCCTTAGTCCTTCATAGGTAGTCTGGAGGATGTTTCATGCTTCCTTAGCAGTTTCAGTAGAGGATATCTTCTTGAACTCCTCATTGGTGACTACACTGAATAAAGCATTTGATGCTCTACTGTTGAAGTTTGCTGCTTTGATCATAGCATTATCCCAATCAACCGGCGCTTCTTTTGGCTTGGTCTAGCCTATCTCCACAGCTTGCCACATTTTCTCATCTAAGGACTACAAGAAAGCTTTCATGCGTACTTTTCAGTATGCATAGTTAGTTCCGTCAAGTAAAGGAGGGGTAATTAAAGATTGTCTCCTATCCATGACAAAAAGGGGTCCATGGATCATACAGCAAAGATTAACCCTAATCAGAGTGTGTCCGCTCTAATACAACTTGATGGGCCAAGAATGTATTGACCCCTTTGGTAACTTAATTAAATTAATTAGCTAAGTGAAATTAATTAGATTTAATTACATGCAATAAGCATAGTAGCACAAAAAAATCACCAACTAAGTTAAATGCAGTGGAAAATAAATTTGACATAGGTGATTTGTTTACGAATGGGGAAAACCACCGAGGCAAAACCCCACTGGGTGAATTTAAGATCACCACTCCACTATTATCAAAACAAGAATCCCAGTACCTTATACCAACCTACACTTGAACCTTTACCCCAATACATAATTGGACTTGTAATGTAGTGAAAATCTTTCATTTCAATGCACAACTCTAAGTATATGACTAACTAATCGATGCACAGATCTCAGTACGTGACTAATACACCAATTTGGGAAAGATGTTGACTGCAAAGTTCTTTAGTTCATCCAGATGGTGAAGATCAAGAAGCTTCTTGGTTACAAAACATATGGTGCACAAACGCAGTAGCTTCTTCAAGAGAAAAATGAACTAGGGCAAATTGTCTCCGGTCACAATTTGAGTGAATAATCACTTTGCATAAAGTTGCATTACCTTTGATGGCTCTTAAAATAATCCTTATATATGTCGGGTTGTAAGAAAAGAAACCCTACACAATTAGCTTGGATATGTGTGAAAAAGAGATCTGAAAATATGAGTTTTATAATTCTTGATAGATACAGTGTCGAGAGTTGTCGAAAATTATATATTAAATCTCGATAGATACATCTATCTAGGTATCTGTTGAGCTTTAATGAATAGCACTTCTTCATTTGATTCTTGGACAGATTTGCATGGCTTCAATACTATACTTGAATTCTTGTTCCTTGAAGTATTAAACACATCCTAGATTTAGCCAATTACATGTAAAGTGCTTTAAAACGTTTTGTCAAAGGATTAGGCAATTCTATATAACATATGTCCTAACAAGTTATACATATGTCCTAACAATATTCTATAGATCTAAATTATGTTGTTATAATAAATAAATAAATAAAAGAGGAGGGAAGGAAAGACTTAGACAAAAAATAAAACTAGGAAATAGGCTATTTTAAATATCTCAAAACCCTTCTTTTTCCCCTCCATTGACATCAAATTTATTGAAGCATAATTATGAAAGGTTTGGGCCTTAACCATATCAAACCCATGAAAAGTTCTTAATAAATTTTTAGAATATTCAATCAATAACGTAATAATAACCAATGTCAAAAGTCTTGTACCTCAATGGCAACATCTAGGATAATCGTATTTATAATCCCATTTTAATTTTAATGCTTGTCAATTATTCCTTCTTGTTCCATTTTGCATAGCTTGCAATTCACAAGGTCATCTGTATGGGTTCTTGATGTTTTTCTAATGCATTTGCTCCTATTATGTACCTATAGAGAGACATTAAGATTAAAATTTGGATTACCAGAAGAACCTTATAAAGATTGCTTTGTACACTTTTTTGTGTGAACCATTTGTTCTCTGTCAAGAGTACGAAGAGCTAAAACATAGAGGCTTAGACCCCTCCAAATTAAGGTTCTAAATTGCAATAATATAACTCAAACCTATTTCCTTAAATCATTATAATCAACATGATTTTAAGCTAACATAATTCCCTAACATCATAGGTTGGATTGGCCCACCGATGGATCCCCCACAGTTGCCTCCATCCATGGACAAATGAGATACCATTTTGATAGAAGAGACTATCATCTGTTGCTCAAGTCTCATTGCTATGTCCTAATAATAATTGATTATGATTTTGTAGAGTTAATTATTATGGTTTTTTTTTAAAAAATAAGACAAAGATAATAAGTCCTAAATAGCATCGCTAATCACTATCAAGTTTGTTTTGATGGACATATGTCATTAATATTCTTATTGTTACATCATTGTTTTTATTTTCAAGTAGAGCGTGTTAACTGCCAGCAGGCCCAATACTTTGAAATCAAATATAAAATAATAGGGTAATTTGCAAAGTACACCCCTAACGTTTGAGGGTGATTGGATTTTACATCCAACATTTCAGAACTTTGATTTTACACCCCCAACATTTGGCTTCGTTAGTAAATCACCACTTCGGTTAGTTTTTGCAGTTACCATGCTATCTTGCTGACGTGTTTTTTTTTTTTTTTTTTTGCCAAATAAGCTCCAAAATGACACAATTTCAATGAAAATGAAGTGATGACCTAGCAAATGCAAAATGGCGCCATTTCCCCACCAAACAAAAAATCTCAAAATCCTAAATCTAAACCCACAAACCCAGCCCTTAGCTCCCTAATCCATGAACCCAACCCTTGCCTTCCTAAACCTTATGAACCTAGACCACCACATCGACTCTGTAACTAGCTCCTTGCATCGTGGACCTAGATGTGAGTAAGCTCATCATAGGCTAGTCAGCTCCAAGGCGATAGCAACAGCGGCAATGGATATGGCCAAGCCAATAGTCAGTAAGTTTATTTCTCTTCTCTATAGCTCTCTTTCTCTCTCTCTTTTTGGATTTTTTTGACCATTGTTGGATTGGAATTTTGGGTTTTTTATTGGGTTTGTTGGGGCTTTTATTGAATGGGTTTGTTGAGGTTTTTGTTCATTTTTTTTTTTTTTGGGATTTTGTTATTGGATGAACAAAATGTTTGGGGTTTTTGTTAAATTTTTTGGGTGATGGATTTGTTGCTAGAACTCTCTATGTGTGTGTGATTTAAACTCATTTGCTTTGCTATTGGAACTCTAAGTGTGTTTATGGTGGAGTTTGTTTCTCTTTATTTTAATTTTTTTGGGTTTTTGTAGCACTTTGATGTTGTTGATTGGGATGAATTTTTTTAAGGATTTTCGTATAGTTTGTTGTCAGTGGTTTATGATATATTTGGTTATGTTTTGTTTGGAACTGGTTACTTTATTGATATTTAATTTTGGTGGGTTAGCCTCTTGGGTGATGATGGGCTGTGTGTATTGAATTAAGAGAACTGCTACGTCCACAACATTTTTCACAACATTTTCACAACAAATCCTAGTTGGCAAGTTGTTACAGGTTTTAAATTTAAATCCAACACTGAAATTACTTTCTTACCCACTAGTAACAGCAAATAACAACCGGCCAGCTAGGATTTGTTGTGAAAATGTTGTGAGAAATGTTGTGGACATAGTATTTCTCTTGAATTAATGATGTAAAATAATGCACATTTTTACTTGGTAAATTGACTAAGTGGAATGGTTGTGGTCAAACTGAGTGGTCCAAGTGTTCTGCTTTGTAGCTCTTGTCAGCATGTAGTATTATATTTATTTTAGTAATGGCTTATGTCCATTGAAAGAAGATGGTAGTGTTAGTGCCTTGTTAATTAATTGTTATATTATAGTAATGCTTCCTGTATACATGTGTGTGAATTATATTTTAGTAATTTATTAATTAAATGTAATATTTTAGTAATGCATTTCTATGTGTGTGCAAGGCATTGAATATGGATCAACCATTTGATATGTCTATACATCATGGAGGAATATTCATTACACAGTGATACACATGTTGAATATGCTAGAGGGACTGAATCAAGAGTCTTAGATGTTGATCCTAACACTCTTGCTGTTTTTGATATGCCAAAGTATGTCAGAGATCTTGGTATTATGAATGTAGCAAATTTTTTTTTACCGAATTCCTCATATGGAACTTCATAATGGCTTATTTCCATTGAAAAAAAAAATGATGATGTTAGGGCTGTACGTGACTGGTTAGAATTTGCACCTGAAAGGTTAATACACATATATGTAAAGCATGTTGAACAAGCTGTTAATTAGGAAAAAGTTTATGAGGATCAAGGTAATGAAGGTGATGATGAGCTATAGAGAAGAGAAACAAACTCTGTTGGCTTGGTCGTATCTGTCGTCGCCGCTATTGTCGCCTTGGAGCTGACCAGCCTTCAATGAACTTACTCACGTCTGGGTTCACGATGCAAGGAGCTAGTTGCAGAGCCAATGTTGTGGTCTGGGTTCGTAAGGGTTAGGAAGGCAAGGGTTGGGTTTGTGGGTTAGGGAGCTAAGGGTTGGGCTCGTAGGTTTAGATTTAGGATTTTGAGATTTACTATTTAGTGGGGGAAATGGCGCCATTTTGCATTTGACAAGTCATCACTTCATTTTCATAAAAACTATGTCATTTTGGGGCATATTTGGCAAAAAAAAAAAGCCTCAACAAGATGATGTGGTGAATAGTATAAACTAACCAGGAGGGGGGGGGGGGGGAGGGAGGTGATTTGCTAACGAAACCAAATGTTGGGGTGTAAAATCAAAGTTCTAAAATGTTGGAGTGTAAAATCCTATTACCCCTAAACGTTAAGGGCGTGCTTTGCAATTTACCCAAAATAATAAGTGAGTGAATTTCTTCCATTCTAAAATTTTCCTTCATTCTCAGCCTTACTACCAATGGCTCCACCACTAACATCACTAGAAACTAACCAGGGGGGGGGTAGGTGATTTGCTAACGAAACCAAATGTTGGGGTGTAAAATCAAAGTTCTGAAACGTTAGAGTGTAAAATTCAATCACCTCCAAACGTTAGGGGTGTGCTTTGCAATTTACCCAAAATAATAAGTGAGTGAATTTCTTCCATGCTAAAATTCTCCTTCATCCTCAGCCTCAGTACCAGTAGCTCCACCACTAACACCGCCATCACCAACTCATTTGTGGATTCATATATGAATTTGGGCCTGAATAGAGAATGTTAATTTTATTTTTTAATTATAGAAAAAGAATGTTGGGTTTGGACCTAGTGTATTATTTATGGGATGGACAAAAATAAAAGCAAAACTATATTATTTGTCCAATAATTACTATTAAAAAATAGTCTAATAAATTTTTTTAGAAAGATGTATAATATATTTATTAAAAGTATTTGTCTTCCTCCCTTAGGGCAACCTGAGGGTCTGATTTTTATTTTTCCAGTTCTTTGACAGCGTCTATTCACTTTGGTATTATGGCGGAGGAGGTGATTGAGGGTTTGGGGAATATGAAGCTTACGGCAGAGGAGGAAGAGGTCATTATGATATCTGAGGAGGCTAGGTTACCTGAGATTGAGAGTTGCAATCTGAGTTTAATCGGAAAATTTTTGACTTGCAAGGCGTTTAATAAAAGGGCGGCTTTATCAACGATGAGAAGAGTATGGGGGATGCAGTCCGGATTGCAGATTGTTGAAGTGGGAACGAACTTGTTTCAGTTTAAGTTTCAGAGTGACTTTGATCTAAACCGTGTGTTGAAAGGAGGGCCATGGTGTTTTGATAATCAACTATTAATGCTTAAGCGATGGCATAAGGGGATGACAGCAAGTAATGTGAAATTGAAGTGTGCATCTCTATGGGTTCAGATTTGGGGAGCTCCTTTTGATATGCTTTCTGCTAAAGTAGCAACTGAAGTAGGGAGTAGATTGGGTACTGTGGAAGATGTTGAAAAACGTTGAAGACAAGATATGCAGAAATTCTTCATAAGGGTTCGGGTTGCTTTGCCAATCTCAAAACCTTTGAGGCATGGTGGTTTTATTTCGGATTCTGATGGTGAACGCACATGGGTAATGTTTAAGTATGAGAGGTTACCTATTTTCTATCATTATTGTGGACTTCTTGGACATGATTTACGCCATTGTGCCAGTCACTATGCTGTGGAGAAAAATGGTGGGGAGATCGAGTACCAATATGGAGATTGGCTGAAAGTTGCAGGTAGTCGACAACGATCGCCACCACGTAAGGAAGAGACGGAGGAGAAGGCTGGTGCATGGAGGTCAGAAAATTTGGGAGAGGATTTCTCTCAACATGCTATCAGGCCGAGAATTAAGGGATTGAGGTGAGCAAGCAGATGGTGTGCCGTGAGAAACAAGGAATAGAAGAGATTGATGATGATATGATGCCTTTGGAGGGTGTGGATAAAAGCCAGTTTGGTCCTACTGATGCTAATATGGAAGTGAGCAACTTGAATAAAAATTATGTGGAAAAAGAAGTAGTGGACAGGTTGATGTCAGATGATGTGGGGTCAGATGTGGGTAACTTTGAATCAAATTTGGAGATGCCACAAGCAGATTTGGTAGCTAGGCTAAATGGGCATCATGTGCCTAAACAAAAATCTAACTGGACTAGATTTATGAGGATGGACTATGGGCTAGGAAGTTTCACTAAGGCTTTTGAAGGTCCAATTCTAGGGAAGAGAGTTAGTGAGCAATACTCTAATCTCTCTTTGTCACATGCAGAGGATGTTCAGGAGGTGAAGCGTGGGAAATTATCTTCAAGTCTTGTTGATGGATCGGCAAGGGTGGACAACCACCCTTGCCGGGAGCAATGAAACTCTTAAGTTGGAATTGCCAAGGGCTTGGGAACCCTTGGACAGGTCGAAGCCTTCGCAAAATTGTGAGGGAACAAGCTCCCAATGTGTTTTTTTAGATGGAAACAAGGTTGGATAAAGAAGGGTTTAATAGATTGTACGGTGAGTTGCCTTATTCGCATAAAATCATTGTTAAAAAACCGGATATGGGGGGCGGGTTGGCTTTAATTTGGAAGGAAGGGGTAGTGTTAGATTTGATTAATTACACAGATAATCATATCCTTGTGAAAGTGAAGGAAGAAGATGGGTTTGAATGGTGGTTGGCATGTTTCTATGGTTGGCCTGAAACAAACATGAAATATAAGTCTTGGAAATTATTGGAGCATCTTAAAACTTTTGTGGGGGGACCTTGGATGTGCATTGGTGATTTTAATGCAATCATTCAGTCTACAGAAAAGCTTAGCAAAAGGCTGCCTCAAATGAGCCAAATTGATGCTTTCCGTGCTTCTTTGGAGGTTTGCCAGTTGGAGGATTTGGGGTTTAAAGGATATTCATATACTTGGAATAATAAAAGACCGGGTGATGCAAATACAAAACTCAGGCTAGATAGAGCTGTTGCAACTAAAGAGTGGAGAGATAAGTTCTAGCTAAGTTCTATAACTCATCTTCCTCCTCATGAGTCAGATCATCTTCCTATTATTCTTCAAACAGAACATATGAAGCCGAGGAAGGGTAAAAAAGGCTTTAAGTTTGAGGAAAATTGCTTTTTTTGGGAGGATTGTGAGGAGGTTGTGTTGGAAGCCTGGATGACTGGTGAGGCTGGGGGTCACGGGTTGGGGATGATTCAACAGAAAATTAAGTGTTGTGGTGAGGCTTTAAGGGCTTGGGGTTTTGCAAAAACAAACCTGAATACTGAGGAAATTAAACAATTGCAGAAAAGGCTAGATTTATTAAATATGGAGGAGAATACTGAAGCTGTGCGAGATGAATATTTGGGTGTAAGCAAAACATTGGATGATTTACTTTTAAAACAGGAGATTTTTTGGGCTCAAAGATCTAGAATGGCTTGGCTGAGACATGGAGACAAAAATACAAAATGTTTCCACTCAAAGGCTTCACAACGTAGAAGGAGAAATTATATAAAAGGGATAAAGAACTCTGAGGGTGGTTGGGTAGAGGAGGAGGAAGATATAGCTGCGGTGGCAGCTGATTATTTTGATAACTTGTTTACTGTAGGTATATGTTCTCAGATTGATGATTGTTTAAATACTGTGCCTTATAAGCTGACCCCAGAAATGCAACAGGAGCTAACTTCTGATTTTACTGTTGAAGAAATTAAGCTTGCTTTGTTCCAAATGGGGCCAACTAAGGCACCTGGACCTGATGGTATGAACGCACTTTTTTTCCAAAATTTTTGGCATGTGGTGGGCAAGAGTGTTATTAAGGCCGTCCTGGATTATTTTAATTCTGGTGTCATGGTTCCTGCTATAAATCATACCCACATTGTGTTGATCCCTAATATAAAGTCTCCTGAGAAAATGTCTGATTTCCGCCCTATTAGTTTATGTAATGTTATTTATAAGATTATTTCCAAATTTTTGGCTAACAGGTTGAAACAGATTCTCCCAAGTCTTATAACCCCTACCCAGAGTGCTTTTGTCCCAGGGAGACTCATCACAGACAATGTATTGGTGGCCTACGAAACCTTACATACCATGCACTCTCGGAAAAAAGGCAAAAAGGGATCTCTTGCATTGAAACTTGACATTAGTAAGGCGTATGACCGTGTTGAGTGGCACTTCCTACAGGGTATTATGGCAAAGCTGGGTTTTCCAGTCACTTGGATTAATTGGGTGATAGGGTGTATCACCACGCCTTCTTTTTCCATTCTTATCAATGGGAAGCCATGTGGCAACATCAGGCCATCTAGGGGGATCCGCCAAGGTGATCCATTATCATCATACCTGTTCCTGCTGTGTGCAGAGGGTTTTACTTCATTGCTGGCAAAGGCTGAGATGGATAGGCGAATAAAAGGTGTGTCTATTTGTAGGGGGCGCCAACAATCTCAAATTTAATGTTTGCAGATGATTCTATTCTATTTTGCCGGGCAACTACTGGAGAGGTGCAGGTGATCAATGAGATGCTACAGGTTTATGCTAATGCTTCAGGCCAATGTATTAATATGGAGAAGTCATCGGTTTATTTTAGTAGCAATACCTGTGGTAACCATAAGGATGAGATTGTGTCACTCTTGGGCGTAAAGGAGGTGGAGCGATTTGATTCTTATTTGGGTTTACCGACATTGGTGGGTCGAGCAAAATACCAAACTTTTTCTTTCTTGAAGGATAGAGTTTGGAAAAAATTGCAAGGTTGGAAGGGGAAGATGTTATCCAAGGCAGGGAAGGAAGTGCTTATCAAGGCAGTTGCTCAAGCTATTCCTACTTATACCATGGGGGTATTTCAATTACCGGTGAAATTGTGTGATGAACTCAACTCCTTGTGTGCTAAATTTTGGTGGGGGCAAATAGGCAATGAGAAGAAAATTCATTGTAAGAATTGGGATTGTTTAACTCAACTAAAAATGGAAGGGGGTATGGATTTTAGAGATTTGAGGTATTTCAATGTCGCTATGTTAGCCAAGCAAGGTTGGAGGTTGCTAAAAAATCATGAATCTCTAATGTTTAAATGCTTCAAAGCCAGATATTTTCCTCAGTGTAATTTTCTTCATGCAAAAGATTCTCCAAACAGCTCTTTTGTTTGGAAAAGTATAGTGGCTGCGTTACCAATTTTGAAGAGTGGGTGTTGCTGGAGAGTAGGGAATGGTGAGTCCATTGAGGCTATTAAGGATAAATGGATTCCAAACTACCCTTCAAATAAAATTCTTCATCCGGTGCATGGTATGGAGGAGGGCTGGAGAGTATTAGATCTTATTGATTGGGACATTCATGGGTGGAAAAGGGACATTATTATGGCACATTTTATTCGGGAAGAGGCTGAAGCTATTTGTAGAATCCCTTGAGCCGAAGGGTTGTGGAGGATTCAGTGGTATGGCTGCATAATAAGAAGGGAGAGTATTCAGTTCGGTCTGGGTACCATATTGCACGACAAGTGTTGAGGAAAGCTGGATGGGCTGAATCGTCAAATAGGAGTGGAAGGCAATAGATATGGAGCATATTATGGAAGCTGAAAATACCTGAGAAAATTAAAATTTTTGGTTGGTGGGCGTGCCATGATATTCTTCCTACATGGATGAGCCTAGCAAAACGGAGAGTTGCGCCGGAAAGCTTGTGTCACTACTGCCAGAGGGAACCCGAGGATGCTGTTCATGCTATATGGGGGCGTGGAGCAGCCCAAGATGTTTGGGCAAGAAGCCTCACCATGTTGCAGAAAATTCGGACTAACCATTATGATTTTTTGCAGTTTGTTGAGTTGTTGGCGGACAGGTTAGATACAACAGAGTTGGAGCTTTTCTTTATCCAGTCTTGGCTCATCTGGAATCAAAGGAACGTGGTTGTCCATGGAGGCCAGATGAAGGACCCACGATGGCTGAATAAGAGGGTAGCTGAACTGTTAGACGAGTACAAGAAAGCACAAGCAAGGATGGTTATCTCCAATGCAACACCAAGATGCCGTAGCTACTGGCAGGCCCCTGCATAGGATATCTACAAATTAAATTTTGATGCAGCGATCTTCTCGGATATAAATTGTCTTGGTGTTGGCGCAATAGTTCGAAACCATGAAGGTGAGGTAATGGCTACTATGTCGGCAAAGGGAGAGTATGTGCACAATAGCGATGAAGCAGAAGTTTTGGCCTGTCGCAAAGCCTTGGAGTTTGCTATGGAAGCTGGCCTCTCAAACCTGGTAATTGAGGGTGATAATTCAAATGTCATGAGAGCACTTTCAGCACCTGCAGTAAATAATTCCTTGTATGGGCATATAGTTGATGACATTAGATCTTATTTTTTGGGTTAACAATCTGTTACTTTTAGTTGTGTTAAAAGGGAAGGGAACATGGTGGCTCATTCCTTAGCTAGATATGCTAGGAATATTGTGGATGCTTTGTATTGGATGGAGGATAAGCCTCCACCTGCTGTTGATGCTTTGCATTATGATCGTTTACATTTTAATGAATAAGTAAATCTTTCGTCAAAAAAATAACTATTATTACTCTTAATTATATATATTTATAAAAATTAAAAATAAGCCAAAATAGTATACCAGTATATTAATTGGTATTGAACTATTTCATAATTTTCATTTCCCTATACAAAATTAACTCTCTTGCCTCCTATTCAACCATAGTGCTCATGAAGCCAAAGCAACATATTAAAAGCATCAAGGAAGCTGTAATTATCAGAGAATTAGTATTATGCACTGAAAGAAATTTTAAATCGCATTCTCGCTAACTATGGTCCCTGTTGCAAAAATGCCTTCAAAGATTCAAAAAGTATTATGACTTAGCTACAGGGCCGGCCCAAATTTGGAGGCCGGCAAAATCTTCAAATGAGACCTTTAAGTTATCATTTAAATAATATTTAACTAGCATTTTATATAATAATTTTTATAAAAAAAATTCATTTTTTTTTTACTTTTTAATATGATTTTTTTTTTTTGGAGAAAATGATGAGGTTACAACAAATTTTACTATAAACTAATATTGTAACAGATGTGATCAGTGATATGAGGCTTACAAAAATATTAGAGATATTATAAAATTTACAACATGAGAATTACAAAAATATATCACCAATCACAAAAATTCATTCAAAAATACATTCAATAGTTTGTTAAAGTCTACCTATTATATTTATTGTCACATCAAATTATAAAGTTATGTAGACCACTACGCACCCTTGGTGCAGTGATCACTTCAGAAGTATAAGTATTTGTGGGGTGTAAGGGGCAAGAGTCGGGGTAAGACCTATTTATTTAAATTAGTCTTTTCTCTATCTTTAGCATTACTTAATTTGTTGGGACTTCTTAATAGTGAAAAAAAAAATGTAAACTAAATTTTTTTTTAATGCCTCCCAGAAGTATTTATTAAAAAAAAAGAAAAACATTTTTTCTCCCAAATTTGATGCCTTTATCTAGTAGGGGGCCCTAGGCAATGGCCTAATTGGCCTTGGCCTAGGGCCAGACCTGCTTAGCTACGTTGCATATTTTAAGGCATACAAGGTTTGAAGTTGCGACGAAATGGATGAAAAATAATAAATAATACAGGGAGGCTTAGTCATACCATCGAAATCATATTAAAAATAATGGCGATACTAACAATAATGTTTAAAAACCGCAAAGACGAAAACTATGAAACCCACTTTTGTTTTTTGCTGAAATTTATGAAAATCTTGGCACCATCCCCATGTCTGTGTTCTATTTTTTTTTTCTTTGGTCAACTTCTTGACTTCTTTCTGTATCTAAAAGATTAATTCTAGCTTTGTAAATTACAACAACAAAACACAAAGCGAGAAACTCCAAACATTAAGTATAAATATATAGGTCCTCACAACGCAGTTGCATTGAGGAAACATGAACATAGATAATAGATCCCAACAGTCCCAATGGTCCACTGGCCTTTGTGGGTGTGGAGAGGAGGGATCTACATGTAAGGGCTATCTTTCCCTCTTACAATAAAATATATATATATATATATATATATAGAGAGAGAGAGAGAGAGAGAGAGAGAGAGAGAGAGAGAGAGAGAGAGAGAGTTTGAAAGATTCACATTTTCTTGCAAGCTTTATGAATGTTAAACTAGTGAATTGACTGTGGTGCAGGTTGCATCACCTTTGGCCAAATTGCTGAGATTCTGGATGAAGGCCAAAGCTGTAAGTGCAACCAAACTGTTTCAATTCCAAAAATGAATATAAACAATAAAAAAACTTGTTTTTCTTGATTTTTATTTATAATAAGAATTAAGTAGGTTGTATATACACCAAAGTGTGTCAATGAGATCTTTTTCAAATGGATTATCATCTCTTATAAGGGTGAGATATGTGATTCAAAACCCTTCAATATATATATATATATATATATATATATATATATATTTGGGTTGGCTTCAAGTAACACCTGGTGTAACTTTAAGTAATGTTACACCACATAATATTTTTTAATTGGATGCAAATTTTGATAAATTTACTGTTAAATTGTATTATATTCATATATTTTTCATATTTGCAAAATTTCATGTTAATAAAAAATTAATAGCCATGCCATCAATCAATTTTTTAAATTCAATTTTTGCAGCTTAAAATAATGAATAAAAGATGAGCTTATGGATCAAATAGTAAATAACATTCAATTAACATGAAAATTGGCATGATTGTTAAGAACATATAGAATATGTAATTCAACGGTGAAATTTTCAAAATATAAATTCTATAACAAGTCAGGGCCGACTCAACGAATTTTTGGGCCCTAGGCGAAAGCTTTAAATGGGGCCTTTTATTATATTTCATTATAAATTCATATATTTTTTTCAATTAAAATATATTTTTCTTGCTTTTTGAGAGGCAAAATTACTAATTAAAATTTTGCATTAAAGTTCCGCTAACATTTCTTTTTCAATTGATAATATGGTTAATTTACTTAATCTTTCTTGTGACATAGTTGATCTTAAATAGGATTTTATTAATTTTAATTTTGAAAAACTTCTTTTTGCAGAAGCAGCTATAACAGGTATAGTTAGTAATATTCTGAAAGCAATACATGCATTTAGAAAAGACTCTAGCCTCTTTATATAATTTTTTACTAGAAATAAATTTGTCCATAGCTCCTTTCTGAGATTCAATTAGTTCTTCTCTTTGTCTTTTTTTTTTTTTTTTAGTTTTTCATATCCAGATGGATATTTTTTAGTAGACATTTATAATTAAAAAATATTTATGAATAAATGAAACACAATTTATAATAAAAAAATTACAATTTAACTAGAATAATATAAATTTAATGTATAAAACAATAGAACCTGGTTTATCAAAAGCACAATTGTAGCTTTACTTAATATGATCACTTTAAACTTTAAACCTGCACAAAAAAATTAAAATTAATATTAATACAAAGTAGGATTCAAACCTTTTTTTTTTAGCAAAATGTATAGGATTGAACTTGATTAGATCTACAAAGACCAACCCACTGCCACTAGCAAAATATGTAGGACCGACCTTGATCCACTAAAAGTCTAAAACTACCAGCCCACTATCCTCCATGGCTCCATCCCACTAAATCTGGTTTAAAAATAAAATTAAAAAAAAAAAAAAAAACGTGTAAGACTTAGAGGTCTAGAAAGTAGAATCAATGCTTCAACTCTTTAAGTGGGCTGTGGGTCCATTGACCATTCGGACAATTCTATACTCTTCCAGAGAGATCTAAATTTAAGGGAACAAACCAAAAAAAGAGTAAAGAGTACAAGTGTGCTACAGTTCAGCCAAAAAAAAGAGAAAAACCCAGCAGCTAAAAAAAAAAAAAAAAAAAAAAAACAGACACCCAAGTACCCAACAGCAGCAAACCATGAAGAAGACAAAAGAGGCAAAGGAAGAGAAAACAAAAAACGAACCTGAAGTAAAGATCTGTGAACACACTAAGTTTATTGCCAATATCAATTAATGAGTAAGCCAACTAAAAATAGTGTTTTTTTTTAGAATCAAGAAGGAGAGAATCATAGAGTGTGTTCGTTTCTTCTTTCTTTTTTTTTTGTACTGCCTTTTCTTATTTATCTGTTCTTTCAATTTTCTGCCTTTTGTAATATTTTTTTTTTTTTTTTTTTGCAAGCTAAAGATTTCTGCCTTTTGTAATCTTTTTTCTTGCAAGCTAAAGATTTGGTGATAGGATATTGGATTAGCCTTCATGTCACTTTAGCCTTTTTCTATGTGAGAAACGGGCATTTTTTTTTTTTTAATAAGATGAGAACTGCAAGCTAAAAATTGGGTGATGGGATTAGTCTTCATGTCACTTTAGCATTTTTGCTTCGTGAGAAATGGTTTTTTTTTTTTTTTTTTTTTTTTTTTTTTTTTTTTTTTTTTTTTTTGGGGATGAGAAGGCAATATTATATTATATAATATATTATTACAATTGGGGGCCTCTTCCAAGTTGGGGCCTTAGGCAGTGGCCTAATTGGCCTATAGCTTCAGCCGGCCCTGTAACAAGTTATATATATATATATATATATATGGGTTGGGTTTAAGCAATGTTACACCACTCAATATTTTTTAATTGGATGCAAATTTTGATAAATCTACCGTTTCATTGTATTATATTCATATATTCTCCATACTTGCAAAATTTCAAGGTAATAAAAAATTAATAGCCATGTTAACAATCAATTTTTTAAATTCAAATTTTTGTAGTTTAAAATAACGAATAAAAGATGAGTTTATCGATTAAATCGTAAATAACATTCAATTGACATAAAAATTGGCATGATTGTTAAGAATATATAGAACATGTAATTCAACGGTGAAATTTTCAAAATATGAATTCTATAACAAGTTATTGGGCGGTATAACATTTCTTAAAGTTACACCAGGTGTAACTTGAATTCAACCACACACACATATATATATATATATATATATATATATCCAAAATTACCTTGAGATTTAGGTTATTATTTTTCTCCCTATGTAATACTATTCTTGCATTCAATTTGCATATCATTCACAAATTTTAGTCTCCAAAAACTCAAAATACAAATTTGATAATAGTGATGTGATTTGAAACATGAACTAAAATTTTACTAATAGTTTTCTGAAAGAAACTCTGTTTGAAACATGAATTCAAATTTTACAAATAGTTTTCTGAAAGAGAATTACTTTCTGAGTATAATAATAGTTTTCCTTTCAAAATCAAAGAACTAAATCCACAACTTCCTTCAATTAAAGAGGGAGAAGAACTATTTAACTACAAAGGTTAGACTATTCTAACCATCTCAAACCCTAGAATGTTTGGCTTAAAGCCTTATAATAATCAATTAACAACAATAATACTAATTCGTGTCCCAAAATTTTAAGTATCATCTTCAATAATTTTATAGAAAGAGAGACAGGGTCTTTGTCTTTCTAAAAGAATGACATCCATTTATGATTATAATCAGATTTTAATCTCTCTACAATGTATCACTCTTCCTTGTTCCAATTTGCATAGCTTGCGCCACCCAATGCTGGTTATACGGGGTGTTGATGTTTTGCGAATGCCAGTGTCTTCTCTCGTGTGTCTATAGAGAGAAACTAAGAACGAAATTTGGATTACCAGAGCAACCTTGTGGTGATTGTTGTGTACACTGTTGCTGTGGACCATGTGCTCTTTGTCAAGAGCATGCAGAGCTAAAACATAGAGGGTTGGACCCTTCGAAAGGTTGTATTATAACTAAACCATTTCCTTAAATCATCATCACCATTATCATTATTTTAGGCTAACTTCATTTTCTACTGTACTAGGTTGGGTTGGCCCCCCAAATGGTCCACCAAATGCTCCTCCACAGTTCCCACCATCAATTTACAGATGAGCTCCTATTTTGGAGGAAGACTATCATGCTGCATTAAAATGTATTTAATACCAAATGATATCGCATCAGTCGTATCAAAATCCAATAATTAAAAAATATGTGTACAAAATAACCATGTCAGCTTTCTATCACTGTGCTCAAGGTGTTATTAGAGTGATTATTTTTGCACACATCTCTCATTTATTAGATTTCAATACGGCTCACATCCTATCATTTGACATGCTATCATGTATTAGGACTAGTTGTTAAAACAAATCAAAGAACGATTACTAGTCCCAAAAAACATCCCGCTATGAAGGTTTTTTTGAAGGTCAAATGTCTTTAAATTTGCTTTCTGTTAGATTATTGTGGTCATCAATCAAAGTGTGTTATCATTTTTACTTTAAAATCAAATATAAAAGTTGTTACTAGAGTTTTATGCAATTACTATTACTATATCAATGAAGTTTGAGTGCAAATGACTGTTTCAATGGATACCCATGAGGAGAACTACGACCTATAACAAATAAATGTGGTTTTATCAACAATAAAATAGGTTTAACTGGCAAGCTTTTGGTGGCGACTAAAGACGTTGACAGAATTATTAGCTAGGTTTTGGAGTTGCGATGGTCTAAATATCTTAGCTAGGTTTTGTTGTATTATTAAAGTTTGGTTTTGTTTCAAATTATCTTCTGCGTCCCTATCTAATCTCTTCCCCAAAAAGTTGATGGAATTTTTCCACATCAATTGTAAATAGGTCAAATCAGTCGGATTTAAGTTTAATCCAGTTAGGAATGAATAAAAATAAACTACATCAAAAAGGGGTTAGACTAAAACGATTATTTATATTGGTCATTGTATATTAGAAGAGCGATTATTGGATTCACACATGATGGGTGTTTTAACACATTCTCGCTCCGTAACGTAGTCTCAACACTTAATCCTAGGGGTTGTAGGTTAGATTTTATCTGTTATCAATTTTCCTTCTTGTAATTTTCTATCACTTGTAACAAGTAAAATAAGTTTTGTATTTTCCTTTTCATCAGATTGTACTTAGAAATCAAAGACATGTAATATTTTCTTCCCAAAAATTTCGTAATATATGTATTTCACATATTAAGAAAATTTATTTTTAGTTTTTTCTTAATTTTCCTATATTAATTAAATTAAGTGACAACTACATATAAGTCCCTTAGGTTAGGACAATGTGTCGATAGTTGAATCTCCATTTCGAGATTTTCATTATTGTGAGATACAAAAAATCTTAGTCCCCTCATATTGTGGTACTCACATGTGTCCTATGTCATATGCAAACACACCCGTAACTGAAGTCATGTTTTAAGTTATAATGGGTTCTTTGAGTTTACACAGAGTACATGTGTAACATGTTTTCCCCTTTTACTATTGCTATTGTTGATGGTTGGGTTTCCAACTTTCCATGAATGGGTGATTTGGATTGGGGCAGGTAACATGTGATTGATTTAATGAAGGTGGCAGCTAGTGACTTAGGTGTGGGGGGTTTCAATTTGGTATAAGGAGTGGTAGACAATGTGGGGGGTTTCAAATTTTCAATAGGTGCTTATAAAAAGGGTATCAATTTGTTGTTGATATAGGGTTTATTGGTGGTGGAGGGGAAAAAAAGAATTATATATATATATATATATGTATATATATAGTTGGGTTTAAGTTACATCTAATGTAACTCTAAGTAATGTTAATAACTTCTTATTGGATTAATTTTGAAAAGAATTCTATTGTTATATTACATGTTGCATATATCTTTAATATGCATGTCAAGTTTCATGCCAATCAGATACTATTTTCTATTCAATCTAGAAACTCATCTTTTATACACAATTCCAAATACAAAAGCTTGTAATTTATACAGTTGATTGATAATATAGTTACTGATCTCAAATTGCAAGCATGTAGAGTATAAGAAGATAATTTAATCTAACGGTAAATTTATTAAAATTCACATCCAATAAAAAGTTATTAGGTGATGTAATATTACTTAGAGTTATACTAAGTTTAACTTAAACTCAACTCACACACACACACACACACACACATATATATATATATATATATATATATATATTTCAAGTAGTGTATTAATCCATACTTAATTGATTGGTCTAAGGTCATGGGGGAACATAATTTGTTTAAGTCACTTCCTCTCTTTTTATCAGAGATTCGGAGCCCAACTAACAAAAGTGGATAGAAAAGCCACATTGAACATGGTTTGGAAAGTTAAGAATGAAATGAATGAAATTGAATTTATTGAACCAAATTGAATCCATTTAAAGTTAGAGGTTTGAACTTAATTTTAACAAATGTATATGTTTGCTCTCTTTTCTCTCTCACATGCATGCACAACCTTGACTTTCTTATACATTTGCCAAGCGCGCGCGCGTGCGCGCACACACACATATGTAAATATATATGTATGTATGTATGTATGTATGTATGTATGTATGTATGTAGTCTCACACAAATGGTTTGAATGGTTTGAAAGTTCAGCTAGTGATGAAATGACTATGGTGCAGGTTGCATAACATCCTATCTCACATGCATCACTTATGGCCAAATCGCTGAGGTTTTGGATGAAAGGAAAAGTTATAAGTATAATCAGTTTGTTAATATTTACAGAAGAATTGAAAATGAATTCCAGATTTGGGAATTGGGAAGTTTCCTCAAAATATTGTTCCATCCGGTATAAGATTATTTGAGTCTAAGAATGCTCTTTCAAAAGTGATTTCAGCAGCACGTTTGATGCCCAAGCCAAGGTTAATTTTTTTTTTTTTTTTGGGTAAAATGTAAATTTGAAAACGTTATGGTTAAAATTTTGCAAAAAACCACTTCTTAAAAAGTTATAAAGAGTTCTGAATAACATTTTAGTGCCCATTACAATTTGTCCACTTGAATGAAATATTTTTATATCGACTTACAAATATCATTTCGAGATTACAATAATATATATTAATTAGTGCTATAATAATAATAATAATAATAATAATAATAATAATAATAAGCTAAAATATTTAAATTGTTAATCTAATGCACGGTTCATAAGAAAAAAAAAAGTGATGTAATTGGTTTTTAAAGGGGAAAAAATCAAATTGGTCAGGAATGGAAACTTCCCTTTTTTTTACTTTTGCTAAAGTCTACCCATGTCATGGTATTATTATTATTATTATTAATAATACTTTTATAATATTAATTAACAATACGCATTGATGACATATTGACATGGCCTCGTAGCCAAATCAAAAAAAAAAAAAAAAAAAAAAAAAAAAAAGAGACATGGTCACGTCGCCAAATAGAACCCTCACGTACTGTTATTTGCAGGGCAAGCTATAGCCTAGAAAAGTGAGTGCAAAACACCATCCCAAACCGTCCCAAACTAAGTTGTTTGGTAGTCTTATTTAAAACAATTTTTCAAGGGACACATACATTATCGCAACATATTTGTCAACTTGTAATTAAAAACATTACTTATACATAAAATCATCAATAATAATTGGTGAAAAATAATTTAATTGCCACTTTATACGTATATAAGTTACAGAAAAGTGTATGTTAAATGGTGTCTTTCTATACTTTTTATATTTAAAACCAGTTTTGGTGATTTAAAAACATGAATTTGGTGAGTCATAAATAGGGGTGTTCGCGGTGCGGTACAGTGCAGTTTTGGGTCATTTTTAGCACCGCACTTTGCGGTGCGGTTTAGCTAAAACTATAACTGCACCGCACCTTTTTTTTTGCGGTCACATGTGCGGTGCGGTGCTATGTGGTGCGGTTTAGAGTTTGGCCAAAACCATAATCGCACCGCACCTCAATTTTGTGGTCACATATGCGATACTATGTATAAGATGCGATTTGAAGCCGGTTTCTTACTCAGCCTAAAACTAATTTTTCCCTTTTTTGGGTCAAGTTTTAAATTATTGAGCTAGTTTTTCTTTATTTTGAGTTGGCTTTTCTAGTCAACACTTGCTAGGGTTATTAAACTTTTTTTTTTTGAAAACTAGGGTTATTAAACCATTAATAATATATTTAATATTAAAAATAAATAAATAAATTAATATATAGAGAAGGTGCGGTGCGGTTTGTGCGGTTTTTTTATTATAAAACCGCAAACCGCACTACACCATGTGGTGTGGTGCGGTGCGGTGCACAATTACTTGCGGTGCGGTGCGGTTATGCCATTTTGCGGGTGGTTTTAGTGCGGTTTTTACGATTTGTGCGGTTTATGCGGTTTGGTGAACACCCCTAGTCCTAAATGTTCTTGTTGGCCGAATTGTTTTCACATACCTGTATTTAGAAATCTGTATTTGTTCTCAAAATCACGGTATAAAACAGAAAATTAAAAAAACATCCCTTTCAAGTGTTTTCGTTCTTCATTTTCTTGTAACAAAAGCAACTTACATTTTTCTTTCTTTTTTATTCAATCTTTATGGTTGATAAACCCAGCGAGCGTCAAGCCCAAGTCCAAGTCGTCAAAATCCCCAGACATCCTTTGGTTAAGCGAGCCCAAGTCCAAGATCATATGGCCCAAGCTGACTTTATGATGGCAGGTCAATCAAGTAAACCATCGCTACTTTCATTTTTTATTGACTTCTTTTAACTTTTCTTTATTAATTTATCAAACATCTTTGTTAGGATTTGAGTTTGTAGTATTGGTAAACTACAACAAATTGTAAGTCTTGTTGAGTTAGACAGTGTACTTTCAAGTCCAAGACAAGGACCCAAGTACAGGATAAAATAAAATAAATAAATAAATAAAAGTGAATTTGGTTTTTCGATTGATACTTGATTCGTGTTCAACCTGTCAAAAATTGCAGAATCATTAAAAAATCAGCAAACATGAAAAAGCTCATAACTTGTCCATTTCAATGCAAATTTGTGATCTGTTTGTAGCGTTATTTAAAAGATATTATAAACTAACCCTAGATAAATTTTAGAAGAAAGTGAGAAGTGCCTCAAGCACCTCCTATTCTGTATTTAGCTTTTCTATATTTAAAACTACTCTCTCATATTTTCTACCTGTGCCTCATACTAGTCATCAAAGATGCTAGAGATTCAAATCTTCAAGGGAACATTAAAGTACGTGGATTGAAGATTCACGTTGCAATAGATCACTATCAGAGATGTTTGTGGAATTCATAACTCAATTCAGTAACTATAGTTAGATTTACTACAAATAGGGTTATTGTGATTATAAATTTATATCTTATAAGTCCTGACCCAGGTTTTTCCTTTGGAATGATTTGTTTCGTAAGGTTTCCTAGGTCATCATATTGTGTCTGTTTTAAATTTCCGCACTTGCATTGTATTGATGATTATGTGTTTAACTTATATCTTTCATAACAGATCTAATAATCAACTTGGAATTAAAACTAGATAAATACAGTGTTTTGTTAGGGGTCAAAACCTAACACTCTTATTTTAACACGTCATTATTATTAATATATAATTTTAAGTTGTTTTTTAGACTTACAAATTGTGTCAAATAATGTTAGTTTAAATTATTTAGAACTTACCATCTTTTTTGATAAATCAACCCAATACTAGACAAATTCTGATTCAATTAAATTCTGATTTTCTCTAAACAAATTCTAAGAAAATTATATGTTGTATTTTCTATAAAATTTATAATTTGAATTTTCATGATTAATACTTATTAATTAAACATGTGTCATTTGAATATATATATATATATATATATATTTTTTTTCAATAATAATAATAATTAAATAAATAAATAAACAAGCAAGCAAGCCAAGCATAAAATTCCAATCATATTTATATGTATGGTAACTCAATTATTATTAATTTTATCATCAAATTTCACTAAAGACACAAAAATTAAAGACACAAAAATGGGAAAAAATGCCCATACACTCCTTGAACATTGAGGTAGTGGCCAAGACACCCCCTCAACTTTTATTTTAGCCAATTTGCTCCTTAAACTTTGCATAACTGCAAAATAGAGCCATTTGTTAGTTTACTGTTTAAACTCATGTTAGTCAGTCACGTGACATGCACGTGTAAAGAAAACTTTCCCAAGGAACCAGGTTCAAGAGTTCACCGGAGGAGAGAGGATCTCTCAATGGAGCGGCAGCAGCACTGGAGTTCGATTTCTTGCTGCCGATCTAGGCTTTAGAGTCGCCGATTGCTTAGTCTGTTTGAAAATCACTATTGGTTGAACCCACCACTGATCAAGGATTTTTTTTTTCTCTCCCATTTTCTTTCATTTCTTGTCAAACAAACAGCCTTTAATTTCTTATTTCTTTTATTTTCTTGATCAACAAATACCTTAACAAGCTTTCTCACAAGATTTCCAAACCCATCATTAAAGAAACCCCATTTTGATCATAATCAAACTCAAACCCCAAATCAAAACCTTAATCCCAATCCCCCACAATCACAACCACAGATTCAATAAGAATTAACACAACAACAACAACACCAATAGCAATAGTAGCATCAACCACTAGTCTACAATATCAACAAGAATGACTTCAGAGACGTAGTTCAGAAACTCACAGGCTCACCCACACACAAACGCTTCTCAACTCTGCTACCTATTCATGCACCTAAGCCTCCAAGCTCTTGCCTCCACCCCTGGCACAACTTAGCAATTGCCCCCTCCTTTGCTAAACAACGTCATTGATTTGGTCCCCATTGCTACCAATAACGGTGGTGAGAGATCGAACTCTGGTGATGCCACCACTCAGTTGAGAGATCCTCTCTCCCCTCTGGTGAACGCCTGAACTAGTGAACCTAGTTTTTCTCTCTCTATTGCTCTGTAAGGTTGAATTTATTCAATCATTTTGTTGGCTTTATTCTGTGCCAAATTTGCTTATAATTCAGCATTTAGAAACCTTGTATTTAGGTGGGAATCATGTAAGGGTAGTATGTGAGAGAGTGTGAAGAAAAGCTCAAGAGTGTGCACTCAAGAAGAGCCTTGCGACTAGATCTCGCGACTGGTGAGTCACCAATGGTAGCACACATGTGAAGCATGCAGGGGGAGTTGAAGGGACACAACAGCTGTTGCACTACAGGACAAAATTTTCAGATTGGACAAGTAGCTAGCTCGTGACTCAAACTCGCGACTCATTCCAGTCGCGAGGCTGAGTCACTAGAATGCCCTGTTTGGTTGTAACTAACTCTTTGCATTCCTCATACACCCTACTATAAATATGCTTATACTCACGAAATGTAGAGAGCTTCCAAAGAGAATTTTGAGAGAGAAAGCCTAGAGAAAAACAAGATTGACTCATCCATAATATTCATCCTTGATTCTCCAAATTCCTCTACTCTCACCCTCTCCATTGACATATCCTTGAGAGGTACATTTAGCCAAATACTTATTTCACCATACCCATATCAATGAGAAGGTATTTTGGTGCTTGGGAAGCAGTTCAGAACGGACCAATTCATTTTGGTTGATGCAATGGGAGATTGCGGAATCCGGTAAGCTAGAGAAGACAAGGTTCGACGTAACCTTGTTGGAGCAAGAAGCTTGAGGGCTTAGGTGCACTAGGTAGATTAGGCTTGGAGGGTCTCCTGCTATTCATGTATCCCAACTTCATTTTCTAGTAGATTATTAACTGCTTAGAGGGCGGTGGAGAGGTTCTTCACAGAGGACTTCGGTTTCCTTGTTGACAACACATCGCTATGTTGCCTTTGTGTTTGTATCTCTCTTCCCTTAATCTTTGCCTTTTAATTACTGCTGTGGTTGTGATTAATTTCGGTTTAGATTGCTTTACTAATTTTGTTTTAGCTTATTTTCATTTTTTGCACATATATAGTTTGATTGTAAGCCTGAGTTGGTATTTTTAATTTGGGGGTTTAAACGTTCATAGGTGTTTCACACCCTATTTAAACTTTCAATTGGTGTTAGAGTGGGTTCACTTGTTGTGGTATCAAAACGGACCGATTCATTTTGGTTGATGCAATGGGAGATTGCGAAATCCGGTAAGCTAGAGAAGACAAGGTTCGTCATAACCTTGTTGGAACAAGAAGCTTGAGGGCTTAGGTGCACTAGGTAGATTAGGCTTGGAGGGTCTTCTGCTATTCATGTATCCCAACTTCATTCTCTAGTTGATTATTGATCGCTTGGAGGGCGGCGGAGAGGTTTTTCACCTAGGACTTCAGTTTCCTCTTCGATAACACATCGCTATGTTGTCTTTGTGTTTGCATCTCTCTTCCCTTAATCTTTGCCTTTTAATTACTGTTGTGGTTGTGATTAATTTTGGTTTAGACTGTTTTACTTATTCTGTTTTAGCTTATTTTCATTTTCCGCACATATATTGTTTGATTGTAAGCCTAAGTTGGTATTTTTAATTTGGGGGTCTAAACGTTCATAGGTGTTTCACACCCTATTTGAACTTTCAATTGGTATCAGAGCGGGTTCACTTGTTATGGTTTAATTACCTAAGTGCAATCCTTGACCCCATTGATAAGGATTGATTTCAATCTTTTAATGCTCCACCATATTTTGATGGAAGCAACTATGCATTTTGGAAATTCCGTATGAGGGCATTTCTATGCTTTATTGATAAGAGTGTTTGGGATGCTATAGATATTGGATGGACTAGGCCGGAGGCCAATAAATCCACATGGGATAAGACAGCCCTTGCGGCAGCAAATGCAAATAGCAAGGCACAAAATGCCAGATGAGTTTCATAGGATATCTTATGTTACAATTGCCAAGGAAGCGTGGCAAATATTGGAGACCATGTATGAAGGCACCAAGAAGGTGAAGGATACTAAGTTGTAGATGCTAACCATTCGATTTGAAGAGCTGAAAATGAGTAAAGACGAGACATTCGACTCATTTTATGGCAAGCTGAATGAGGTGGTTATTTGGAAGTTCAACTTGGGTGAAAAGACGGAGGACTTAAAGATAGTGAGGAAAATCCTTTGATCATTGCCAGAGAGTTTCCATGCAATGGTTACAGCAATTGAAGAGAGTAAGGACCTTGATGATATCAAAGTTCAAGAACTAATTGGCTCACTTCAAACATATAAGTTGTCTCTACCTTCACAAAGGAAGAGCAAACCCCTTACTCTAAAGACAATCAATGAGAGGGTGGAAGCTCACAACTCATCGGAAGAGGATGAGGTCGAGAAAGATGTGGCATATCTTGTGAAGAATTTCTAAAAGTTCTTGAAGTTTAAGAAGAATGGAAAGTTTGCTGAGAAGAGAAAATTCCTGAATTTTGGAAAGGAGAAAAAGGATTTCAAGTGGAAAGATGGGAAGGATTTTCAATCCTCTCAAGGAGTCATGTGTTATGAATGCAACAGTCATGGAGATCTCAAGAAAGAGTGTCCCCACTATTTAAGAGGGAAGGGTAAAGTGTATGCCACTATTCTTAGTAACACCGACTCCTCTAATTCTGATGAAAGTTGTGATGAAGAGGGAAACTTCTTTGCATTCATGACCATTGCTCCTGTGAAATCTTCGGATGATATGAGTGTGCTAGTGGAAGAACTTGGTGAGCACACTGAATTGGAATCAATGGGGATAGTAGAGGAATCCGATGATGAGAAAAATGAAATAACAGTGGCACTACAAGAGACTTACAATTCCCTCCTTGAGAAGACCGGTGAATATGCAAAAGTGGCTAAAGCAGCCATTAAGAAAATGAAAAGAGCAGAGCAGGACTACAAAAGTCTTTTAGTCCGATACAAGGAGACTAAGTGTGAAGTCGAGACGCTAAATGGAGAGCTGATCGAAGCCTACTCAAAAATAAAATTTCTTGAGCTTGAGGTCATTCAAGCTAATGCTAAAATATAGCGGGTCTCCTTTAAGAAGCTTGATGAAGTGCTTGCTCTTCAAATTATCATTATCATGAGGCTTTGCTGCATTATCCTTATCATCCCCCCGCAAGTGAAACAGCAGTAACAAAACGTTGAGCTTGGTACACAGTGTATGAAACCTGGTGGAGACAAGAGGTTTGGTTAGAATGTCTACAATCTGATCCTTGCTTGAAAGAAATTGCACTTGTAGAAACCCATTTCGAACTTGTTCTCTGACAAAATGAAAATCAATTTCGACATGCTTTGTTCGTGCATGAAAGACAGAGTTCACAGTCAAGTAAGTAGCACCCACATTATCACTTCATAACACTGGACCCATTTTGACGTAATTGCCCAATTCATTGAGAAGTGAATTTAGCCATAGAACTTCCATAGTAGCATTTGCAACAGCACGATACTCTGCCTCCGTACTCAACCTTGCGACAGTTTGTTGCTTTCTTGAGTTCCATGAAACCAGATTGTGACCAAAGTAGATGCAATAGCCGCTGATGGACTTGCGATCATCTGGGCAACCAGCCCAATCTGTGTCAGAGTATACCGACAATTGAGTGGAGGAACTATGTCGAAAATATAGACCATAGTTAATGATGTCTTTGAGGTATCGGAGTATACGCTTGACTGCACTCCAGTGAATATCAGTGGGACAATGCATGAATTGGCATACTTTGTTAACTGCAAATGACACATCAGGCTTTGTGATAGACAGGTATTGCAAGGCACCAACAGTGCTGCGATATAGTGTTGGGTCAAAGAATTCCACACCAGTAGAAGAGACAATTGAGATGAGGATGACATTGGAGAAGAAATGGGCTTAGCATCAGCCATTTTGGTGCGGTTGAGAAGGTTCAGAATGTATCGGCGCTGAGTTAGGAAGAGGCCAAATTTGTGTGGCAATAGCTCAATGCCGAGAAAGTAGCTTAGTTTCCTAAGGTCTTTGACAGCAAATTCATGGCTGAGAGACTGAATAATAGAATCAAGGACTGAGTTGGATGAACCAATGATGATGATGTCGTCGACATATATAAGGATAAATATGGTGATGGAATAACGTCAAAAAATGAAGAGTGAAGCGTCTGTGTTGGAGTGTTTGAAGCCAAGTGTAATGTGTTTTTCACTAAGTCTAGAATTCCAAGCACGAGGGGCTTGCTTGAGACCATACAATGCTTTATGGAGCCGACACACATGATTTGGGTATTGTGGATGGATGTAGCCTTGTGGTTGGCTCATGTAAACAACTTCTGAAAGCTTTCCATGCAAGAACGCATTTTGGATGTCAATTTGCCGCAAGGTCTAACCTTGAGAAATAGCATGGATGAGTGCCAATCAAATGGTAATGGGCTTGATTACGGGACTAAAAGTGTCTGCAAAATCAATGCCTTGCTGTTGGTGGTATCCTTTGGCAACAAGCCGAGCTTTGTAACGTTCCCAGGTACCATCAGCTTTTCTTTTGATCTTATAAACCTAGCGGCAACCAACAACATTCATGTTTGGCCGCCTTGGAATAAGAGACCAGGTACCATTTTTCATGAGGGCAAAGAACTAACATCCATAGCATGTCGCCATTCAGCATCTTTATTGGCTTGCGTAAAACAACTTGGTTCCTCAAGGGAAGAAATATTAGTGAGCAAGGCTTTGGGTAATGGATACCAAATGGTGCCATCATTAAACTGCTTGGTTTTGAAGATGTTGTTTTATGAACGAGTAGTCATTTGATGGTGGTAAGGTAGCAACGAAGTTTCCCCTTGTGGCAGACTTGAAGATGGGCAAGGATCAGTATGAGATAGAGGTATTTGAGAGGATTGAGAAGTTGAGGGAGATATAGGTGGTGGAAAGGATGGATGGGGTGATGAAGAAGAAGGTTGGGAAGGATTTGAGAAAGGGACTGGAAGTGGAAGAGAAACAATGTTTAAGGGAGACTGTCTGGGAGATGAATTTTGTGAGGAGAATGGAAAGACAGTTTCATTAAAACTACATGACGAGAGATGGAGATTTTGCCAGTGGTAGGGTTAAGACATTTTATAGCCACGATGAAGGTTACTGATGCCAAGAAATACACAGAGTTTAGATCAGTAATCAAGTTTATGTCAGTTAAAAGGTCAAAGAAACGGATAGCAAGCACAACCAAAAATGCGTAATAGGGAGTAATCAGGAGCTTTGTTGTTAACAATATAAAGTGAGAGAAGGACTGAATAGTCTGTTTATTGATATATATATATATATATATATATATAACAATGTACAATAGAGAGCCTTATATAGGCTAGGTATGTGTGCAGTACAAGCAATATGAGTAAATTACAAGTACAATATACTGGGCCAAGCCCAATGGGCTAATCTAGTCTAAGCTATACACTAACATCCCCCCTCAAACTCGAGGTGGCAAGGAGGAAGCCAACTGGAGTTTGGATATAAAATCTCGAAGATGACCAGGTGGATGAGTCTTTGTGAAGATATCAGCAGGTTGGTCAGTAGAGGAGATGGAGAACAACTTGAGATTGCCTTTCTTAAGATGCTGGCTAGTGATGTGGCAGTCGATCTCAATGTGCTTGGTGCGTTCATGGAAGACATCATTATGAGCAATGTAGATAGCACTACGATTGTCACAATAGAGAGGAGTGGCAGTGGGTTGTGGAGCATCCATGTCAGCCAAGAGCCAGCAAAGCTAGACAAGCTCACAGGTGGTGTCGGCAAGAGCACGATACTCAGCCTCAGTACTGGAACGGGAAACCACATCCTGCTTCTTGTTACGCCACGAGACAAGAGAGTACCCAACAAGAAACAAAATCTTGTGATAGAGCATCGATCAGTTGGATCACCTGCCCAGTCTACATTTGAATAAGCATGAAGCTCGAGAGAAGACCGAGAGGAGTAGTGAAGACCATGATAAAGTATGCCCTTGACATATTAGAGAATCCGAAGAACGACAGCATAGTGGACAGAACGAGGGGCATCCATGAACTTACAAACCATACCCACGGCAAGTGAAATATCTGGACGAGTAACAGTGAGATAGATCAGACTACCAACCAATTGTCGGTAGTGAGTAGCATCAGATATAGGTTCACCATCCAAGGGTGTGAGCTTGGCATTGTATTCCAAGGGAGTGGAAACAGTCTTGTTGTTGGTGATATCGGCTTTGGAGAGAAGATCAGAAGCATATTTGGCTTGGGAAAGATAGTATCCATCAGAGGATGAGTTGACCTCAAGCCCAAGAAAGTAGCTGAGAGTGCCCAGATCTTTCATCTCAAAGTGCTGACTAAGGAAGTGCTGAAGAGAGCGGATACCTGCAGAATCATCTCCAGTAATAATCATATCATCAACATAAAGAAGAATAAGAGTGATACCAGCGGAGGATCTTCAAACAAAGAGAGCAGTGTCATGAGGACTCGATGTGAAACCCTGCTGTAACAATGGAGCTAAACTTTTCAAACCAAGCTTGAGGAGCCTGCTTGAGGGCATAAAGAGCACGACGAAGGCGACAAACTTGACTGCCTGAGTGTGGATAGCCAGGGGGTGGTTGCATGTACACTTCTTCTTAGAGGTCTCCATTGAAGGAAAACATTCTTCACATCCATTTTATAAAGAGGCCAACGACGAACAGTAGCCATAGCAATGAGATATCTAACAGATGTAAGGCGAGTAACAGGAATAAATGTTTCCTCATAGTCAATGCCATACTCCTAAGTAAAGCCCTTGGCAACGAGGCGAGCCTTGTATCATTCAACAGATCCATCAGCCTTGGTCTTAATCTTGTAAACCCACCTACAACCTACTACAGACTGACCAGGAGGCAAATCAACCATATCCCAAGTGTGATTCTTATGAAGGACATCTAGTTCCTCATTTATAGCTTGCTGCCAAAGAGGGTCAATATGTTCCTCGTGATAGATATGAGGTTCATAGAGGGTGGCAAGGGCAAAAGAGCAGTGATAATCAATAAAATAAAGGGGAGGAATGCTTATCCGAGTGGAACGACGAAGTTTAGGACCAACAGGAGACTCAGAAGTGGGTGGTGCCACAGGATCCAAGTCAGGCGGGTCAGATGCTGGGGACAGAACCGGAGATGAGTCATCTGGAAAGGCAGCCAATATCGAAGAATCCTCCACAAGTTCAAGATAGAGAGGGAGGAAAAGATCAATAAAAATGGGTGACTTTGAGGAAGAGGATGCAGGAAACTACTGAAGACACGTGAAAAGACGATGTTCCCAAAACTCAACATGACGGGAGACACGAAGGCGATAAGAAATGGGATCATAATAGCGAAACCCTTTTTGAGATGCACCATAACCAAGGAAACAATAGAGACGAGCACGAGGCTGGAGCTTTGTTCGTTCATAATTAGGAAGAGAAACGAAGCAAGCACAACCAAAAACCCGAAGAGAGGAGTAGTCAGGTGTTTGACCATAAAGAAGCTCGAATGGTGATTTGTCGTGTGTAGTTGGTGAAGGAATACGGTTAATGGTGTACATAGTAGTGAGTGCTGCCTCACCCCAAAAGCGCTCAAGAAGAGAGGCAGAAATGAGAAGGGTACGAATAACATTAAGAATGTGACGGTGTTTTTGTTCTGCACGACCATTTTGTTGAGAGATGTAAGGATAAGACCATTGAGGAAGGGTACCATGATTGTCTAAAAACGATAGGAAAGATTTATCATTATATTCTTGAGCATTATCTGAACGAAAAACTTTGACGGTGCGATTGAACTGTGTTTCAACCATTTTATGAAATGTTTAGTAAATAGACACAAGTTCAGACCTATGGTGAAGTAGATAAATCCAAGTATATCGAGAAAAATCATCCACAAATATGACAAAATATTTAGATCCCCCCTCAGTGGGAATCGGTGCAAGACCCCAAATATCAGAATATATAAGATCAAAAGGTGCAGAAAAAAATGAGTCACTATTATTAAAGGGCAATTTTGTTTGTTTGCCAAAATGATAGGAAGTACAATCAAATTTTTGAAACTTAACTTAACTTAAATGACCTTGAGAAGTTAACAACTGGAGACAAGATAAGGATGGATGACCAAGACGAGCATGTCATAGATCAGGTGAGGGGGTGGCAATGGTAGTAGCTGCAGAAACAACTTGTGAAGGAATCTTCAAGTTATAAACCTCAAACATGCGACCAACCTAACAGCCTGTCCCAAGCACTTGACCTGTCCAGGGATCCTGCACATCCACACCATGATTAGTAAATAGAAGATCTATGCCTGATTCATAAAGTTGACCAACAAAAAGCAAATTGAGGGACAACTTTGGGATATGAAAAGTGTCACTAAGGGATAAACAAGGAGAAGAGATTGTACCTTTATGACTAACAAGCGTAGGAGTTCCATCAGCAGTCTAAATGGTGATAGGGTGTTCTAAGGGCGCCTTATCAGAAAATTGGGATTCATTAGGAGTCATATGGTTACAACATGCAGTATCAAAAAACCAAGGTTGTTTACCTGAGGTGACAGAAAGGGCAATGGAAGTTCTGGATAAAACATGTTGAACTATTGCCTCAATATCAGCCGTAGTAGGTGAGAAAGCCAAAGATGGACCTGTAGGAACCGATGAATCTGAAGGACATACAGCAGCTGCCCGAGGAAAGGAAGCTTTATTTAGCTCTTGCATAAATTTCTACAGTTTGCAACAAACTGAGATGTCATGGCCTTTGGCACGGCAAAACTCGCAGTGAGTACCTTTGGAAGACTAAGAGGTGGGACGCCTAAAGTTTAATCATGGAGTAATGAATGCAGCAATGGGAGGCTCTGGAGATGGTGTAGCCAATACATGATCAGATGATGACATGTGATGAGTAGGCCGACGGTTCTCCTCAGAAATAAGCTCCTTGACTATAGCATCAAGAGAAGGAATAGGAGACCGGCTAAGCAGAGAAGCCCTAGTAGGCTTAAAATCCTCACATAAACCCATCATGAAGTGCATAAATTTAAGACAATTTCGATATATGACAAAGAGCTCAATGTCCTTGGAACACTCTAGTGGAGGATTTGCAGCAGAGAGTTATTCCCACATAGTAGAAGTCTGAGAATAAAAATTAGAAATAGATTGACCTGGCTCTTATCTCATTTGATAATGTTTTGAGTCAATGTGGAACTCTAAGCTTGAATCATTAGTGCAATTATAATGATCAGCCAGAAATTTTCGAGCAGCTTCAACAGTCTCAAGACGAGGAAGAAGATTATGAATGGAGGGAATAGAGGTATTGATAAACCAAGACAAGATCTTACTTTGAACACTCTCCCATTCCTATAGGCGTTCTTCATAATCATCCACTGTAATAACAGTCTTGGAGGCATCTTCAGTAGCTGTGGCTTTGGACTGAGGTTTTGGTACTGGCTTATGAATTGAACCAATCATATACCTCCACAGTTTACGACCCTTGAGAAAGATAGTCATATTTTGAGATCATGCATGATAGCTAGTAGGACCATCCAATATAATGGTGATAAGACATATGACATCTCGTTCGTTTTATTGAGCTATAATGAAGAAAATGACCAAAAAATGGGATTTAGAGACCTCAAATGAAGAAACGGAGCCCAAAATCGGAATCTATGCAAAAAAATTGAGCAAGACAGGCTGTGCTGAAAATTTTTGACTTTGGTCAAAGTCAATGGTCAACGGTCAATAGTCAAAGTCAGCGGTCAACGGCTCGTGAGATGCTGACGTGTGCTGACGTGGGATGATGACGTGGTAGTGTGACGTCACTCTAGGGCTGACGTGGCAGGCCACGATATGGGCTAGCGCACGGGGCGTGTGGACGTGCGTGACGGCGATGTACCGGCACGTGAGGCGTATGAGGGAGATTGACGGCGAGTGGAGGTGCGTGCTCGTGAGGCAGAAACTTCAACCGGCATGTTTGGGAACGTGAGAGGTAGTTTCTGGCTGTTCTTGGTTGGGTTTTGCTCGAGATTGTCAAATGTGTCAATCTGTTCTTTGGCGGTTTGATCAACAGAACTAACGAAATCCGAGTGTTCTAGAGGCTGTGGGCGTGACGACGATGACTTCCTTCTAACAGTGACTATTGGATAAAGGTGAGGGCAGCAGAAGAACGCCGAAGATGTTCACAGGAACCAAAAAGTTAGAAGAAAGGCTCTGATACCATGTTAACAATATAAAGTGAGAGAAGGACTGAATAGTCTGTATATTGATATATAAATAACAATGTACAATAGAGCACCTTATAAAGGCTAGGTATGTGTGTAGTATAAGTAATATGAGTAAACTACAAGTACAATATACTGGGCCAAGCCCAATGGGCTAATCTAGTCTAGGCTATACACTAACATTTGCCAAAAAAAAAATTTCAAATGGAGAGAGGGACCCTAAAGGTTGTGTAGGAAGATGATTGAGAAGATAAGTGTCCATAAGAAAAGCATCATCCTAATGTTTGAAAGGGACAGAACTGTGAGATAACAAGGAAAGACCAGTCTCAACTATGCTGCGATGTCTCCTTTCAACAATACCATTTTGTTGAGATATGAGGAGGAAAGTCAGACGATGTTGGACTCCTTTTGTGGCAAAAAATTTATGGAGAGAACAAAACTCACCACCCCAATCAGTTTGGACAGCTATTATTTTTCTATCAAACATTTGTTCAACCATATTTTGAAAGGCACAAAAAATGGAAAGCACATCAAATTTGTTTAAGATAGGAAACAACTAAACATAACGACTATAATGATCAACAAAAGAAACATAATATTTATTTTGACTAGTTGAGAGTACTGGAGATGGTTCCAATACATCGAAAAAAATTAATTCTAAGGGAAAAGTAGACTTGGACTCAAATGAACTAAATGGAAGTCTATGGCTTTTGCCTTGTTGACAAGCGATGCAAGAAGTAGGTGCCTTATTGGTGGAGACTGGAAGGTTGTGCTTGGACAGAATTTGTTGAACAGTGCGATATGATGGATGGCCAAGACGATAGTGCCATACTTCAAGAGGGACACGGTGGCAAAGGAAGCTTTAAAGAGATCTGGAAAGTTGTTTAGCAGAGGGAAAAGGGTATAGCCCATTTCTAGTCTTGCCGTGGAGGAGGATGGTCCCCATTGCCACGTCCTTCACTACAAAATAACCAACATGAAATTCAATAATTACATCATTATCAAGGGTGAATTGTGATAGGAATCTAATGATTTTAATTCTATTACTCTCAATTCTAGTAGTTCTTCGAGGGAACTAGGCCTCCTTGATTCTTCGAGGGAATCAACCTCCAATAGTAATTCAAGAAAATTGGCTATCTCAAGTATTATTCATCAATGATCATTGTTACAATCCGAATTGATCCTTATATACTACTTACTAACTAACAAAGTACAATACAACACAGCCTTAACAAACTAAGTACAACACTTAAATGCAACAACAATTATTGAAACTACTTGTAACTAACTCTGTACAAGCCTCCCTTGCCTCTCTCCCTTTCTACATGTACAAGCCCTTCACTGCCCTGCCCATACAACACACAGCAGCACCCTTCCCTGCACCCCAAAGCACCTTTCCTTGCACTACCAAGCACCCTTCACTGCACTCACTGCACTATCTCTAAACAGAGTCCTAACATTGCCCCTTCCTTCAAAGCACCTTGCCCACAAGGTGAAGGTACTGAACCTGCAATTTATGAAGAAGTTCCCAAGTGGCATCAGCTGGAGAAGAGCCCTCCCAATGAACCAAAACCTCGGTAGCATTCTTTTATCTTTTGAGCTGACATTGCCTTTGCTGCAAAATAGCCTTTGGTGCAAGTGTGATATGGCCCTGAGCATCAACTAGTGGAAGTGTTGGAATTGGAGTGACTGCCTGACCAAGCTTAGCCTTCAAACAAGAAACATGGAACATAGGATGGACCCCTGAAGTAGAAGGCAAATCTAGTTTATATGCTACAGATCCTATCTTTTGCAGAATCTGAAAGGGTCCAAAGAGCTTAGGTGCTAACTTTCCCATCTTAGATCAACAAAGGGAGTGCTTTTTGAAAGGTTGCAGCCAAAGGAAAACCCAATCAGCCACCTCAAAACTCCTCTCTTGCCTATGTTTGTCAGCCTGCAATCTCATTCTATCTTGAGCAACTATTAAGTTGCTCTTAAGAAGGCCCAAAATTTGCTGCCTAGTTAATAAAAATCATCCACAGCAGCTGCCTTAGTGAGGCCAGGGATGTTGTCCAGCAACTTAGGGGGTTGAAAACCATAAAGGGCTTCAAAGGGAGTCACTTTAGTGGCAGTATGGTAGTTAGTAATAAACCAGAACTTAGCCAAGGATAACCACTCCACCCACTACTTTGGCTTGTCCCCTGGAAAGGCCCTGAGATATTGCTTAAGACTTTTGTTAACCATCTTAGTTTGACCATCAGATTGAGGATGATAGGCAAAAGACATAGCTAAGTCCACTCCTTGCAATCTAAACAGCTCCTCCCAAAATCTTGAAGTAAACACAGGGTCCCTATCACTAACTACTATAGAAGTGGGCAACCCATGTAGCTTGAAGATGTGAGCCATGAACAAGGAAGCCACCTTGACTGCAGTATAAGGGTGAGACAGTGGGATAAAATGGACATATTTATTGAGTCTATCCACTACCACCATCACCACATCTTGCTTCAAGGACTTAGGTAAACCTTCTACAAAATCCATACTTATAGAAGTCAAAGGTGTATAAGGAATTTCTAAGGGCTGCAACAGGCTAGCTGGTTTGCTGGTTTAATGTTTGATCCTTTGACACATCTCACAACCCTTAATATAATCCTTCAAGTCCTTCTTCATTCCCTTCTAAAACCAGTCCCTTTTAGCTCTGTGAAAGGTCTTCAAATAGCCAGAATGTCCACCCAATGGATTGTCATGCACTAAACTCATCCTTTTAGGCTTCAAACCACAATTAGAGCCCAAGTAAATTCTGCCTTTATATAACAAAAGTCCATTCTGCAGGCTAAACTTGCCAGGAGTAGTAGGATTATTATGGAGTGTTTGTAAGATTCCTTGCACCTCAGCATTAGTGGTATAACTAGATTTCAATTCTTCAAGCCAAGTTGGATGTGGGAAAGAAATGAGAAATAAGCTGCTAGGATTGTTCAAGCAGAACAAACTGAAGTCTGAATGATCACAAAGAAACATCTCAGGAGCTAGAAAGGCATCAGAATCAACCAACTCCACCTGATTGAGCAAAACAGTTTCTGAATTAGATTGACCCTTCTCACCTAGCCTGTACAAGGCATCAGCTACTACATTTTCCTTCCCTTTCTTATAGTCAATGATAAATGAGTATCCAAGGAGTTTAGTTATCCATCTCTGCTGCATAGAAGTGCCAATTCTTTACTCTAGCAGTTACTTTAGGCTTTGATGGTCAGTTTTGATCACAAAGGACTTCCCAAACAAATAAGGTCTCCACTTCCTTACTGCTATAACAAGGGCTAATAACTCTTTCTCATAAGTAGATAAATGAGCACTCTTACCCTTCAAAGGTTGACTGTGAAAAGCAATGGGTCTTCCTTGCTGCATCAACACAGCCTTAATTCCAAAACCAGAAGCATCACACTCAACCACAAAGGGTTAAGAAAAATCAACTAAGGCAAGTACAGGAGGTTGAGAAACAGCTTGCTTAAGGTTCTGAAATGCTTGGTCAGCTTGATCAGCCCACTCAAAGGCATCCTTCTTAAGAAGATTAGGCAATGGGGGCAACAATAGACCCATATCCTTTTATGAATTTCCTGTAGTAGCCTGTTAACCCTAGGAATCCCCTCAAAGCTTTCATAGTTTTGGGAGTAGACCAATCCAGCATAGCTTGAGTTTTCTTAGGATCAGTCTTCACTCCATGGCCTGATATGATATGCCCTAAATACTCAACTTCAGAGCAAGCAAAAGTGCATTTACTTCTCTTGGCAAACAATTTATGATCAAGCAGCACTTGTAAGACTGATCTGAGATGCAAAACATGAGTAACCATATCTCTACTATAGACAAGAATATCATCAAAAAATACGAGTACAAACTTCCTAAGGAAAGGCTTGAACACATCATTCATAAGAAATTGAAATGTAGAAGGAGCATATGTTAACCCAAAGGGCCTTACCAAGAACTCAAAATGACCCGTTTGAGTCCTAAAAGCTGTTTTCTCAACATCTTCCTCCTTCATTCTAATCTGATGATAGCCAGACCTCAAATACAACTTTGAAAACACCCAAGCACCACTTAATTCAATAAGGAGTTCATCCACCACAGGAATAGGGAACTTATCCTTGACAGTGTCATTGTTAAGAGCTCTATAATCCACACACATCCTTCAACTACCATCTGCCTTCCTAACTAACAATACTGGTGAAGGAAAGGGACTTTGGCTATTCCTAATTGAACCAGACCCAAGTAAATCCTTAACAATATTTTCAATTTCAGTCTTTTGATAGTAAGGATACTTGTAGGGTCTTTGACAAGTTGGTTGGGTACCTAGTTTGAGGATGATCTAATGTTCATGCCCTCTACAAGGAGGTAAACCCTTTGGTTCCTCAAAAACAACAGCATACTCCTCAAGTAAAGACAACACTTCTGTGGGGACCTCTGAAGCCTTAGATCTATCAGCCAATTCAATGGACACAATTTGCAATAACAGTCCCTTAGTGATTGGTTGTTTAAGGAATTCACTTGCAACCTGAATCAAGGAACCAGTAGGTTTAATGCTCTGCAACCATATTTGTTTGTCCTGGTACATGAACACCATCACTAATTGCTTGAAATCCCAACTAATAAGGCCTAAAGTATAAAGACATTGGGTTCCCAACACCACATCACAGCCCCCTAAAGATAACACATGTACATTTACTATGAAGTCATTGCCATGCATTTTGAGCAGTAGGTCTTTGCATTCTCCTTTTGTTCTAATTATATCTCCATTTGCTACCTTCACCTCTAAAATTCTAGTAGAATCCACTGCCAATTTAAGAGTCTTAACCAAGACAGCATCAAGAAAATTGTGAGAGCTACTCGAATCCAAAAGAACCACCACCCAATGCCCTCTAATCTGACCCAACACCCTCATTGTACCTGGAGAGGGGCTGCCCAACAATGCATACAAGGTAATATCTTGATCCAACTGAATACCTGCAGTAACGTCCACTTCCACGGATTCCTCTTGATTAACTTCTTGTACTTCATCAATCATGAATAATTTGAGACCTTTGCACTTGTGTTTGGGTTGCCATTTCTCATCACAATAATAACAAAGGCCCTTCTTCCTTCCCTCTTCCATCTGAGTTGATGCAATCTTCTGTATAGGTACTTTGGTTGAAGATTCAGCTTTACTGTCATGCTTATGCATAAGGGATTCTTGCCAATTAACCTTGCTAGACTCATGAAATGTCCTATAAACCTTCTTGCAAGTAAACAAATACTCCCCTTGAATCTTGGCTAAACCAAAAGCAGCACTCGATGTTCTTGGATTCCGCATCCTCACAGCCAACCTTATCTCATCCCTTAACCCACTTAAGAAGTAACTAAGCTTATGGGACTCAAGTAAATTTCTAATTCTATTACTCAACACCTCAAATTGACTCTTAGAAGCAGCCACAGTGGTAGTTTGCTTCAACTTAGTTAAGGTTTCCATAGGATCATCATATGATGAAGGTCCAAACCTGACTTGGATGGTCCTAACAAATGTTTCCAAAGAATCCATTGACCTTTCACAATCTTGGAATCAAATCAATGCCTCATCATCAAGATGATAAGAAGCATTAAAAATCCTCTCTTCTTTAGGAATTTCATAATACCTAAAGAATTGGTCAGCCCTAAAGATCTAAGAAGAAGGATCACCTCCACTAAACCTAGGAAACTCCAGCCTAATAGGCTTAGGGATTAGAGCACCTACATCAGGTCTTGGATGAATCTAGTGTGGCAGCATCTCTACTTCAGGATGGCTTGCTGGCTGTGGAGCAGAACCTTCTTGTTGTTGCACTGTTGGAAGTCTCTCTTCAAACAGCTTGCAAGTCCTTGAAGTTGTTGTCTAAAGCTTCCAACCTTCTTGTAATCATCTTCATGGCAGAGGCATGATCATCCAGTCTCTGTTGAACCAATGAAACAGTCTCACTTAAAAGGGAGTATCTAGTTTCTTGCACCATGATTGAACTGGCTCTGATACCAAAATGATAGGAATCTAATGATTTTAATTTCTATTACTCTCAATTCTAGTAGTTCTTCGAAGGAACTAGGCCTCCTTGATTCTTCAAGGGAATCAACCTCCAATAGCAATCCAAGAAAATTGGCTATCTCAAGTATTATTCATCAATGATCATTGTTACAATCTGAATTAATCCTTATATACTACTTACTAACTAACAAAGTACAATACAACACAGCCTTAACAAACTAAGTACAACACTTAAATGCAGCAGCAATTATTGAATCTACTTGTAACTAACTTTGTACAAGCCTCCCTTGCCTCTCTACCTATCTGCATGTACAAGCCCTTCACTGCCCTGCCCACACAGCACACAGCAGCACCCTTCCCTGCACCCCCAAGCACCTTACCCTGCACTACCAAGCACCCTTCACTGCACTCACTGCACTATCTCTAAACAGTCCTAACAAATTGGCTCACTGAAATTAAGTTCTTTTTCATGGTAGGGATATGAAGTAAATTGCGTAAATGAAAAGAGGATGTACAATAAAGGATGGTAGAAGAACCAACGTTAGAGATACGCAAACCTGTCCCATCGCCGTCTAAAATGTTATCATGACCATTATAAGCTTTAGCACGAAGATTGAGGTTCTGAAGATCATTGGTCAAGTGATTTGTAAAGCCGATGTCGGGGTACCAATTCATATCAGCAGCATTTTGAGGAGCTATAAAGTAAGCTGACATATTAGGAGACGAACCTTGGTAGGAGATGTCAAAGCGATGAAAGCATTTGGGTGCAATATGACCGGCTTTGCCGCATAATTGATGATGAGAATCAACAAGCATTCAAGGATCCATTGCATGTTCTAGTTGGGCCTATTACTAGAGCAAGATCCAAGATGATCAAAGAAGCACTTAATGGGCTGATTCAAGAGATTTGGGCTGATTCTAACGTAGGACATTCCAAGCTGGGCCCAAAGGAAGGTAAAGGCATAATAAATTTAATTCAAGCTATTGAGGGCTAATCTGGCTTAATTAGGCGTTATTTATGACGTGGATTAATGACTGATTGACTTTCTAGCTCCATATCAGTTAATAGATATTTTTCCTAATTTGGATCTTCTAATTTTGGACCAGATCTACCTTAATTTTAGGCTTTTATTATTTAGAACGTTTTTTAGTTATTTTCCTATTTTGGATCTGCTATTTTCAGACCAAATCAGCTTTTATTTAGGGTTTTATTATTTAGTACGTTTTTTTTATATTTTCTACATTCAGTTATGCCTTATATATAGCATGCACTCATTGTAATAGAGAGGATTATTGAATAAAAATCTGAAAAAAGGTGAGGCTTTTCTCTTCTCTTTGGTTCTTCAAGAACTGTGAACTTATCAAGGATTCTTCCTTGTGGCATTCAAACTTTATACATTTGGTTCGTGATTCAATTATAATCATTAGGTCAAGATCTGTTACTTATACCTTTGGTTCGCATTTCACTTATAAACGTTGGGTCAGGGTTTCTATCAAAATCTGAATTTTAGCTTTCTTGGGCAATATTCCAATATTATGTGTTGGGTCTCAAAGCGAGTCGATTGAGGTTCGCATCATTTGGTATCAGAGCTCAGGTTCTAAAATCAGTTTCCTATCCTTTTATCTTTTGTTTCATGTTATCATCCTATCTTGTTCCTTTTGTGTTCTTTATTCCTCATTCTTATTTTGTGACGTGCACTAGGTTAAAATCGTGCACCAAGCTCCCAGAAAAAAAAAAAAAAAAAAAAAACACGTGAAAAAAAAGAAAAAAAAAAAAAGAATTCAGAAAAGAAAAAAAAATTAGTTTCAGTTCTCTTTGAACAAAATATTGTTTTCTTTTGTCTTGTTTTCTTTGATTTCTATCATATTTTCTTGCCATTGGTATTTGTTTTAATACTACAAGTTGAATTTCTTGATCAAGTTTATTAGTTTATTGCAGAACTAAAAAGGAAAAGCTATGAGTGGAAAAAGGTAAGAGAGTGTGAGACTAATATTAGGAAAAAGCCAATTTAAAAGTGAAAGACAAGTGGGAGTGACATAATCTGAGTACAAACACGTGAGGGAGTGTTATGAGGAATTATTTCTAACATTTCTCTGTAGTTTTAAAAGTATGTCTTGCAGGGGTGAAACATCAAATAAGGAAGGAAGGGAGGAGTCATTTGGTGTTTAATGAGATTTGGGATCGGTTGGACAAGCAAGATACTGTTATTGCTAATTTGCGTGAGGAGCGTCCCCAAAGAGCCCATATTGCTAGAAGGCAAGAAAGGTATACGCGCGTGGATTATTCTGATGACTACCACGAGGATAAGTTTGAAGATGAAGAGGATCAAGTTTCGTGAAACAATGAGGGTAGGTTTGCGCGAAGGGGCGAAAGGCGTGGTAGAGGATTCCGAACAGATCCAAGATGGCAAGATGGGGCTGACAGAAACCTAGGAAACATAAAAATGAAGATACCATCATTTCAAGGGAAAAATGATCCAAAAGTGTACTTGGAGTGGTAGAAGAAGGTGGAGTTCATCTTTGAGTGCCACAACTACTCTGAGGAGAAAAAGGTAAAACTAGCTGTCATTGAGTTTACTGACTATGCTATTATATGGTGGGATCAACTTGTGATGAACAGAAAGAGAAATCGTGAGAGGCCTATTAAGACGTGAGAAGAAATGAAGGCCACCATGAGGAGGCAATTTGTCCCTAGTCACTCCTATAAGGACTTGTATCAGAAATTACAGAGTCTTACTCAAGGCTATAGGAGCGTGGATGACTACCACAAGAAGATGGAGATTGCCATGATTAGAGCTAATGTAGAGGATGATAGAAAAGCTACCATGGCAAGGTTTCTGAATAGGCTGAATCAGGACATTGCCAACGTGGTGGAGTTGCAGCACTACATGGAGTTGGAGGACATAGTGCATATGGCAATAAAGGTGGAACGACAACTTAAAAGGAAAGGAACTCGGTCATTTCAAAATCCGAACTCCTCTACTTCATAGAGGTCAAATGGGAGGAAAGAGGAATGGGCTGTTTTCAAGTCCAAAACCGAACCACCAAAAAGGAGAGATAAAGGTCCCAGTGTCAACAAAGGTAAAAATGAATCCCAAACTCATAATCGTAATATTAAGTGTTTTCGTTGTTTGGGAGTAGGTCATATAGCTTCACAATGCTTAAATAAGAGGACCATGATTGCAAGTATTGATGGAGAGGTGGAAACTGAAAGTGAAGGAGATGATGACCTGATTCCATCACTTGAGGATGCTTGTGACGATGATGTGGAGTATCCAGTGGAGGGTGAGTCATTTGTGGTTAGGCGTGCTTTAAGTGCCCAAGTCAAAGAGGATGATATGGAACAACAAAGGGAGAA